>FXXK01000384.1:72305-210731 GCA_900184695.1 Betula pendula
TTCCTCAGTATTTCCTCATAGGGTGCGCAGAAGTTTTCACATTCATTGGGCAGTTGGAGTTTTTTTATGAGCAAGCACCTGATGCTATGAGGAGTATGAGCTCTGCTCTCCAACTAACCACCGTGGCATTGGGGAGCTACTTGTGCTCTCTACTTGTAACCATTGTTACCAAAGTGAGTACTAGGCACGGGAAGCATGGATGGATACCAGACAATTTGAATTACGGTCATCTGGATTACTTCTTTTGGCTCTTGGCCGTGCTGAGTGTGCTGAATTTGGGAGCTTTTCTCTTCATTGCAAAATGGTACACATATAAAAGGCCAGTGGGGACTCTCAAATGATGGGTGCCCCTCTGGTGGTTGAGGCACTTTGATATACAGCCTGCTTAATGAGTATAGTATCATCTCCTTATAAAAAAAAAAAATAAAAAAAATAAAAAATAAAAAATAAAAAAATAGTGTCATCTCTTTATGTCTGCAAAACAGTTGGAAGTCTACTTCAAAGGTAATTGTCTCTTTATGTTGTTTTCCTTAATGTAAAACAGTAGGTGAGAAAATGAAGTCAACTGCAATACAAAATAAGCCAATGTATTCTCTCTAGATATATCAAGAACTATTTCTGGATACTTACTGTGGCCTCAATGATTTTCAGCTTTTTTTCTTTTCTGAAGCTTCTAACCAAACATTAGTTCCCGTGATGACAAGTGCTTCAAATTAACAGCAACCAGTAGCTCTTTTCTTACTATGCCCCTGCAAGAAGTAGATCAATCATCATAATGTGATCAACTTAATGGATGCGGATAACCAGCAATTGCCTGCCCATATTGCATGCAAGCCGGGTAGACATTTGCAGGCGATCTCAATTCCAGCTTAATGGGGCCAACTTCAGGTTCCACCAATAAATAGGGACTGGATTTTGAACGTCTCTGCAATTGTAGGTCAAAAAATTAGGTAGCCAATTATTGTAGATGGACTACCCTCTTGTTAGGGTCCTGGTGAGGGATCAATATGCAGTATGAACGCTAGATTCGATAAGCCTTATTTTGAATAGGTTTAAGGGCTTAACTTTGAAGTATAAGCGCTAGATTAGACAAACCCTACTTGGGAAAGGTTTAAGGGCTTAACTTTCTGCTTCCCAGTTCCCATCACCTTTGGAGCTTTTGGCGTTTTGGTTAGATACTTAACAATAATATTAGAGCACAGAACACATGAAACGGTCTCTGCTAGGCAGCCACCAAGATCATAACACTTCCTCTCTTTCTTTTGTTTGTCCAACGGACTATCCATATATAAGGTGATAGTTCGATTCAAAGTGAAGCCATCAAGAAAGTCAAAATACTGGTGTTAGGAATTATAAAAATACAATGCAATATAGCTGATAAAATGATGCAAATTCGAAGAATTCCACTCGTACTAGGCAGCCATTGTTCCCAGTTTGATCTTCGAAAACCAAATGGTTAGTGAAAATTTGACTCTTATATAAACACCTTGTATCCTAATGTACAACTTCTAGTCTATTGTCCAAGTGTAAGAAACTAGACAACCCAAATACAACGATGACTCTCTTTAAGGAAGTTGCTGTGCATTTTGTTTCTGGGATTTTGCACTAAGGAAGCCATGTCTCACTTTTATCATGAATTCTTGAGAGTGGAAAAGACTCTTTCCCCTATAATCTCAGTATCTTCGACCAGCCCAAAATTTATATACAATTGAGAAGTTTATATATGATGTGATACAACCTAGTGAGATATAATTAAAAAAAAAATACTAGATAAATATTCTCTAGAAGTAATAAAAAATGACCAAAGCTTGCGTCCTTGTTGTGTGTACACAGGACGTAAGGCAGAGTTGTCACATCAACACACGTAGCACTTTTAACTTGTGTCATGTGTTACTTTGTATATTGGCACAGGACACAAACCAAAGTCATAAAAAATAACAATATTGTGAAGTTACCCTTAAAAAATTCAAAAGATCCTAAAATCTTTATAATCTTAATTAGTGGTTTTACAATTATTGAATTCACAATAATTTTTGTCATAAAACAAACCAAGCAAAATGTTACTTATCCCCTCCCCCCAATCATTTGGGCTGCAATTACTGGGAAATCATAAGCATATGTGTTTTTTTTTTTTGGTTAGATGTGCGAAGATGTTTTTTTTCAGAGGCAGGAAATGCATAAATAAATGAATGGCGGAAAAAAAAAAAAAAAAGCAAAAAAAAGCAAAAAAAACCGAAAAAAGAAAACGCAAGAACTATACAAGGAAATGGCAAAACTTCCTCCTGATTAAGTTTTTAATAGTTGCTCATGTCATCCTGAACACCTGCTGTTGGAACGTTGAACCCATTATTAAAAATGTCATCCTCCTCTTGAGTAATTTTTCATCCCCAACATTTCGCAAAGTTCATCGTAGTTGCAATCTTTCAGTGTATACAACCTAATTAGATGGGCCACCTTCATTATTACCTCTGGAAGCATTCCTATTTCTTCCCTCCTCCCATGTGTTTTGAGTTTGCTTAGTGATCTCAAGCCTCCTTGACAACCTTGCGCGTTTTATGTATTTTTCCGGCAAAAAAAAAACCTCTTAATCTTTTCCGGAGGATCGGGATCTCTTACAATTAACTGTTCAAATTATACAATTGTACGCAGTTTAGGCAACCCCACATAAAGGATGCCTACAAGGCTCACCTGCCTGCACCCCATGCTACCTTAGGCAAATGGCCTACGTAAGCACCTTCTGGGAGACCATCCAAATTACATGCAATTCTGATCACCAATTGTCTGGATGCCCATTTTTCATTGAACAAAAATTAGCTAAAAATTGGTTTATAGCTAAGTCCTACAAATCAGTCTAATAAAGTGACATGTATCATTTATCATGTGAAAAGCACATGTTTTTTTAATATGTGTTTTTCACATGCTTTTTTAATAGTATTTTTTTTTTTTGAAATGAAATGATTTATTTTTTAATAGTATTAATAAGAAAACATGTATTTTTTACATCTTTAAGAAACATATATCACTTTATTAGACTGATTTTAACTACAAATTAGTTTGTCCCTAATTTATGTACCTTTTCATTTCAGAACAAAACTTTCTAACACAAGAACAACTGAACGAGTATATTGTAATACCTAAAAGGTAGGCCCATTTCTCATCTTGGACATTTGTACTAGGCCACATTAGATTAGTCCAATCCAGTGCTCATGTGGGCTGGAACCCAAAAGAGGCCCTATATAATTGTTCTCATCTTTTTGCCATTTCCACCCCCTTTCTCGTCGAACTGTCAGACACTCCAACTCTGTTTCAGCTTCACACTGACAAATCTCAATGGTTCGCAAACGATATCAAGAAGCCAAAACAGGTAAGCTCAAGAGAGCCTAATATTTGAAAACTGAATAAAAAGCTACATCTTCCGAATTGCCTTTGAACTAGTGAAAATGCAATGCCTTTTTTCCAACAATTGCCTCCCAACTGTTCGATGAAATGTTACAACCAGGCATTGTTTTCTTCTTCTTTTTGTTTGTTTGTTTGTTTGTTTTTCTTGGTTCGAAATGGCCCTCTTCATATTTTTTACCCATTTCATTCATTTGTTTACCAAAGACGCGAACTTACTCGCCTCCAAGTGTTAAGAGAAATGTTTGAATTTTTTTTTTTTTTTCGGTTAATTCGTATTTCAGGTTTTGAACTGGTGAAATCGATGAATGCCCAGAAGTACTTGAAGAAAATAGGACTGGGCAAAGAGGACTACTACTTCTGGCAGCAAATTGGCAAAGCTCTATTGTGCACGTACACGCTATTTGGTGCTGCTTGGCTCTACAACGAAACATCACCGCTAGGCTGGTGGACGCTGAAGCCTCGGCCCAAGGAAGAAAAAGAATTAGCCCACCTCTACGAGCGGCGAGAATTTCCGTACCCGGGTGACGAAGAAGCAATGCAAGAGTTCGTTGCCAAAGGGGGCATGATCGGCACAACAATAGGTCCGAAAGGGATTGTTGAAACGGATAGGGATTCGTATAACTATCAGAGGGACTTGCAGAACAAGAAGGTTGAGCAAGAAGCTCAGAAACTGTGGTTGAGGATGAGGAACGAGGTCATTCAAGAGCTTCAAGAGAAGGGGTTTGACGTTGAATGAGTTCTCGTTCTCGTTCTAAGTTGTATTATGTAAGTGATATGGTTTTGTGAAACATTAAGCGTTGTTCTAATTTAATGAAATTAAGCCTGAATAGAAATTGAAAAGGTTTTGTGAAACCCTAATCGTTGTATGAAGTTTGAGTTGAGTGGTTGCTGTTAAATGTTTGAGTTTGATAAGGACAAATCGCAGTCAATTTTTATTCATTATCAGGCTGTTAATATTATGTTTGCAAACTCTTTCTTCAAAGTGGTTGGGCAGCAAAACTTGGCTGGTAAGAGGATGCGTTTGAAAACTAGAAGGCATGCAATTGGGGAAGGGAGGCCTGATTTGCTGCATCTCTGTAACACCGCAAAAAAACTAGTCGATATGGGTGGATGGATTGAGAAGATATTGCATGTGTTAAGTCTCACGATGATTCTTTACTAGCTGATAATGGATTATTTAAGTGATTTTGGAATATCTAATTGTAATTTCAACTAGTTCTTTTGGAGTTAGAGTGAGTTAGAGAGCAAAGATGGCTAACATTTTTCTTGAGTCATGAGAAATTGCATCAGAATCAAATTAACAACATCATGTGGCACTCGAGCGCTGTAGTGTGACATGGATCCTAACAAGATCGTCATGGATTTGTGTGGGAGAAATTATAATACTTCAGAAAATTAATCTTACATTGGGTGGGTTAATTCTTTACTAGGTAAGACTAAATTATTCAAGTGATAGGAACTCTTAATTATAACTTCAACTAATCCTTTTAGAATTATAAAGCATATGTGACTAATGTTTTCTCCTATCACTCGTTCAAGTCTATATGATGAATCTAACACCCGAAATCGCTGCTTCTTAGAGTTGCAAGTCTGCTTCTTAGAATTGCAATTTTAGCGAATTGGAAAAGAGGTTTTTAAGCCACGACTTTAATCAATGAGTATGTTATTAATATAACCCACACATTGTTGGGAAAAATTTTCAGAAAGCCTCTGGTTCCCACCCAAGAGTTCAGAAAGCATAGCAAGGTTCTACCTTTAACGTATTTGATTTAAAGAGAGTATTTGGCCCGACTATGATGTAATGTGGTTGATAGTGATTATGATGAGGGCGAAGAGGATCAGGATCATCTTGAAATGAAGATGGATTACTTTTCAATTCAGATTTTGTTTTATTATATTTAACTATGTATATAGTATCACATCATTTAAAAATTTTAAATGAGGTTCCAACATGTATACCATTAGATCTATAAAATTTAATAGGATAACTTAACTTATCCTTTAAATTATCACTCATTTTGCAATGTTGCCTCTAAAGTTCAAAACCTCACAATTTAACGTATCGAAGTTTTAAATTTTTTTAATTTTTCCTTTCCGTTAAGTTTTCTGTTAATTCCGAACATAAGGATGTCAAAATTCTCAAAATATTAGTCTTTTTTTAGGAAAAAAAAAATTGTGAGGATTTAGACGTTAGTCAAGATTTGATGAAATTTGCAAAAATATTTAAGCTAGAATCTATGAAAAAAAATATATATATTTAAGAAAATAAAAAACATGGGTATTTTGAGAATTTTGAAAGGGATAAAATTGAAAGAAATAATAATAATAATAAAATAAATAAAATAAATTTGAAAGTTCGAACACTAAATTGAGAGGTTTTGAACTTTAAGAGAACATTGCAAAAACAGTGACAATTCAGGAAATAAGTAAAGTTATCCCAAATTTAATCTATACCATAAATGATCCCTCCCCAATCCCCATTCCCCATTTCACTTGAAACGAAAAGGATTCTATTATGGACGGAAAGGCCCTGAACTCCAAAGATTGGTTGAGAAGGGGCAGCACTGTTGTCGCTGGCCTGAAACTATGTCAAACTCTTTGCAGTCCATGGTCGAGTTTAATGGTTGTGTTCTGCTGTCACTTCTACTGGTTTCACGTATGCAGTGCTAGTATCTTGTGCATGTCTTTTAATGGACTGTCAGCTAATTTCATGTTGATCATGTTCTTCAAAAGTGAGCAGTTCTTTGTTCTAATCCTTGAAAGCAGTCTGCCTGGTAGAAGTTTTGTTCTGCATTTCCGCTACACAAGAGAACAAGGACTAAACGGAGCAGGCAGAAATGCAGACAACCACAAAAAACCTTCAAAATTCTCTATGCATGAAGCTAAGCACGACAAAGAAACTCCTCATTATCTTTCAATAATCAGTAAATTCATTAAAATTTTAAGTAGACAGGTTTATCCCTTTCAAGACTGAAGACTGCAGTCTCAAAAGTCAAAACTTAGGGTAAGTTTCTCAATGTGTTTTGGGAGTATTTTTTTTGTTTTTTGTTTGAATAAGTGTCCTGAGATGACATAAAGGTAATTTCTTTTCTTTTTTGTGTTTTGATGAATGTTTTGAATTGTTTGTTAGTATCTTCGACTTAAGAACAGAAAACAAAGTCTATAACAAACATGGCTTTAATCCCACTGTGGTTATGTTTGGTGAAGATCAAGTTAATTTACATTAGATGTCATAAACTTCTAGGAAATTACCTTTTTTATTACAAGTTAATGCAATTTATTAAAAAGCGCAAAAGACGCAACTTAAGTACACAATAAATATATAAATATACAAGACAACACCTTGGTAGAAGCAAAAATAACATCAAGGAAAACATGGAAGCTATGAATATTTAAGTATAAACAATTGTCCAATAGAAAAGAATCTTGAAGAAAAAAAAATTTAATTCCACCACCGTCCGTTCATGTTCTTCAAAATTCTGACTATTTTCTCTCCCACAAAAGACATCACATAAGGCAAGATAGAATCATCTTTCATATAGCAACATTCCAAATCCTACCAAAATGTCTTTTCCAACAAGTGAAGGAGTCTACTACTCGATTAGGCATGACCCAAGCCAATCCTATTATACTGAAAAACAAGGTAAATGAATCCACCTCCTAGTTGTGAGCCACTCTAAGAAAGTTAGCATTCCACTAAAGAGAGTCACTAGAAACCTCCAAAAGATCTGCCACTAAAGTACACGCCTTATACCAGCTAATCAAATGGAATTTGTACTCTTCACCAATACCACTCCACAAAAAGTCCCGCTGCAACTTCTCTATGTAATTAGCAACACCAACCGAGATGGAAAAAAAAGACATGAAGTAGGCCGATAAGATAAAAGTACTTTTAATCAAGTCACAGTCCCACCCTTCAACAAATGCATCATCTTCCATCCAGCCAAGCGATGCTCTATCTTCTCAATAATACCATTCCCTATAGATTTAGCCTTAAACGAAGCTCCCAACAACATGCCTAGATATTTCATAGGAAGAGACAATACTCTGCAACCCAAACTGCTAGCCAAGCCTTCCACATTATTGACATTATCAACGAGGACCAACTCTCATTCAGCTAGATTAATCTTCAATCTTGATAAGGCTTCAAAGCATAGGAATAAACAACGCAAGTCATGTAGATGATCAAGATTAGCCCCAACAAAAACAAAGTATCTTCCGCAAACAAAAGATGGGAAATGTTGAGGGCACCAACATTCCTAGACCCCACCGAAAAGCCTAATAAGAGACCCTGTTCACCATGGTAGAAATCATTCTACTTAATGCCATCATAACTATAACAAACAGAAAGGGAGACAAATGGTCACCCTGTCTCAAACCACGGAAACTATTAAAAAAAGCATGTCGAAGTGCCATTTGCCAAAACAAAAAAGCGCACCAAGAAATACAATATCCAACTACACCATCTCTACCTTATCCTGCTCAACAATGATTTTCAATTCATTCTATCTGTGAGAGCCACCTGCACAATTACTTGGGTAAGCATTTTACTTGCCCACTATTTCGTCCCAAAATCATAACCTATCAATGATTTCTCAGACATCTAGAGCCAAAATTGCATCAATACAAGTCCACTATGTAAAAAATGGATCATGAGAAGTTACAATATAAGGTAGACGGCGAGCATCTTTGGACAAATGATTTCTAGAACTGCCATATGCTAAGCTACAATTATCATAAACAGTGAGAAATAAAAGTGCTCGGGTGTTCTGATTCTACTACTGGCATTATTACAATAACATGTTCAGCAGAGAAAAGATAACAATATATCATGGCCTTTTATCCGAAGAACAAAAACAAACACATTTATATATGTCTTTACAACAAGATATGTCTTAGAAGAACAGTTGATGATGCACCTTTACAAGACTGTCCTCGCTATAGAATGGGACCTCCTTAGCTTACTCTTTCCAGATTTGCTTCTCCTATAGCTCCTCAATGGCGTCAAGTAGAATCTCAACAGGCCATTATCAATGTTGTTTGGTGAATATCCTGCACTCCGGTTGTGCTGCAGCATTACCTCTTCTCTTCTCTTCGGACCATTGCCCTTGGTCTCAGCACCACTCATATTATTGAACAATCCGGCCACGTTGCTGGAGCTCCTACAGCTAACACTATAGCTGCGGATAAGCTTCTGGCTCACAGACCCATTTGCTTCTCCATCGGCCACCCTCCTCATCTTCTGCCAAGACTCACCAAATGGCCGATCACCCACATTTCCTCCAACATCCTCTTCTTCTTCATTCTCACATATTCCTTCCCTTCGCCGCTGTATCAAACCGAAAATACTCCGCATTTTGCGCCACTTGTTCAACTTCTTCAAACCCTTCTGATTAACCTCACCATCTCTGGAAATAGATTCAACAAGCTCCAAACCATCATGTTTCTCACACTTGGAATTGGTATCCTTTAAATCCTCTTCCTCCTCCGCAATCAACAACTTTGCGCCGTAGAATAACTCTGTGCTTGCTGGAGACACCTTCGCATTGGACACCAATTTCAACTCATCAAATTCTACTCCTCCCCCTTTTCTATGCAAATTGGAGTGATCAAAGCTCCTCCGCCGCCTTTGCAACGACGTAGACATCGATTCCGAATAGTAATCCTTCGTCTGAGCCGATCCACCGGGACTCATCCTTTCGTCCACAGACACCATTGGCGTAACAAGCCTTGGATAGGCCTTTCCTATAAAATACCCGTCCCAAGAAGCCCTCGGCTCGTCGAACGAGTACCGTGCCACATCAACCGATAGCCTCGGCTCTGTATCACAAGATCTCCTCCCAATCTCCGATTGCGTGTCCCTCCAAGGCCTCCTCTCACTCCGCTTCTGAACCTCCACGAAACCACCACCATTGTTGTGCTTCTTTATCTTCTGCTTTTGCCCCCATTTCCTCAATTTCTTGCTGAACACCGAAGCCACCTCCCAAACGCTCCCAGCAATGTCCTTGAAGTCCCTTCCTCCACTCCTCTTGCTCCGCCATTCGAGATCTATGAACTCCTTCATCGTCTTGAACTCTATCTCTTCCTCCGCAATCTCATTCTCTTCTACATTCGGCTCAGAAACCCTAATTTCTTCTCCACCACGATCATTCTCATTATCGCTCTCGTTCTCATCCTCTTCTCTCAGTTCAAACCCTAGGCTCTCCAATCCCAAATCAAACTTCCTACTCGGATCTTTCCCTTTCCGCTCGTCGTCTAGATTGAAGAGGTCCCACAGCGTGCTCCGAGCCCTAACGTCGCAGGACTTACGTCGCGGCGGCTCGGATGCGGCGGCAGCGGCTGCGGAGAATCCCTCGGCATTGTAAGACTTGCTGCGGCGGAGCTTATCCGCCGCAGCAAATCTTCCCGGCGCGTGAGTTTCCTGGCGCGTGGCGGGGTCGATGGAAGCGAGTCGCTCGCTGAGGCACAAGGCGCAGAAGCCGGTGACGGGTATGGCTGGGTGGCGGTAACAGCTGGAGAGGCGCGTCTTGGTTTGCGTGGTCATGGCTCGAGGCGTGAAGTGGTTGTGAGTCGGTGCATGGCAGTGGGAAGGGAAGGAAATGGACTAAGTCGCTACTGTTAGAGAGCAGTGACAATGAGCTCCGTGCACAGAGGGAGAGTGACAAATGGAATGCAAACTGGAACCCTGGATAAACCCTTTCTTTGTTTTGTTATCTGCAACATTATGCTTCCAACCAACCAAAAAACATGGGTTATTTTTTTGTTTCTTTCCCACAATAAAATATATAGACAATTTTAGTTTAATAATCGTTCTCTAATAAAAGAAATTGACAAATTATAGATTCGGATCCGGATTAGGATTAGGATCAAATGTACCTGTTCAGGACAGTTGGGCCTTTTAAAGCATTCACATTGGACTAGTAAAAGATTATTTTGAATAGTTAAAACGCAAATTTATGTGAAAATATAATCGCATCTTGCTATTTTATTTAAAAATTAGTGAATTGTTACAATATTCACCAAATTTGACACACGCCGTAACTCACGAAAGGTTTTAAAAAAAAATTACTTTTTTATTTATGATTAAATATGCACGTAAATTTGAAAAGTAGGTGATTTAAAAAATAAAAAATATTTAAATAAGAAAACAGTTGGTTTATTAGATTTGGTGATGCAATTCTTTATGGAGAATTACATAAAAACCCTCAGGATCTTACTTGATCTTAAATAAAACTTTTTTATTTTTTATTTTTTTTAGATTTATTAATGAATACACCTGTCTCAACTTCTATTTATTCTTTTCTTCGACGTTACCTTTCTCAGGTAATAAATACCACGTGAGAGCTGGTGACGCTGAAGAAACAAAAATATGAATTGAAATAATATTTTCTTTTATTAGTGTAAATCATGTAATTTAATCAGTGTTGCAATTTCTTCATAGGCACATAAAAAACATATGTAAATTTTTTTAAAAAAAAACTTTTGCCTCTACTATAATTGGGAATAGAACTTGAAATGGAAAAAATTAATTTCATGGTCAAAATATTGTTTTATTACATTTAACAGTGTATATGATATTATGTCATTTTTAAATATTAAATATTGTGATAATATATTTATTCTATAATAACATATACACTAATACATCTCTAAAAACTAATATGAACCATCCAATAAACCATATCTATTTTACTTGCAATAATGATGATCTTGATCCCATAATTGAGAGGAGAAATGAAATTGTCGGCACTTGTGAGTTTGAATTACATTTTACAATTTCTCAAGTAAAATAAATTTTTCAAAGAGTTATTAATATTACTTTTTAGGCCCCTCATTTTTGTGGTAAAAAATAGATAAATGGTTTATACAAAAGCAAAAGTATATTGAACTTTATTTGACTTATAGAGTAATGTTAGAAATTACATTTTTATTTTGTTACTATTTCATAACAATATCAATTGGTTATTGTTAAAAAAAAAAAAATCAAAATATTATCACACTATAGAACAAAAATGTAATTTATAGATTTACTTAATTGAAGTATCTTTTGATTTTGGGGCTCAATGTACCTAAGTAGATAGCTCTCGAGAAAAAAAAAATTGGAGAATCATTGGTACAAGTTGTACCATTATTGGACCTATTGTCTTTTTTTTTTTTTTTTTGAGACTCCACCTCTATAGACTTTTTGTTTTGGTTGTACCCACCTTTATAAGTAAATAGAATGTACTTTAAAAAAAAAAAAAATTGTTGTACCATAAAACAAAAAGAATCATACTAAAGGTGGGGATTTTTGATAAAAGAGGCGCAGACAGCATTTGCTTTCATTCCTTGCCTTTTAATTTCTAATGCTAAAAAGGAAGAAAGCCAATGAGTATCACTTAGAATCGAAGTACATCTTTTTTTTAAACAAAAAAAAAAAAAAAAAAAAGAACCGAAGTAGATCGAAAAGAGAGTTACGCGCCCACGCAAGGACAAGATTTCTAGTTTCTACCTTCTTCAAGGCGGAAAAAGAAAGAAAATGGAAAAAAAATTAAATTCCCAACCTCATCATCAATTTTGATGTTCATTACAAAATTTTCACACCAGATGAGGAATAAAAAAATATTACATACAATTCAGAAGTAAAATTTATTTAACTCATTATATCGCATACAAAAAATGTATAAATTAAAATCAATATTAAAAAAAAATAGTCATTAATTTATTTTACTATTTAAAAACTCAATATTAATACATGATACATAATACATTAAAGGAGTAATAAAAAATTTTCTAATGAATTAAAATAATTTTTGTCATTTCATAAAATGCAACTTACACATGAATTAAATAAAAATTTAGTAAAAATTATGATGTGCAAACAATTTTAAGATAATTAAAAAAGCATACGATCCAAAAAAAGGGGGGGGGGGGGGGGTATGGATACATAAAATCAACTCCAGACACCACAATGGCATAGAAATCCACAATTTGTTGGTTTTTCCTTAGCAAATCGGGAAAGGAGAGCCGAACAATCTTTTACTTTATAACTTTAATTAAACAAAATACAGATCTTTTATTCTTGGAGTAAGTTCTCATTGCTTGGCGTTTCTTTCAAAAATCACTACGACAAAAGCTCAAACCTAAAGCATAATTGTCCTTGTCAGTCCTTGGAAGGTACCTGAGAGATTCGCACACATGTTTACCTAAAGCCCTACATATCCCTGTAAACTTTAGCCATGGCCTCCTATTAGCTTTAAATCTGGGGTAATTACTTTAAAAAAAAAAAAAATTCATGAAATATAACTTTTTAAACTAATACTCTCACAACTAATTAAGAAATCTCATTAAATCATATATATATATATACACGTTCAAAAACAGAAACACCTTCAAATAAAAAAATATTAATATTAAAACTTGACAAATAGAAAAATTGAAAATATTAAAATTAACTTTAAAATAAATAAAATATATAAGAGAAGGTGTGGCTTTGGCCAATGGGGTTGGCTCACCCCCCCCCCCCCCCAAAGGTAGCAAATTTTTTTTAATAGTTTTTTTTTTCATATTTTTAAATCTTTTAATTTTTTTAAATATTATATGAAACATTGAGACATGACAGTTTTTGATTGGTTTGGCATGTAATTTCATTAGTTTCATTAATAGAGATATCATCTCTATGCTTAACCATAAATGAGGACCATTTATGATACAAAATGAATATAAGTGAAAAAAAAATCTAAAAATCAGTATTTGGAAGGAATTTAACCCAAAAAAACTAAAAGTAAAAAAAAATTAAACTAAAAAAAAAAAAAAAAAAAGATCATCCAGGGTGGTCCAGCCATTACCCCAACAATTGGGGGTGCCAAAACACCCAAGGTCTTTTATATATATATATTATACTAGTTTTTCATTTAATTCTTAAGTTTAAGTTAATTTAATTTGATTTTAATACTTTTTTTTTTTTTTTCAGTTGGAATAAGAAAGGTGTGGCTTTGGCCAATGGGGTTGGCTCACCCCCCCCCCCAAAGGGTAGCATTTTTTTAATAGTTTTTATTTTTCATATTTTAAATCTTTTAATTTTTTTAAATTATTTATGAAACATATGACATGACAGTTTTTGATTGGTTTGGCATGTAATTTCATTAGTTTCATTAATAGAGATATCATCTCTATGCTTAACCATAAATGAGGAGCCATTTATGATACAAAATGAATTATAAGTGAAAAAAAAAATCTAAAACTCAAGTATTTGGAAGGAATTTAACCCAAAAAACTAAAAGTAAAAAAAAATTAAACTAAAAAAAAAAAAAAAGAATCATCCAAGGGTGGTCCAGCCATTACCCCCAACAATTGGGGTGGCCAAACCACCCAAGGTCTTTTATTATATATATATTCTAGTTTTTCATTTAATTCTTAAGTTTAAGTTTTAATTTTTAATTTTGATTTTTAATACTTTTTTTTTTTTTTCAGTTGGAACTTTTTTTTTTTTAAACTAAGTTTTTATTTTTATTTTTTATTTGGTTTTTTAATTTTGATTTTTGATTTTTTTTTATTCTTGTTGGAACGGTTACCAATACATTGATAATTATTATTATTATTATTATTTAATTTGTTTAATTCTAAAGGTATTTTATGTAAATTTTGATTATAAACTTAAGATACTTGAGTCATTTTAAATTTTTTTAACGAGATTAACTAACAGAATGAGAGTTTTGATAAGTAAATGGTAATTTGAGATAATAAGTGGGTGAGAGTGTCAATTCATGGAGCTATATTGACATTTTTCAGGTCAAATATGTATTTTAAATAAATTTATAAAAATGACATATGTCTATTTGCTTGTGAAAAAATATTATATTTTTTTAAATAGCATATACTTTTTACATATATTTTTAATAAAAAAATTTCAAATTTGTCTTTATAATTAAATAAAGTATGTACTTCTCTCTTACAAAAAAACATATATTATTTTTATAAATATGATCGAAGAAAGATCCTTCCACCTAATTTGAAAAAAATCTGTGTCCCTTAGATAGACCAAGAATAAGAGATAAAAGAAGTTTCAAACATTCTAACGGTCTCGATTTCATTAGCGTGGGCCGAGTCGAAGTGAAATCCTCATCCGGCACGTATATTAGTCTCTGCTTTCCAAAAGTCTCCGAGAACGGATCCGAGAGAACTGAGAAACCCAAAAAAATGGACAAGGCCGAAGAGTTTCTAACATTGACCGAAGAGGAATCGGAGAGCGTGTCGCGACTCACCGTCCATCCTCACCGAGTTGGGGTGGAACCAAGTTTCTACGAGGGATTTGGCCTCAGAGGCATCCGAGTCGACCGGGTGGAACCAGGCTTCGTCGCCTGTACTTTCAAGGTCCCTCCTCGCCTCATCGTAAGATATCCGATCCCCTCACTAATTCGCTGAACGAGTTTCTCATATTACATGTTTGGAAATTGCTTAATCAGTAGTTTATGTTTTTAGTTTTTGCTTGGATTATCGGAGCTTTATGACAGGATCTATAACTTGAAACAAATGCTGCTAAAATTGCTGAAACTCTGAAAATTTGCTTTCACAAACTGATATGGCATTTAATTGTAGTATACACGTTAGAATATTAATTAATGATTAAATCAACCATTTTAGTTATTGAGTTCTAACATTGTCTCCATCGTTGACCTCAAATCAATTACATATTTTACTTGTAACGCCTCACTTATTCTAACAAGGGAGTTTGAGGAGAGAGCGTTAGAATATCAATTAAATAATTAAATCAATCATTTTCTATCGGCATAGGCTTTTGAGATAATTTGTGCACTTGTATATCAAATATTTTTCTTGTCTGCTTAATTATGTTTCAATGAAAAACGTAGTGAAATAAATGCTGCTAAGATTGTTGAAACTCTGAAAAATTGCTTTCACAGGCTGATAAGACATTTTGTTAAGAGTATACCTGTGAATGTGACTGGTTAAAGTCCCACGTCGAGGAATGAATTACAAGAGTGAGTGGTTGATATAATATAATTGGATCAAACCAGAAGGATTAAGCTTTTGAATTGAAGTGTTGCCTATGATCTTATATCAAGATCACTTCTCCAAGTGTTTATCTCTTCAATTCTTTTTGGGTAAGAATCTGTTATGATTTAATAATTTGAACTTTTTTTGGGAGCAATGTTCACTTAGAGGGCTGTAAATTCTGCTTCTCTATCTGATTCTTTTTCCCCTGTGATTGGGAGCAATTAAAAATGCACTTCTTATGGGATACGTAATTGCAGGATAGCAGTGGGAAGTTGGCTTCAGGTGCAATTGCAAACCTTGTTGATGAAGTCGGTGGTGCTGTAGTCCATGTTGAGGGTCTCCCGATGAATGTTTCAGTGGACATGTCAATCTCTTTTATTTCGACTGCGAGGGTTCATGTAAGCTATCTTTATTTTTTGAAAACATCTTAGAGTTCGACATATTTTTTTTCGGTTGCTTTGAAAGTCTTATTATTAGATTCATAGATTGTACATGTATTTGTCATCAAGCAACCTTGTTTTTGACCTTTAATGTGAGTTATTGAACTAAATGCCCAAGCAGTCATTGAACACATATTATTTCTTACTTACTAACAAGTAATGTCACTCTGACCAAAAAAAAGGGGGGAAAAAAATGCTACAGTTAGATATGCTTTTTAATTGACTAAAAATGTTTCCTAAAATTTGGTCTTGAATACAGTCCCAAGGCGCTGATTCCAATTTTTTTAAAGCTCTGGTTTGTGTCATGTGCCTTTTCATATACCTTTTCATATAGGATGCTAGGTGGAACTGCCACACATTCCCAATTGCTGATGTCGCAGTTTCACCTTGCATCCTATGACGCAAGTCCTAATCTTTCTCAAGTATTTTGGCTTTGAATATGAAAAACAACTGCAGTAATTTGGCAATCATATTAGCTTCTCTAGTGTTTTATTTTTGTGTTAAAGAATGGATAAAGTAAGAAGGGTTTTAGTTTCATATTTGAGTACATTTTCGTAGGTTGTAGCTTGAGATTTGTTTTGCACCTTTTTGTCACAACATCTGATCTCCCAAGATGGCAAATTGCAGGATGAGTTAGAGATTACCTCAAGGGTTTTAGGACAAAGAGGAGCTTACTCTGGAACAATCGTCCTTATGAGAAACAAAGCAACGGGGGAAATTATTGCTGAAGGTCGACATTCATTGTTTGGTAGACATCCCAGCAAACTCTGAGGTCTGAATCCATTTCACATCAATGTTATGAAGGTTAACACGTGCATGTTTTAAACTCTACTAGACGGTTGTTCTCTTTTTGTAGTGGAGTGAATGTATCTTCAATTGAAAGAAAATTCAGTATTCTGGCAGTGCAAGGAGTTAGGAATTTGCACTTGTTTAATTGCTGTATATGTGATTGGATAACATGTAGGCACTATAAATTTGACATGTTTAAGAGATATCTGATATTGCATTTTGTGATTAAGCTTTCGTTTGTTAATGCTTTTTAGAGGGTTTTTTTCCTTGAAAAGTATTCTGATGTAAC
This sequence comes from Betula pendula, assembly GCA_900184695.1. Lineage (NCBI taxonomy): Eukaryota > Viridiplantae > Streptophyta > Magnoliopsida > Fagales > Betulaceae > Betula > Betula pendula. The sequence goes on from FXXK01000384.1 coordinate 89,217, forward strand.
AAAAAGATAAAAGTAGTTTGAATGTTGTGTTTTGGGTTAATATTTTTGTTTTGAAAGATACTTTGAAAAAAGTCTTATCAAACAAAGATACTTTGAAGTGTGGATGATTAGGAATAGTACACCGTAGTTTGAATATCACTCAAGCAAACATCATACCCCTTTTGTAATGTTCATTGAAATGCACTTTTACCTCCATAACCATGTGCCGCTAGTGCTTTTCATGAATAAGGATCGTTATAATTAGCTGTTTAAATTATATGCAATTTTGGCAGTCTTACAAAGAGGGGGATTGCAGGGTTTGGATAGGTGGGCTTTACATCCCGAGTTGTTCAGTGCAGGTAAGCCTCACAGCCAGCAACCAATTATAGAGGATCCCGATTTGCTTCCCATACTATGCAACAGGGGATACAAATAGTGATAGGAATTTTATATGTAATTTTTAAAATTCAGAAATTTTAAACAAATCAAAAAATGCTTCATAATTTTTTTTTCAATTGAAAATGTAGGCAGACAAGCAAATGCAAATTTACCTGCATAAAATTCTGGTGAGAGCTGTATTGTTGGTTTTAATCTCTGATAAATCTGCCTTGACAGTGAGACATGCCCTGACAATGAGACATGGTGGACTTGAATAAAAAAGGCCCTAAAAAGTATTAGCAAACGAGCCCAAATGTTTTTAAAAGTAGCTCACGGGTTGTAAAAGAATTGACTCGAAGTTTTTTTTTTTAAGTGTCAACTCGAAGTTGAGTTGTACAAATTTATTCAGATTTAACTTTTACAAAATTTATGGGAAAAATACTTTTAGCATCTCGAACTTATACTCTTTTAGCACTTATGCTTCCATACATTAAAAAATGACACTTTATTCCCTTTAATTATCATTCTGTTACGGTTGATACTAGCCTTTATTAGCATTTATAGTTAAATTGGAGGAAAAATGTGTCACGTGCATCATGTGATTTTTTTGACGTAAACTTTTTAAAATGCCCCTAAACATTATTAAAAAAAATGAAAACATTTTATCCCTTTGTATTTTTCGGTTTTTTTGTAATAGTTTTTAGGGAAAAATTATACAGAGCAACTTTAGCGAAGGGGCATTTTAGAAAGTTTTTGAAAAAAAAAAAGTCACATGTGGTGCGCGTGACACATTTCCATTTAATTTGATAGAAATGTTGGTGTAGGGTGTTAAAGAGTGGTAGTTAAAAGAGTCGAGTGTTACTTTTAAAGTTTGAAGATATAAATATAAAAAGAATGTAAGTTTGGAGGGCTAAAGGTATTTTCCTCAAAAGTTAAATTTGTTTATTAAATAATCAAACCCGAGTAAATTGGTTCAACAAGCACAAGCTCATCAAATTCATGAGTAATGATACCATTTTACACCAATTTATTATTCAGATTTAACTTTAACAAAATTTAAGGGAAAAGTACTTTTAGCCTCTTGAACTTATACTCCTTTAGCACTTATACTTCCATACTTTAAAAAGTGACACTCTATTTCCTCTAATTATCATTATGTTACGATTAATACTAGCCTTTGTTAGCAATTTCAGTCAAATTGGATAAAAAATGTGTCATGTGCATCACGTGATTTTTTTGACGTAAACTTTCTAAAATGCCCCTAAACATTATTAAAAAAATAAAAACATTTTCAGCCACCCTTTGTATTTTTCGATTTTTTGTAATAGTTTTTAGGGAAAATTTATACAAAGCAACTTTAGCAAAGGGGGCATTTTAGAATGTTTTTGAAAAAAAAAAGTCACATATGATGTACGTGACATATTTTCATTTAATTTGACAAAAATGTTGGTGGAAGGTGTTAAAGAGGGATAGTTAAAAGGGTCGAGTGTTACTTTTAAAGTTTAAAGATATAAGTAAAAATAAATATAAATTTGGAAGGCTAAAAGTATTTTCCTTAAAAGTTAAATTTGTTTATTAAATAATCAAACTCAAATAAATTGGTTCAACATGCACAAGCTCATATCAAATTTATGAGTAATGATACCATTTTTTCACCGATTTATCATATCAGTTAATACAACGTCTTTTAAGTTACTTTCTGTATTAATTAATTTATTTAAAAAAAAAAAAACTTACTTAAAACAATCACCTCAAATCAAGTATCAAAAAAAAAAAAAAATCACCTCAAATCAAATGTATTTAACCAATTAAATTCCCAGTTTCACTCTCGAACTCTCTCCATGCAGCGGAGGATAGGCCCGGTAAGAGCATCTTTAGCAATACCTTTTATTTTAGCTTGTGAAAAAGTACAATTCTCTACATTTAGCTATTGCTTTTTCACTACACACTCTAACAAATCCTTTATTCAACCCTCGAAGAGCTCAACTCGGGGTTAATGGCGACGGAGAACTGCAATTACTCCAGCGGAAACCCAGAGATCTCAGGCTTAGTATCGGCCATATTAGTCACCGTCAACGAGTGCTACGACCACGCTCGTCGTTGCGTTGATCTCTCTTACAGCAGAAAGCTTCTAATGCAGAGGACCGGAGTGTGTCGGAGAGGGAGGGACTTCGACAGATCAGTGAAGATGAGAGAAGAAGAGAAAGAAAAAGAAGAAAAGGGAGAAAAAAGAAAAAGAGAAAGAAATTAATTTTTTATTCTAAGAAGCTGCTACGGTGAAAGTTTACTGTAGCAACTTGGATGGTGGGTTTTTATTATAAAAGCTCCGCGAAGGAAAAAATTATGTCATAATGTCTAAATCTAGCTATTATTCTCATTTAAAGAGTATGCTAAAGATTCTCTAATATCGCCAATATCACACTAGCTGGCGACTCCTCGCGCAGCACAGTACTCTCTGTAGGCTTGTAGCTTTCTCCGCCACTGCCCCTAGCCATGAGCTCTGCAATCTCTCTTCATCGTCCACTTCATCGCGATTCTCTCACAGCTTTACAAAACACTAGAACCATTTCTTCGCGTTTCGTCGGATTACCAAACAGAGACTGCTTTAGAAACGTTTCTTTGACGAGTTCTGTGCTGAGAATTAGACTTCGTCATGGCTCCTCAGCCTCCTCTGAGCTTCGCGATCTTCGCTCTTTTCGATTTAGGGTTTCTTCGGACGAAGCTTCGCTCGGGGCGTTTCCGGAGGAGAACGAAGTGCAGACCCCGAGCTTCGCCGAGTTTATCACTTCGGAGAGAGTGAAAGTGGTGGCGATGCTGGCCTTGGCTCTGGCGCTTTGCAATGCGGACCGAGTCGTGATGTCGGTGGCAATCGTGCCGTTGTCTCTCTCTCGCGGATGGAGCCGATCGTTCTCTGGTATTGTTCAGGTGGTTTTTTTTTTTGTCACTCTCTCTCACACATACACACAGACACGTCGGTGAGGAGCCTTTGTTGATAGCATATGGTCTGTTTGGTTTCCGAGAAAGAAATATATCTGAAGAGAAAATCATTGATGCCGTTATTGAACTTCGATTTTCTCAAGATAGGATATACATATGCATGTTAAATGTGTAATCTGGGATGTATTAAGTGGCACTATTTTGATTTAGATTTTTATAATTGAGAGTAAACTCGGAATGTGATAAATTATGAAAGATAGCTTTTTTGCTTGCTTCTCTATGTTTTTTTTTTTTTTTTGGCTTCAGATTTTAGACTTGAAATACAATCATGATTTACTTGTTATTAATTTTGCAGATTTTTTGACTTTTTGCCATTTTTTTTTTATTAAATTAAGGGTTCTCTTATATACTCCTTGTCTTCTAGGGTTGCGTCCCTCATCGCTTTATTTATATGATACGATACTATTACTTATAAAAAAAAATTTGCCAATGATATTCTTGTTATTTTTTATCCTTCTAGAAGATGTTTTTCTTGTATACTTCTTGTGTACTTAGGTTGCGCTTTTCGCTTTTTAATGATATTTCGATTACTTATTAAAAAAAAGTTTCCAATTACATGGTTAAAAAATCAAGTAGCTTATGTAGATGATTTTTTCAGTTTACTATTTCAATTAAACTTCAAGTGAAGGTCGTGCTTAATGTCCAAACTAAGGCTTAATGGATTCTCAAAGTAAGTGGTTATGATAATAGTTTTATTCATCGTATAACAACTTTTTAGTTGCCCCTGGCTCATTGATAGACACTTATGGCAGTCATCTTTCCTGTGGGGATATCTGATTTCGCCAATAGCTGGAGGGACTCTAGTGGATTATTATGGTGGTAAGGTGGTCATGGCATGGGGCGTGGCTTTATGGTCACTTGCTACCTTTCTAACTCCCTGGGCTGCGGATACTTCTTTGTGGGCCCTTCTTGCCATGCGAGCTCTGCTTGGCATTGCTGAAGGAGTAGCTCTTCCTTGCATGAACAACATGGTAGCCAGGTATAGATGGTTTACAAACTTAAGGTTTTGTTATGTTAACAATCATTGATGATATAACAGAATGTGCTCGTGAACACATTATCTTGTAGTTTAAGAAGTTGGTGAGGCTAAAATGTTAAAGAATGTCTGAACTTTTTATTTTAGATGGTTCCCTCAAACGGAACGAGCCAGGGCTGTTGGACTTGCAATGGCTGGTTTTCAGCTTGGAAGTGCTATAGGACTCACGCTTTCTCCAATCCTCATGTCACAAGGTGGTATATTTGGGCCGTTTGTAATTTTTGGATTATCTGGATTTCTGTGGGTTTTGGTATGGTTTTCTGCAATATCAAGTACTCCTGACAGACATCCTCAGATATCAAAATCTGAATTGGAGTTCATATTGGACAAGAGGCAGAAATCCTTCCCAATGGAGAATAGACCTAAGACAACGAGAGTGATCCCTCCTTTCAGGCGCTTGCTTTCTAAACTGCCAACATGGTCCCTAATTGTTGCAAATGCCATGCATAGCTGGGTAATTTATTCATATCTTGCACTAGTTTCTTTTAAGGACCATGTTATTAAGATTGTTAGCATATGTTAAATATGTCATTTGGTTTGATCGTGTTGTCTGGTAGCTATTGTACTCCAGCCTGGATAAGAGTCTCCTTAGCAGTTAGCCCTAAAACTAGTCTTTTCTTCTATTGCCACCCCGGTGGATCCACCCAAAGAACCACTTCATTTATGTATGTCACTATTTGGTTGCCACTTCTTCCCCTAACATTTGAAGACAAAAAAATCCCAGAAGTACCAGTTTAATCAGGTGCAGAGGGAAGCTAAGTCTACCTTATTATAGTGCAAAGTCTACTTGGAAAGAAATGATTATTGAGTGTGTATGTTCCTGCACGTCTATCTTTATCCACCCTTATTTGTAGATTATATATGTCTATGCAAACTCATTACTGTTATTTTTAGATTTTGCATGTCCATGCAAACTCATCTTTCCTCTTCTTTTTTTGGCAGGGTTTTTTTGTAATTCTTTCCTGGATGCCCATTTATTTCAACTCAGTAAGTCCAAATACTTGGCTATGGTCTATGATTCCTAATTAAGAGTGGTAGAGGCCTAATTCAACATCTACCTATTGTGAACTTGGCTATGCTTTTTTTGAGTTTTTAATGAGATTAAATTATTACTTAAAAAAAAAAACTACAATTTCTGCTGCAGATATATCACGTTGACCTCAGACAAGCTGCATGGTTTAGTGCTGTTCCTTGGAGTGTGATGGCTATCATGGGATACTTTGGTGGCTTGTGGTCAGATTTGTTGATACGAAGTGGTACAAGTGTAACTATGACTCGTAAGATCATGCAGGTGCGGCATTTTTCTGCATCATCAATTTAATTTGCAGCACGAGGTCATTTCTCAGTGATAAGCTTAGTTTCTTAATTATTGTTTTTAATCTGATCAAGAAATCAAGGGAGTAAGTCATATCTACTAGTTTTAACGGTAATGAGGTATTCAGTTGGAGCATACATAGACCATGTTGAAGGTACTTGCATTGAAAATTAATTCAAAATGAAGAAACTAGACCCAGAAAGAAATCAATATCTTTTTTTTTTTTTGATAAGTAGAAAGAAATCAATATCTTTTTATATGATCTTTATGAAATGGACACATAGGCATGTTGCATCCTCAATATCTTGCTTGGTCATGGTTGTTTTTCCCCCCTTTCTGGTGATAATGGAAAATAGGTTGTTGATGACATACTTCATCTTTCTTTATGACCTTTTTGTGTCGGTAATCAGTGTCTGCGTTTTTTTTTTTTTTTTTGATATCTGATTTTCTCACTTTGTTTTGAATTATATTAAAAACCTGCATCTTCTCTGCAGTCAATTGGTTTTGTTGGTCCTGGCATTGCTCTTATTGGTTTAACTACAGCAAAAAGTCCACCAATCGCTTCTGCCTGGCTTACTTTAGCCGTTGGGCTGAAATCTTTCAGTCATTCTGGTTTTCTTGTGAATCTTCAGGTTGATGTAGTGAATACGCTTGATGTTTAATATTTAAATTGAATGGATTTTTCACTTCCCTCTAACCTTTCACTTTGTCTTTTTTGTCACCAGGAGATCGCTCCACACTATTCTGGTGTATTACATGGTATTATTATGTTTATCTCTCTATATATCTTACTTGTTTGATCTAATTTATTCTTTTTTCACATTTGATCTAATTTATTCATTTGAAATGTTTTTGTTACACAATCACCCTCACTTTGAAAACTTCTTGATTGTGTGAATAACATATTTTAAAAATCCCATTCTACATAAAAAGTACAGAAATATAGTATGACAATGGCTGGCTGAACAGTAGGTATTCATGGTCCCTGTGCAGTGATCTGGATCTCTCCTTTTAAAATAGTCAACCTTAAAGTTGAGTAGAAAATTTTGATGTTATTATATCGTAGTCATTAGTTTTTTAAACTCCCTTGTGTCTTATACCCTAAAGAGTAGCTTCTACAAGTGCACAGCTTGGCTTTTGCCATTAATAATATCTCAGGTTCCCCTCCTTGTTATATGAGCTTCCAATATTAGATATGAAACAATGGACTTTAGAATTAAATATCTTCTTTTTCGGGAAAATAAACAACTAAATATGCAAAATATGATTTGCTTCTGAATCTGATAAGAAATCAAGAAAGTACTCAGTGTCTCTGAACATTGTAATTGGGATGGTATGTGATAAGAACCACTTCATTTTATGTTTTAGGAATTTCAAACACGGCTGGAACATTGGCTGCTATCGTGGGAACAGTTGGAGCTGGTTTCTTTGTTGAGCTGGTGGGTTCTTTTCAAGGATTCCTGTTGCTCACATCACTCTTATATTTTCTTGCTTCCATTTTCTACATCCTGTTTTCCACTGGAGAGAGAGTAAATTTTGATGAAACAGGTCAGTTTCGTATTCAGTTATGTTGATTCTTTGAACTTGTTCTTTCTTCTGGGGTTTGAAATTGATGTTTCGGCTATTCCAGGACAATGTTGCTTAAAGAGAAAATCTGACCAACACCTTTTTTATAATTTCAGTCACAAATTATTGCCTTATATATGTGAGAAAATCTTAATTGCATGATATTCTCATATTTATTAAGTACATTCAAAGTGAAAAATTATGCAGCTTTAATAGAAGTAATACTAGAAACTATACTTTTATCCCACTACTATCCCGCCCTACTAATGTGGCAGTGTTAATTAGTCATTAAATTTTATTTCGATTTATTATTATTATTTTTTAATAATGGTTGATCTAAGGGCTGATTGATAAGACCACATTAGAAGGGTGAGATAATGGCGGGATAAAAGTGTAGTTCTCTAGCATTACTCTTAACAGAATGTGTGACTGCCATGTTCTAATTTTCTTGTAGGCACTCTCACTCACATTTTTAATATTCTTAATGATGTATAAGAGCTAGTTGGCATTGTCACGTCAAAAGGATGAAATAGTGGTAGGATAAAAATGTAATTTTTAGCATTGCTCTTAACAAAATGTTTGTCCGCTATATTCTAGTTTTCTTGTAGTTTTCTTGTAGGCACTCTCGATCACATTTTTAATAATGGTGCGTATTACATTATTGCCTTACAGATCCCTGTTGAGATTCTAAGACTGTTACTATACACCACATGTTTGTTGATGGATTGTTTGGTCAACTGTAACTAAAGGATTGTAGAGAATGTTGGAAAGAGGGATCTTTCCTCTGTAGAAGTACTAGCTCCGACTACTTACGCCAGGGGTATGTATTCAAAGAGATGTACAGTGGATGAATTTTACTCTCTCATGCATCAAGTGTCTGTTTCAGGTGCATTTAGGGTTTTTTTTTTTTTCCTACCAAATGTGTAATATATGTGTAAGATCTTTGAAGGAGGTATTATACTGGGATCATCTGCAGCGTTCTTTTCCCGTTCTTGTCTTTGTATTCATATATTAGATTCTCACCTTATTCTGAGAAGGAAGATGCTTCGTTTCATCTCAACCAGCTTACTTGGAAGAGCCATACAAGTTTTTGTTTAACGAGTTCCATTATGTTTTCATTATAATATTAATTAAACAATTATATCAATCATTCATTTCTTATTAGTTTAAACTTTTGGGATAATGGTAATTTAACAAGGTATTATAACAAAGATTTGGATTGGAACATTGTTTATGTCAATTCACCCTCAATTTTTAGTTAAATATCTCATGTGTTGGGCTTCACGTATTAAGAGAGAATTTGAATTCACACTGAGGGAGAATGTTAGAATATTAATAAAATGATTAAACTAATCATTTTCAATTAGTTTAAGCTTTTGAAATAAGTGATGATTTAAGAGTTTAGGGTTCGTTTGGGTTTGCGATTTCAAAAAGTGCGATTTAAAAATAGCAATTTTAAACTGTTCGTTTTCAAAAAACGTAATTTTTAAAAATGCACTTAAGTGTTTGGTAAAATTGCAATTTGACCTTTAAAATCGTAGTTTAACTTTTACAATTGTTCATTTAAAAAAAAAACATCTATTTACCTACAATTTGAGAACGCATAAAATCTATGTTCTTAAATTGCAATTTTTTAAAAATGCAATTCCAAACGATTTATTCTTTTGTGATTTGATTTAAAGTCATACTTTTTGTTTATGAAATCGCAATTCCAAAGGTACCATTAAGGTGATTAACCTAACAGAATAGGTGTATAAATCTTGGCAGATAATAATCGCCTGCATTCCCTATCCACGATTATCCACTATCTGCACATGCGGATGCAAATCATTATCCACATATACTAATGCAGATAGCGGTTTTAGAGTATGCGGATACGGTTATTAACCGCAACCGCATACCTTTTATAATTTATATACAATTTATCAACCGCACTTTGTAATTTGTAATTTTGTATGTTTGTATTTTTTTTTTTTTGATAAACCCATCATGTGGTGTTTGTATTTTCTTTATTATTTTTAAGTTTGAATATGAAATAGATATGAATTTCATCTAAAATAAAAACACTAAAATATGCGCAAAACACTAAAAATAGGTCTAAACTATTTTTAAAATCGTTTAAAATAGGCCTAATAGAGACCCAATGAAAGCCCAAAAAGCTCATTACCTCAAATGTGAATAGTAGATAATAACCTCATCTAATAATCATAATAATCACGCAGATGCAGATTGTAATTGCACGATACATATGCAAATATTACAAATAACCGCATCCACATTTGCATTTATAGACCAACAACAAGAATTGGTGAGATTGTGCAATTATTTGCTAACCGAGTTAGCTAATGGAGGTGGCTCTAGTGGGGGTTGATGCCATCGAAGAGGTGATGGTGTGCCGTGGTGTAAGTGTTTGCCGGGGAAGGGGGTTTGAGGAGAGAACTGGTGGGTAAAAATATTTTACAACTTAAAAAAGCCTAAACCACTTTACAAAAAATATTGATCAAGAATGTTTTTTAAGTTAACTAACAGTACGTTTAATATGCATGATGACTATGTTAGTTACATTTAGTATGTATAATGGCTATTTTATTAAGAAAAGAAATGGCTATTATTGAAAATGGAAGAATGTAGAATAAAATACTTATTCATATTTTTTAGTTTGATAGCAATTCATATGTACTTATTAGAATTAAACCAAAATTATTAAAATACCTACAATTTTTTTTTTTTTTTAAAAAATAGAAACAAATAAAATAAAATTGAGGCACTGTTTGTGTAAGAAGATGGAACTCCGGTGGCTGGCGGTGAATTCCAACGAACTATGGCGGCAGGCGGCGGCAAATTCCAACATATTAAAAAAATATTTTCTTTTATATATATATATATATATATATATATATATATAATATATATATATATATTATTCTAAAGAAAATATCCCTCTCATTTTTTAGAGAAATGTCTATTATTCAATTTAAGCATTCTTAGTAACCTCAACAAATTTTACCAACCAATTTAATTGAAAACTATTTTTCTCTATTTTATCCATCAACTTTTTTAAAGCAACCCTAGGAACCTTAGTTTTAATTATCCACTATCACTATTTCATTTAAATATTATTTTTCAAATATTTCTTCATTATTTCTCAAACATTTAAATTTTTTAAATGTTTTTCTTTTGCTGACGGTCATACTTTTGAATATTTGGCTTCTTGCTCTGCAATATCATTGCTTAAACTAATTAAGTTTCATATTTGGTATTTCATAAACTTTATCATTGCACAACTAATCAATTCAGGGGAAAATCAGTTTCTTTTGATTAACATTCTATGTGATTCTTATCATTTTTGTTATATATTTATATATAGGGACCAATTTTTGCCATAGTAGGAGCTTGGCTGGCTTATCAAGTCTAAATTTTGGTCCAATTGATGATTGGTAAGATTTCTACCACTTGGAAATTTTGGTCCAATTTTGGTCCAAGTGGGGAGAAGAAATGGGAGAGGAAGTAAGAGAGAGCTGTGTGGGAGAGCAAGGAAGAAGAAAAAGAAAAGGGGGAATGGCTGCGTGGGAGAAAAAAGGGAAAGAAAATGGGAAAAAAACAATTAAAAGGGAGAGAGAAAATAATGGTATTTTAAGCTTTGGTGAGTATACATTACTAAATACTAAGGACATGTTTGGTACGAGGAATGACTATTCCATGGAATAGCCTTTATGAAGTATGAAATGAGTGTAATGCATTAGCCTTGAAATAGTCATTCCGATGGTCATGAATGAATAGTTATTCCTTTAATTGAGGGAATAACCATTCTTTTCAACTTAAGAGGAATGATTATTCCCTCAATTGAAGGAATAGTCATTCCATCATGACTATTGTAATGGTTATTCCAAAGCTAATTTACTCTACTAATTTCATTTTTAATATAGGCTATTCTATGGAATAGCCATTCCACATACCAAACATAACCTAAGTACTGTAAACTCATCAGATTATTTTGGTTATTTTGTTAAGGCTGTTAGAGGAGGTTTTTTGATGTTTTTGTTAAATTTACTTAGCAAAATAGTAAAAGGCTATTTTGTTGAGTCTGCTAGGAATGTTCTGGACTAATCATTCTAATGAGATTTGTTATTCAAAGGCTAAAAATCTTATGAAACTATGGAATAATTATTTCATTCTATGGGTTTAATTCTTTTACCAAAATCCCATAAGAGTAAATTTAGTACGCGCAATACTATTGTATTAAAAAAAATAAATAATTTTTATTTAAAATAAAATAATATTAAATATAATAGCAATAGTATTAAAATATATGATAAGACTCTAACACTGAAATAGACATTCTTGCGTAACAATGAAAATAGTTATTAAAAAATTACTTCATTCCACCGCTTCTATTTTTTTTTTTAAAAAGAACTATTTTTCAAGCGCAGACAAACACTGGAAACTACTGAAAATGTTTTATATCAAAAGAAAGGTAGACCCCCATAATCCACATCTCCTCTTTGTTCTATATTTGTCCATAAAAAAACAAAGGGGAATCAAACAAAGATCTCCCAATCTAGCATTTTTTAAAGGTTGAATTCACATGTGAAAGACTTCAACATTTTGACTTTCTTTCTAGAATGCTGATGTGCTGGGATGTCTGAATAGTCAACGTAGTAACATTCGCCTGAGTTTCTTGAAACGGTCTTCCGAATATAAAATATTACTATGGCCCCTCAAATCTTACCAAATGATTTGATCAAACCCTCAAAGCCAAGCCATAATAATTGATATGTTCAAAATCACAAAGCCATAAGGCCGTCAGCTCTGCAGATGAAGAAACCACCGACACCCCAAAACTCCAATCTCCGACATGGACAGGCCAGCAACAACACAGACAACCAAAATGATAGAAATCACTCTGTCTTCAAATTCATCAGAGTTGCAGCCAAGAAAGTTGCTGGAGTTTTCACCAAATTTATTTTCAATCGGAAAAAGGTCAATTTGGAAGAAACTAGACCCATTTCCACCAGAAATAACGTTCAAATGAGAGGGGTTTCCTGTAAGTTTTCTGATTTCATGTTGCTGAACATCATGGATTATAGGATCCACAAGGATAAACATCTCATAATGGAGCTGTAAATATTGTTTTCTATGATATGCAGTTTCAACAGATCCTTCTTCGGGGAGCAGCACTAAGAGTTCATCAATATTTAAGTCCTTTCAATCTAGTGTCTCTACCGGTGTTTCCACTGGACAAGTTGGGAATTTCTCCATGGAGGAGATTTATAAGGCAACCGAAAATTTCTCTGCAGTTAATATAATAGGGGAAGGTGGGTTTGGAACTGTGTACAAGGGGAGGCTCAGAGATGGGACTCTTGTTGCAATAAAGCGCGCGAAAAAGGTATACTCTCATGCCTAAGACCAATAATTACTTGTCTTTTGATTGATAATGCTGTAATTTATACGCGACAATGTAAGAATAAAATCATGGTAACTATGAGATATCGTTTTGAATTGTCATCTGCAAAGTTAATGTCTTTGATGTGATCAACGGACAATTATTTGTGCATAATGACTTGAAAATATGTGGCAGGCCATGCGTGACAAGCTTGACTTCAGGAATGAAATACTTACCTTGTCGATGATTGAGCATCTGAATTTGGTAAGGTTATATGGATATCTGGAGCAAGGAGATGAGCAGATCATTCTAGTTGAATATGTCAGCAATGGAACACTTCGGGAACATCTAGATGGTAAGTCAAGCAACAATTGTTTCACTAGAATCAAGGAAAGCTGAAACGTGTGTGCTGAATGTGGTAACTGCCCTTGAAACCTGAAAAGTAACCAACTAATCCTGTTGAGCTTTTGCCCAATTCCATGAACCAGATGAGTTGGATATGCATTCTAATAATATGATAAGGATGAGAAAATAGCAGAAAATGCATTCTAAAAATATGATTCTGCTGTAAACACATAGCTCTTTCTTTCAGTTTCATTGACAGAAAAAAGCTTTGTAGTCTTTGGGGAGAGAATTATGAGGCATCGAGTCTTTCCTTCACTCTCAATGCCAAAACTAAATCCATCTCTACCTGAAAATTTACAATCTACTAGTTGAGTGTTTGGTTGGCTCTTAGGAAGGTTTGGCTAGAAACCAGAGACCCTCTCCATTGTAGAAGCTACTTCCTTTTTTTATAGTAGTAATTACATGTACAGTTTACCTACGGCAGAAAGAACAGATGTCAGTATAGTACCCGAATCATTAACTACTTATTAACAACAGCTCTGTTTGTTAATGCTTTTTTTTAGATGTGCTTTTTGTTTTTTGTTTGAAAAAGTGTTTTGATGTGATATAAATTTGAAAGTAGTTTTAAGTGTTTTGTGCTTTAGGTTGTTTGTTAATGTTTTTGTTTCGAAAAGAGAAAACAAAAGGAAGGAAATAGTTTTATTAAACAAAGCTGTTATTGTAGGTACACGGGGAGAAGGACTTGAAATTTCAGAAAGGCTGGAGATTGTGATCGATGTAGCTCATGCAATTACCTACCTTCACATGTACACAGGTATGCACATGATTTCAATCAAAACTTGGGCCAGTTTAAATCTAAAAATTAACTTTAGGCGACTTTGTACTCATGGAATAGCTCAAAGATGTCTAAAAGAGTGTAGTAATCTCACTCTCCACATGCAGATGTTCAATCAAAACTTAGGCAAGTTTAACTCCAAATATTAACTTTAGGCGACTTCGTACTCATGGAATAGTTCAAAGATGTCTAAAAGAGTGTAGTAATCTCACTCTCTACCTAATACCAATGTACGGACTTTAATGTACAAATCCAAAGGGCTTAATTCTTAGGAACTCTCTCCATGTTATATTCTGAAAACTAAAGAATCGTTATTAGGTACGATGTAGGCCAGTTTTGAGAAATGACCTCCTTGGCCAATAACAGAACTCTTTGTGACACCATTTTCTTATTGTTGAAGCACTTGGAGGCCTGAACTTTTTCCATGTAATTTAACAGATCATCCAGTAATTCACAGAGACATAAAAGCATCAAACATCCTCATAACAGAGAAACTGCGTGCCAAAGTGGCAGACTTTGGGTTTGCACGATTAGCCTCAAGAGACGATGATGCAACTCATGTTTCAACTCAAGTCAAAGGAACAGCTGGATATTTGGATCCTGAATACCTCAAGACGAATCAACTCACTGACAAGAGTGATGTTTACTCCTTTGGCGTCGTGCTTGTAGAACTGATGACTGGAAGAAAACCCATTGAACCGAAGAGACCGCCCAGTGAGCGCATAACAATAAGATGGGTAAGCATTCTGACATCCCAGTACAAATACATAAACCTGGTATTCTTCTGAAGTAGCCTCATTTGTAGTAATATGTACCTAATCTTTTAAAGCACACAATTAACTAATTACAACCGGACTTTTGCTTTAAACACAATGCAAAGCCATGCCTAGTCATAAGTTGAGTGTTGATCATTATTCAATTAAGACCTTTATAATCTTCATAGTCATATACAAGTAGACAATTTGATATTGTTGTATTTTCTTATTTTATTACAGCTTTGCATAATCAACAGTACGCGTAGATAATTGATTCACATATTGCTCATCTACATTGATTAAATAAAGAATTGATTGTAATTCTAAATATCACAAGAAAGTATTCAATTTAATCAAACCAAATATTGGGGTTTTGTGCAGAAATGATTAAATGGAAATCCAAAGAGAAAAGAATCAATCTAAAAGCAACAAAGCGCACGTAACAATCTTGATCCTCTTTTCAGATGTTGAAAATAAGGTCTAAAAATCAAAATGCTAAGAGGTCATATATGGCCCCACAGTCCATTGCTCAAGTACTCAAAACTGGCTTGTGGATTCCATCCATTTGCATGATGATGATATTGGTTTAAAAGATATCTCTCAGCCAAACCCACGCAAGACCACATCAAATACAGGGTATTATCTGACGCGGTCTGAGTTACCTATAGAAAATTCTTTTAATTATACATTTGACTTGCTATATTAGCAGCATGACCAGATCAAACTTTTCCTGTCACTTTGTTGTGTAGACATTTTACATGACACTCCCTGCATAAAAGTGCAGTCGCATTATTTCAGCTGTGTTAATGTCCACCTTGTTTCTAGTATTGCATATGAGGCATTCATCATATGAACTTGTTATAGTTGTCATGACGGTTCAGATCTTCCTCTTCATATGGCCTCTTCCCATGTATTAGAGACAAAGATTATCTCTATGGGGTCGGCCTAACATTGTTGAGATTTTTTTTTTTTATAAATAATTGAGATATTATTAAAAACGCAAGGCGCACCCATGTATACATGAAATATACAAAAGAAACACCTAGCTAGAAGGACAAAAAAGAACAAAAAAATCATGAAAACTAAGCACTAAAGGAGAACTGCATTTGTTAAAAACATACTAGATAATTGACAAATAAACTCTGAGTATGTACTTGATGTTGATGTTAAGGAATAATATAAAAGATCAAAAGAAAAGAAAAGGTATTCAAGTTCAAAAACATTCAAGCAATCAGTGTTAATCTCCCTCAAAGAGACACAGAAAGATAGGCAGGAGGAAGTAGCACAATTAATCACTTGAGCAAAGTATAATATAGTCGTGTATACCTCTGCTTTCTCAGCTGTTTGGCCAAGAAAAAATGCCTAATGTTGCACCAACATCCACGACCATAATCATTTCACCTTCCATGTCTTGACTATTTACCCAAAAGAAATTTCAGTCTTTACCTCACAGTTTTAGATCCAAATAATGAAACCAAATACATATGCATCCTGTTTTGAAGTAAAAGGAGAAAATGGCCTTACCATTCTAGTTCATAAGGTGACTGCAAAGGATATCCTTTAGTAATGTGGATTTTCTTTTGACAACTTGCATAGCATATCCTTTAGTATCGCCTCGTACATAACTCAATGAGAAGCTTCCATTTCAAAGAAGCTTCCAATCAATAAACTATCGAGACAGATAATAAAAAAAATTCATGTATGCAGGCAATGCAGAAATTGAATGAAGGGGAAGTTGCAATTGCCATAGACCCAAGGCTGCAAAGGAGCTCGGCATCAATCATGGTGGTGGAGAAGGTACTCAAACTAGCTCACCAATGCCTTGCACCTTATAGAAAATCAAGACCTTCCATGAAACAATGTTGTGAGGCATTATGGGACATCCGAAAAGATTTAAAAGAAAGCTCCATTTCTCCTTCTCCTCCTCTTGCTTCTCATCATTCTGCGGACTTTCCTGCGAGAGATGCTAAGAAGAGTTGGCAATCTTTTGGTGATGAAGATGGTGAGAGCTACAAATTTATCTCTGCATGATTAAGTGGTAATTGGGAATTTTATATGAATGGTATTATTCTGCATCTTTGTAATTCTTCTTCGTGAACAAAAACAACACATTCAATTATTATTCGTTTAATGAGTACCTATTCATTCTTTTGAAATCCAAGAGTGTAGATGCTAAATTGTTTGTGCTTCTCATGATATAACATCAGGGAGAAGACAAGATTGTACATTTTCAGTTAATTGCAGTTGCTCCATTGGCTGTGACCCTCAAATTCTGCAAACTTCTTTTTCATTACTTGATTAGATTTGTTAGAATATTAATTGAATAATTAAATTTATTATTTCTTTTTAACTAAAGCTTTCGAAATAATTAATGATATTTACTTTCCACTTTAATTAAATATTTCTTCTCACGTATTTGCAATTGATTAACTTATTATGTGAACAATCACTAAGTGCTGAGACATACATATATGTGGCATTGTTTAAAGTGTGATCTAACGAAGTTCGATCTGTCCATTGAGATTTCCAGTGAAAGCGTATATGTGTCATAGAATGACGATCTCAATGTGCTATTTTTTTTATTTTTTTTGTTTTCCTGGCGAGATGTTTGGCCACATGCAAAATGGTACAATCCCATTGAGGTATAATAAATTAAAGAAAAAAATAATATATTTTTAGGGATGATAAATGTTGATAACGACAAAATTTGTCATTCAATTGAAAGAATGTTAATGATTTTACGAATTTCATTATGGGGTCACCATAAAAAATTTATAAATCTGAAGTAACAACGGAAACAAAATCAAAATTTCTCATTTAGAGTTCCAAAATATGAATGAGAGGTTGAACATAGTTTTGATAGATGTGAAACCTAATTTTTAAGACAATTTTTATTTTTTTTAAATAATAACTATTCTTTGAATAGTTTTGATTTTACCATTTTAGATGTGATAAATACTAGTAAGATATAGTTTAAGTTACTTACTTAAAAAAGTGATTAAGATTTTTTTTTTTTTTTTTAAAGAGAGAAATGTTATTTCTCAACATTTTCAGCTGATGTGGCATGTTCAATCCACCTTTAGATCAATCTTAATTAAAAAAAAAAATTCAAGATGAATTGAGAGTGCCACATTAGCTAAAAATACTAAGAGAATGCAAAGTAACATTTTACCTATAACATTCTTACCAACTTATGAGCGCGATCCTATTGTAGTATAAGCAATGCTATGCACCATATTTATATTTAATTTTTATATCATTTTATTGATGTGACACGAAAAATTAATCATTAGATTGCTATTTTTTTTTTTTAACAAGGGCTTATTCAAGGGTTAATTGGCAGTGTTGTATCAACAAAATAAAATAAAAGTATAATTTCTAACATTTTTCTTGTAATATTTGACTTATTGAGTAAAAAAAAACAAAAAAGACTTTTTGAATTTTAATAAAGGAAAAAAAAGAAAAAAAGAAAAAAAAAGTTGAAAATTCCTATAAGCTCTAGGAAGGCCCAGTTTTAGATGGACTCCCAACTGTCTCTTAAGAGCACTCCAATTGCCTGATGTATTTTCAACTTTTAGCCAAATTGGGTAAACAAATCATTAGAAGTTTGAAGAAAAAGTTTTTAGACAAATATTAATTTAAGAAAATTTCTCTCACCTGATTTTTTTTTTCAGAATTTGTCCTTCAATGAAATATAGTAATTGAAAATATAAAAAAGTTTTATTACGTATTAGAATATAAATATAAATTATTTAATGGGTAATAATTATTAAGATTTTTCTCGATAATTGGAAATTCTATATACAAAATTCCGTAGATCCCTTTCTCTGCCGGTGCCTTGGAACTAGCTCACACGGAAACGTCGTTCAAAAATAGCGTTTTCCGGATGAGTCAGTCCGTGAAATCCTGCACGCTTTATCAACCGTCAGCTCAGATTCGCTCTCGTCGCTCGCGCTTTAGATTGAATGGGACCACGTGTCCCCCGCCTTTCTTTAAACAAAACCAGAAGAGCCACCACAAATAAAGAAATAAAAAAAGAGGTGTGCTACACCTCCAACTCTTCCATCCAACTTCATCCAACCCCTTTGTATTTTTTAAAAATAAAAAAATAAATAAAAATAAATAAAAAGTTTTTACACTTAAGTTGGATGAGAGTTGAATGAAAAAGTTGGAAAAATATACTTTCCCATAAAAAAATCAAGCGTCCCATTCCCACCTCTCACTCCCACACTCACACTCTCTCTCTGTCTTTCTCTTTTTGGCTCCATTCCCATGTGATCGTCACGGTCCCTTCAATCCTTATACCTTCTTCTTCCATCTCCTGATATTTTCCTCTTCTCCTTCAGATAATCCAAAAGCTCTCTTTGTCTACTTTCCCTTTAATACCACACATATTGCTCTCTTCCTCTCACTCTTTTGGACTACACGTTAACAAATCAAAATATCTTCTCTCGTCTTTTTCAGTTAAATATCTCTCCCTCCCTGTGCTTGGTTTTTAGACTCTTTCACAAAATATTTGTAAAGCTCAGTTCAGTGCATTAGCAGATTGTTATGGCGGCTATCAGAGAAGTTAATGGTTCCACTGGTTGTACCATTTCTGCTAAGGTCCCTGCGGTGGCGCAGCCACTGGCCGAGGAGCCAGCGGCGATTGCGTCGAATATCAATTACCACGCGCAATTCAGCCCTCATTTCTCGCCTTTCAAGTTCGAGCCGGAGCAAGCGTACTACGCGACAGCGGAGAGCGTTCGCGATCGTCTCGTGCAAGTGCGATTTCTGAGCCTAGTCGGTGTCTATGATTGAATTGTTAGATTTAGGAAGTTTTCAGATAATTTTTTGCTTAATTTAGTTTTAGTATCATGCTGATTTCATTAATTACATCCGTATTTGGAGCTTTATGGATGTAATTTAGCACAGTTATTGTGATAGTTTTGTGGACTTGTTCTTGTGGAGGTGCTAACTATATTGTGTGTTATTTTCTGGTCTCGGATTTGATCCGTGCTTGTTTCGTGTTGTTTTGCTTACAATGATATAGGCTAAAGATGCTTGATTCGATAGATGATAGCAAGCGGTCTCGGTTTTGGATATTTAGACATCGTCAGTGATTTTTAAGTTCAGTTCGTAATGGTTTCACTATAGCAGTATGTCAGATATTTCAATCGAATAACCACCGTGTGTTAGCATTTAGCAATTTGCAATTACGCTAAAAGTTCTTCTTGGAGAAGCTTGGAGAAATTTATGGCCTGTGCGGCACATAAGTTTTTAAAGCAAGCGGTGCTATATGTATGTTCATTGCATGCTTTTGAGTAAGGGATGGTCTTATATTGTTATGAGAATAATCTCAAAGAATGAAACAGGGGAAGTAGAAATAAAGGAAGTTTGCATATGGTTTTGAATTCATACAAATGGTTATGCCCATTGTCAGCAGTTAAATATTAGGAACTTGGAATGCTTTATTAATTATGGCACTGCTTGTGTGTCTTCTAAATGTGGGAAAGGCAAGGCTCATATACTGTAGCATTGAGTGCTTCGTTTGGCCTCGGTTCTAAAGCTTTGGGTGTGTTGTGAGTTCGGGTTTTTGTACTTGTTGGGCTTGAGGGCTTCAGGTTTTGTGGTTTTCTTTTTGCTGTTTTTGCTCGGTTTTTTGTTTGGTGTCTTCTTTGTATACTGCCCAGCCCATGTACTAAAGGGCGCTTTACGCTTTTTATAAAATTTCTATTACTTGTAAAAAAAAAAAGTATTAGGTTACTTGTATTTAGTTATTCATAAAAGCTGGACTAGCGGTGTTACTGTTAATTATTGATCATTTTTGCAGCAATGGAATGAGACCTACGTTCATTTTCACAAAGTCGATCCCAAACAAACATACTACTTGTCAATGGAGTATCTTCAAGGACGAGCTTTGACTAATGCAATTGGGAACTTGAAAGTTCAAGATGCATATGGTGATGCTTTGAAAAAGTTGGGGCATAAACTCGAGGAAATAACCGAGGAGGTAATCCTCCTTTTTCTATTGTAAATAAGCCTTCATTGACAAAAAAACATGTAAGCCTCGTTTTTTTGATGGAGTCTTTTTCCATGTAATCTGTTTGACAGAATGGAGGATTTTACACTTCTTACTAATGTAATACCTAAAGCAAGCATTCAATTATGATCATTCTAGCTAGTTAAATGAGATGTGACTGGTCTTGGCAGGTGATGGATAATCTTAGGCTAAAAAATCAGCGGTTCATACCATTATGATAATTCTAGCTGGTTAAATGAGATGTGACTGGTCTTGGCAAGTGGTGTAATCCCTTTTATATATATA
This sequence comes from Betula pendula, assembly GCA_900184695.1. NCBI lineage: Eukaryota > Viridiplantae > Streptophyta > Magnoliopsida > Fagales > Betulaceae > Betula > Betula pendula. The sequence goes on from FXXK01000384.1 coordinate 110,113, forward strand.
AGTGTAATCCCTTTTATATATGTATATATATAAAAGGGATTACACCACTTGCCAAGACCAGTCATTCCACATAATTAGAATGGGGTTCTCCTAGCCGTGCACACAGATTTGTAGGCGCGAGCCATTAATAAGCATAGTGCCTTGTTCCATTTATATGGGGGTCTAAAACAGAAATCTGATTCCAGTATTTCATCGTGTCATTCTTCTTGATAATAACTTATCTGTTTACTTTATTGGATTTTAGTTCATTTCTAACAGATCTAGACAGTGACTTTTATTCAGTTTTAACATGCAGTATGTTTATGGTCATTAGAAATGAATCTTTGTAGGAGAAAGATGCAGCTCTAGGAAATGGTGGTCTGGGAAGGCTGGCTTCATGTTTCCTAGACTCAATGGCAACATTGAATTTGCCTGCATGGGGGTATGGTTTGAGGTACAAATATGGGCTATTCAAGCAGCGATTCACCAAGGAGGGCCAAGAAGAAATTGCCGAGGATTGGCTTGAGGTTTGATTTCACCTGAAAACTCTGCCAAGTATTGTGAGTTCATGGAATGCTATTGACACTTTTGTGAAAATTATGCAGAAGTTTAGTCCTTGGGAAGTTGTTAGGCATGACATCGTATATCCTGTCAGATTCTTTGGCCATGTTGAGGTTAATCCTAATGAATCGTAAGTGTCAATTGAAGATTTAATTCTTATTTGTATATTTCAGTCCAAGAATGACGTTTTTGCATGACCAACAGATCATAAATAATTGAAGATTGCGTTCTTATTATAAATTCATATACAACTTGATTGCTCTCTAAAAATAAACAAGTTCACTTGATGATGCTTCTCTGTGTATTGCAGCCGAAAATGGGTTGGTGGAGAGGTCGTGCAAGCTCTAGCTTATGATGTACCAATTCCAGGATACAATACTAAGAATACTATAAGTCTTCGTCTCTGGGAAGCAAAAGCTTGTGCTGAGGATTTCAACTTATTCCAATTTAATGATGGACAATACGAATCTGCTGCACAACTTCATTCTCGAGCTCAACAGGTTGGTTATCAATTACTATAGTTATGTAAAATATAATTACCCAGCCAAAACAAGAAGAAGAGATAGTTGCACAAACATACTATAGTAATAAGAACAGTTTATTAGTGATTTTCATTTTAATGAAAAGAGTGGCCTGGCAAGCATTTGTGGACCTACCCCTTGTATCAAAGAACAAGATGGTAATGTGAATCTCTTTATGCTTTATGGGCACAATTCAGTTTATAAAAAAGCAACTTTCATACTATGCTAAGCCTCTACCTTTCTCCTTTGGCTAAAAATGTTGGTTTTCTATTAGTGAAATCTATGCTTATGACTGGATCTCAAAGTAATTAATATTCTGGTTAAATTTACGCTTAACAATTATGTATGTCCACATGCTCATGTTTCTTAACATTCTACGGAAATGGATTGATATTAAATTCTGCATTTGCAGATTTGTGCTGTTCTATATCCTGGGGATGCCACAGAAAATGGAAAGCTCTTACGGCTGAAGCAACAATTCTTTCTCTGTAGTGCATCACTTCAGGTTCTCTAATTCCTTCTTTATTTCATTCTCTGTTCTTGTCTGTATGACTCCTCTCAGTTCAATTGTGCTGACATGGTACCAAAATGCTTGCATAATATTATAAGATACTTCTCCCAGTATTGTGAACCGGAAGCAAGAAAAAACCATTTATCTAGGGGAGAGATTCAAACTCATGGTATGTTGGTTATAGTGCACAAGGATGCATAGGGAAACCTCTCTTAAATAGAAATTATGCTGGTTATGCTCACACTGAAATTATTCTACTGAAATTATGCTCCCAGGGGATTCTACTCAGATGATGTGAGGTTGTAGTACATTATGGATACCTTAAGTTGAGCCTTAACACTTTGTTTACTGTCGGCAAGGGCACCCTGTAAATTGGAATTATTACAAGTTAATGGCCCTTGCATTCACTTATTAGAAAGCCTTGTACGGTTGTCTAGTATGCAGTTCTAACAATATCTGGCTCTAATCTTGGGACCAATTACAGGACATCATATTCAGATTTAAGGAGAGGAGACTAGGGAAGGGATCATGGCAATGGTCTGAGTTTCCTAGCAAGGTTGCAGTACAACTGAATGATACTCATCCTACGCTTGCAATTCCAGAGCTGATGCGATTACTAATGGATGACGAAGGACTTGGATGGGATGAAGCTTGGGACGTCACAACAAGGTGCTTGTGCTTTATGTTTAGTAGAATGTTTTTCACTGAGGTTCTTGCAGCACAACCTTCTTTCATTTGTGGTCTTTCAGCATGTTTGCATTGCACTTTTGTTAGTAGCTCAAATTCAGACATTAATGATTGAACCAGGACTGTTGCATACACCAATCACACAGTCCTTCCTGAAGCACTTGAGAAATGGTCACAAGCTCTGATGTGGAAGCTTCTTCCTCGCCATATGGAGATCATAGGAGAAATTGACAAGAGAGTATATTGGCTTACGCGCGATTTACTCCCCCCCCCCCCCCCCCTTTCTTTTCTTCTGTCCCTTATATATTTGTATTTTGAGTATGGAACTGTAAATGTCTCGCAGTTCATAGCAATGATTCAAAAGACACAAAGTGACCTTGAAAGTAAGCTTCCCAGCATGCGCATTTTGGATGATAACCCCCAAAAGCCAGTTGTGCGGATGGCAAATTTATGCGTTGTTTCTGCACATACGGTATGAGGTGCATTCTTTGGAAATATTTAAAGAGTATGTTTCATGTAGCTCACTCGACGTAGTCTTTAGCTGTCTATAGAATTATTGTTCGTCAGAATTATTTAAATATTTGGCCTTAGTGTCATCCATGAACTGATGGTACTGCCAAAAGCTGCTAATCCTTTGCTATATGAGTTTGTCCAAATAAGTCTTGTTAACTACTAAGCCTCAAAATGTTCCCCAATTTTTTTTTTTTTTAAAAAAAATACCCCTATAATTCTTCTAAAATTAAATTTTTATCCCACCCCAATTTTTTTAAAAAAATTTTGGTTCCCCCCCCCCCTCCTCTCCTTAGAAATCCTAGTTCCACCCCTGCTTGTTATTATCACATTGGAGATACCTTTTATTGGTGTGTATTGTTACTCAGATCCCTGGTCTTCTAATTTTTGTTTTCGCTACTTCTTCTATTGATCTGAATTCTTTGTTTGAAAATTTTAGTAACTTATTGTTGGCTATCTCTTTTGCAGGTAAACGGCGTTGCCCAGTTACATAGTGATATCTTGAAGTCTGAGTTATTTGCAGACTATGTTTCTATATGGCCAACAAAGTTCCAAAATAAAACCAACGGCATTACTCCTCGCCGATGGCTCCGATTTTGTAGTCCTGAACTCAGTAACATTATAACCAAATGGCTAAAATCAGAACAATGGGTTACCAACCTCGACTTACTTGCAGGTCTTCGACAGGTATGTATTAGAAGTAATGTTTAAAAGATTTGGAATATTTTTCTCTCTGTGTTGTAAGATAGCTTCCTGTAGTGTACAAAGTTTGCATTCGTTACTGATGCTTTCTCCCATAGTTTGCCGACAATGTAGGCTTCCAAGATGAATGGGCCTCTGCCAAGATGGCTAATAAGCACCGTTTGGCACAGTACATAGAACGAGTGACAGGGGTGAGCATTGACCCAAATAGCCTGTTTGACATACAAGTCAAGCGCATCCATGAATATAAGAGACAGCTGCTGAATATTCTGGGGGCAATTTATAGGTACAAGAAGTTAAAGGTATAAAAGACATCCCATGCTTACATAGAATTTAAATATCATCCTTGATTTAGCATAATTCCTGTACTATCTTTGAGAACTCTCTTGAAACTGGATTATTATAGGAGATGAGCCCGGAACAGCGGAAGAATACAACGGCACGCACCATCATGTTTGGGGGAAAGGCATTTGCAACATATACAAATGCTAAAAGAATAGTCAAGCTGGTGAATGATGTTGGTGCTGTTGTCAACACTGATCCCGAGGTCAATAGCTACTTGAAGGTAACTTGATTCAAATTGACTTTCCATATAAAGTTATCATACCCATTCAAATTGACAAGGATGGTTCATAGTATATGGTGGGATTCTGAGTCCCTATTGTACATCAGGGTCTCAGATGGATTAGTACCTACTATCATTAACTTGTACAAAGCTAGAATTGTCTGTGAAAAAAGGTTTGATCTTTCTGTTGAATGGCCATGCATGTGTTTTCTTTTCTTGTTTGTGTGATGAATTTGTCGTGAACCTGCCGAAAGTTAGGTCTATGATGCTTCTTCATTATACATAGTCAAGCTGGTCATTGATATCAATGCAAGGCACAGTTTCTGGTTCAATGTTTTTGACTTCATGGTGCATTTGGAAAGTGATGAAGTAGAGAATCTTTAGGATATGAATAAGTGTAGTACCTTTTTGATGTTCCTCAGCTAGTGTCTTCTGGGCTTTTAACCTTAGAATTTCACAACCCTTGATATTCTTTCTTCTTTCTTTTTCATTTTCATTTTTATATTTTCTTTTCAAAATTTATCATATACCTTCTCTCTGGATTTCAGAATTCGCTATAATTTGATTGCAATGGGATAGCAATGGTGCATTCCTATAAAGCCAGATTAGACATTTTGAGACAAATATCTTTGTTTATAGTTTTTGCATGCTGTATGTTCCTTAATTGAGTATTTTAAGTCTTTCTTATTATGCTGTGAGTTGTACATGTGCATACATACCATACTATCTACTTACTGACTCATGCTATCAAGGTTTATTATAGACTTATCTGCTTATAACTCGCAAAATTTCAGGTAGTTTTTGTTCCAAATTACAATGTATCTGTAGCAGAGATGCTTATTCCAGGAAGTGAGCTGTCACAGCATATTAGCACTGCAGGCATGGAAGCGAGTGGCACAAGCAACATGAAATTTGCACTCAATGGTTGCCTCATTATAGGTACTCTGGATGGGGCCAATGTTGAAATCAGGGAGGAGATTCGGGAAGAGAATTTTTTCCTCTTCGGTGCAACAGCAGATGAAGTGCCTAGGCTGCGCAAGGAAAGAGAGAATGGACTGGTACGAAGTTATAATTTCTTAATATTTGGTAAAAAATCATTTTTTAACTTAAAAAATCATTTTTTAACTTAAAATATGTAAATGGTACAAAAGCTCCTCATTCCTACGGATCCTTGTACGCATTTTGTCCTATTAGGGAAATTGAATTGGCGCTGCCGAGCTTGAATGGCTGAAAAACATGCCAAAGCCTAATTGATATAGATTAAAGCTAGGGCCTACGATAGTTTAGTAAAGCCAAAATTATTATAGACTGAGTTCCATAAACATACAATTACCACAAGAATTGCTAGTGGCATGGTTTCAAATTAATTCATCTAATGCTTTAAATATATAAATCTACACAAGGAGCTTCCTTAAAGCGACTTCTGATTCAAAAGTAGTCCTTCTGTTCCTCTGGTTGTGCTAAAACCTTTTTAATTTACTCATGAAGTGTTGTCAAGCGACAATTTTGCATGTAATATGCAGAAGTTAGTGTTTGCTTGTCCTTCTTCATGCTCATGTCTTAATGGTTTTTTCTTATAATATGTTTTCCTACTGTTTTTCTTCCTGTTTGTATTTTGAGTATATTGGGTTTCCAGTGAGCTACCAATTATTCCCTTATCTGAGATTGGCCCTTCTTTTGAATGACACAGTTCAAACCAGACCCTCGGTTTGAAGAGGCCAAGCAGTTTATTAGAAGCGGAGCATTTGGAAGTTATGACTACAACCCACTTCTTGAGTCTCTAGAGGGAAACTCTGGTTATGGTCGTGGGGATTATTTTCTTGTCGGTCATGACTTCCCAAGCTACATGGATGCTCAGGCAAAAGTAGATGAAGCTTACAAGTAAGATATCAGCACCCCTAAATTATAACATCACTCTACAAGCTACTAAGACTGAAACTTTTGTTGATATGTATGTAAGCTGCTAGTAAACATCTTAAGCTTGCTAGTTGGACAACTCCTTCACCAGCCTAAATAAGTTGATCTCATCCTTAAAATGAAACTACAACCTTTGTCTGGTTTGTTAAGCTAACCAGCTATCATTCGTAGCTTAGATTAAATATGTGAACTTGATCTAATGTGCTGAACAGCTCAAGCTAGGTTAGTTGGACAGCCCCCTCACCAGCCTACTGAAGCCAAGCTCAAGAGTTGAGCATGAGCCTAACCAATAATGCAAGCTCCGCCTGGCAGGGTGTGCATTCTGTGGTCATTCGAACTGGATAAGGATCCTCTCAAATGAAGAGGAGTCATTTCATGGTCAGGATTTAATGTTGTTGCATTTAATGATGTACATGATGTCACATAATAAATATGTTGACGCGTCATTAAATCCTGGCCACGGAATGGCTCCTCGAATGCACCTACCTTAGACACCCAAATTTACCTTTTGAGGACTGCACATTATTAAATTTTATTAGCGGACAAGGAAATCATGAAATACAATATATATAAACTGAGCTTCTAATTCTCCATTTCATTTAATTATTGCATATACAAGAAATGTTTATTTGAAGTCATTTTTCACCTCAGGCTCTTAATGACATGTTACTGAGCAGAGTCAAAAATATTGAACTTGGCCAAAACGTAGAGTGGTGGGGTCCATCAAGTTTAATTTCAGTTTGATCCTCATTCAACAAATTAAGCTGATTCTGGTTCTAGATTATATTAGTGATGTGATCATATCAGCACTAATGCACCGGATCCAATCAAAACTCCGCAATTAAGTGTATTAGGACGAAAGTAGTATTAGGATGAGTTACCTCTTCGAAAGTCATCGTGTTGCATTCCACATTTACTTATCAAAAAAGATTATATTAGCTTTAAAAATATGTAACTGGAATTTACGTGTAGGTCATAATAAATGTTATCTTGTCTGCAGGGATAGGAAAAGGTGGCAAAAGATGTCCATTCTAAGCACTGCTGGGAGTGGGAAATTCAGCAGTGACCGGACAATTGCTCAGTATGCCAAAGAAATCTGGAAAATTGGGGAATGCCGTGTACCATAATTGCCTCAACGGTCCTGCTGGTTCCGGTCTTCATATAATACAATGTTTCAGAAGATAAGAAGCACAAAAATGAGGGCAAAAAAATAAAAGAAGAAGAAGAAGAAATGAGGAAGGCAAGATCCACATGTACCAACAGTAGACATAAGTCAGCCAGGTGCTTTGCCAATAAAATTCAGCACATTTTGTTTTGCTTAAAACATTATAATTTGCTAAGAAATAATGTAAGGGGTCAGGAATTTTTTTTTTATTGAATAATGTGCCTTATCCTTTGTTGTATATGCATTCTTTATAATTTGGTTTCCTAATTAGAGGGGTGAAACAATAAGGAGAGGAGGAAAGGCTTTGTTTAGATTGTTTTGTTTCTTGCTACGACCATATGTATATATATGTTTGTAACAACAATGATATGACAGTGCCTTATAAAGATTATATATGCAATGATAAAACTTTGTAAGGTTTTTTCATTCAATAAAGAATTTCTTATATGAGAGACCAAAGTGAAAATTGATAAATTGAATCCTTTTTCTTTTCATAAAAAATAACTGTCTCATTTTGGTTACTACATTTTCCCGTACAGGTAGATGTGAATCACTTCCCTTTTTCTTTTTCATTTTTTCTTCTTTCTTCTTTTTTTAATTTAAACAAATTTTAGAAATATTTTCTCTTTATAATTTTTCTTCGATCTATTTGAACAAGCTTGAATCTGTAAATGATACGTGATAATGTGAAGTTCATCAACCTTGATCAGAGCTTGTCTATTAATGGTTTATCCCCATTGACTAATATTGAGCGTGACTCGGCTAATATTAAAAAAAAGAAAAAAGAAAAAGAAAGCTATGTCCTTTAGAAGTTCATGCATAACCAAACGTGTCGCGATTGCCGGAACAAGTTGATTTAAAGCAATAGAAGTTCTGGTCGCGCAGCAGGGGCAATTTAGTATTCACTATTCAGTTACAATTTTCCTATAGCTAGAAAAAATACACTATACCTTCTCAAGTTTGACTACTTCCATGTTTTAGCCTTTAAAATTTAAATATGATATTCAACTCCTAAAAAGTGTCAAACTTTAACGAGTTAGCCACTTTATTAAGTTTTTTCGTCTTTTTAGATGGAATGAAAATCACGTGAGTCTCATGTGACTTTTTAGCTGCTAAACTCTTAAAACTGTCTCTATATTAGAGTGTCATAAAAAAAATATAAAAAATAAAAATTTGAGTGTGATCAAGCTCCCTTCTTTGGCCAAACCACCCCATAGTCAAAGGGTAATTTGGTCACCTTGAACCCCCAAATGGCCAAATAAGAGTGACCGAAACTACCTCAAATGATTTGAAAGTAGCTCATCCCTCCTAAATGGCCAGCCTGGGATGGATCTAGCCTAATGGGGGTGGCCAAAGTTTTGGATAGTTTCGGCTACAAAAGGAGTGACTCAACCATCTACAATTTTTTTTTTCTTATATTCTTTGTTTTTAACGGTGTATCCCCTAGACATCCTTGAGAGTTTAGTAGCTAAATAGTCACGTGCTTCGCTATTTCAATTCTGCCCAAAGCGTTGGAAAACTTAACGAAATGGCAAACTCGTCGAAATTTGTAAGAGTATTCACAATGGGCTCCTCAAATATCACTTTTAGTTAAATTTCAGCTAATTTACAAGAAAAAACACCCTTCATTAAACTCTCTACTCCCCTCCCAATATTTAGTTTTGTCATGTGAAGAGCCAAAATTCACTCCCTATTCATTTTTTTAATGTTATTTACTCTCTTTTCTTTGGTTCTTTTAACATGCATATTCTCTTTTTTATATTGGTTCAAACTGATAAAAAATAATATTTAACCAATGTAAGAAAAAATATAAAGATATTTGGTTACTTTTAAAAGTGGCTCTCTAAATTTAAAAAAATAAACTTTTCCCCTCAAATTTAACTTTCATTTGAGGAGCCCACTGTTAAGGTAAAGGGTGGAAAGTCACTTTTTTAACTCTATTGAGTAAAACTCAAGAGTGATCCATGCTTCTAATGAGTAAAGTGTCTTCCACCATCATTCGTTTTTTCGACCACCGGCTTAGGAATTTGAAAAAGATCTCCACTTGCGTCTTCGTTTCTAACCCTGAAAGTCGTCATCATACCAGAGCAATCACAATGCCAACCCGCATCAATTACGACGACAATAAAACAAAAACAGCATCACACAAGATACACTACAAGGCAACTATTATTACGAAAAGCAATGCAATATAGCATACTCCCATCCCACCACCGTTTCATTATGCTGCCGTGCATAGTGGTGTGTTTATATAGCATAGCATTACTCATTACAAGACGTAAATAGTCGATAGGAAAGACAAGCCATGAACTCCCAAATATACAGCAAGTTGTTTGTCCATAACAGATCTTAAGACCAGAGCCCTAACTAGCTAAGTCTAGCTAATTAGGCAGATAGCTTCTCACTCTTTATCAGAGCTAGAACTAACAGCAGACCTTGAAGCTGATCTTGAACTTGGAGTCGCACTACGACCCCTAGAGTATTCACGCCTTGAACGAGTATGCCCTGAGCTCCTCGGTCTTGGGGAAATGCTACGAGAATAACTCCTGGAACTTCTCCGTCTAGGTGAAATGCTGCGTGAGTAGCTTCTCCTTGAGCTCCTCCTCGGCCTGGGCGAGACACTGCGTGAGTAGCTCCTCGTTGACTTCCTCCTTGGCCTGGGTGACATGCTTCGTGAGTAGCTCCTCATTGACTTCCTCCTTGGCCTGGGTGACATGCTTCGAGAGAGCGAACGGTATCGATGCCTCCTACTTGTCATCCTACTGTATCGGTCATCTGGTGAGGAATACCTGGAATCATAAGGAGAGTAGGATCGATCCCGCCGGCTGACAGGGGACCTGCTATAAGGGGAGCGAGACCGAGAGTAGGACTGGCGGCTGTAGTAAAATGTGTATGACCTCCGCCGGCCATCATAAGGGGAGTATGACCTCTGACGGCTATAATAAGGAGAATATGACCTACTCCTACTACGTTGCGATGAATACCGTGGTGAGCGACTGTGGCCCCTTCGATAAGGAGAGTAGCTTGGAGATCGCCGAGAAGAGTAGCTGGGAGATCGCCGAGGAGAGTAGCTCGAAGTTCGATGGCGCACTATATCAACAAAAAGTAACAAAAGAAAATAAGACAAACAGACAATACATCCAAGACAAACAGAGCCATCAAACAACTAATTTGGAGTATAAAAACATTCTTACCGTGAATTGTTCTCAATCCAAGGTACCTTCCCGGAGTAGGAGTTCGCCCTCTCCGCCTCCTGGCCTGCAACAAATGCAAACCAAGCAATGAAATCGTGAAATTACAAGGCAACTCAAGAGATGAGGGCCACAGTTAGATAGAATATATAAAAAGGGAAAAAGGAGGGAGAGAGAGAGATCAACAAGACAATGATAAGAAACTGAAACATCACTAAATATTTAATTGCTAGAAAAAGAAGAGAAATGCAGGGCATACAACCCCATGTCTGATACTTGATGTGTTTGATTTGTTTGTTTAGTTGTAGTTTGAGTTTGGTGAAGAGCTGCTACACACAGCTAACCTGCTGCCACAAAAACTTCAAGTGGAAAGAAGCAAACAACTTTCAAACTCGATACTAGTAGCAAACTATCTGATATTTTGATACAATGTTAAAAGAGCGCAGTGACCAGTAACTAATAAAGCAACCAGTAGTCAACAAACAAAGTTAAATGTCAAGAACTTTTACCTTCTCCACCATAATGACACGGCCTTCAAGAACAGAATGGTTCAAATACTTAATGCAGCGTTCAGCCTCCTCAACAGTTTCCATTGTAACAAACCCAAAGCCACGGGGTTCTCTGGTCCAGGGATCAACGACGAGATGAACTTCCATCACCTATAAAAGAAAGATCCCAATAGATTATGCACAACATTCTAAACCCCAATAAAAAGAAAGTGACTCAGAATAATAAATTCAAAGCTAGAATGATATTTTGAAGCCAAGATCAATGGCAATAAATTTAGCAGGTAAAGATGAAGTACATACCTTTCCCTCACTAGCGAAATGCTTCTCAAGTTCTCTCTTTGTGATCCGAGGTGACAATCCTGTCACATACAGATTGTTACCAGGATTTTCCACCGAAGGGCTCCTGTACCCAGATCAAAAGCAAATGGAACAAGAACCATAAAATAAAACAGAAGAAACATTGCAATCCAAAACCAAAGACAATGGAAGCTTTAAGCCACTACCTTGCTCGGCTCCTTGATCTTGACCTCGACAAAGACCTCGAGACAGACCTACCGTGCCGCCTGTATGGCGAAGGAGATTGAGAATACCTGGAAAATTTTCAACATGTAAGAACAAAGCGATGAGAAACATCAACATTAATACAACCACACTGATAAAACCATCATCAGGCTCATTCTTAGGAGCTCCATTTGAATCGCAGAGCCAAAAAGAAAGGAGAGGGGGAGAGAGAGAGAGAGAGAGAGAGCAAGAGCTGAGAGATTCACACGCTATGGCTGGGCTTGTGGAGAGCACACTGCTCCCTGGTTGTACTAGGGATTCTTCTCTTCGGATGTCTATTCACAATTTCCATTGCAAAAGAGGAACCAAGTTGGGAACAGTCATTGGTATTGACCTTTGGCACAACTTATTCTTGTGTTGGTATCTACAAGAACAGGCATGTTGAAAACATAGCCACCGACCAAGGAAACCGTATCACCCCATCATGGGTTGCATTCACTGACCATGAGAGACTGATCAGTGAGGCTGCAGAAAACTAGGCAGCTGTCAACCCTAAGAGGACCATCTTTGATGTCAAAAGGCTTATTGGAAGAAAGTTTGAAGGATGTTCGGCAGGACATGAAACTTGTTCCATACAAGATTGTGAATAAGGATGGATAGCCTTGCATTCAAGTGAAGATTAAGGATGGTGAGACCAAGGTTTTCAGCCCTGGGGAGATGAGTGCTATGGTTCTGACTAAGATGAAGGAAACAGATGAAGCATTCCTTCGGAGAAAATCAAGGATGCCGTCGTCACCATTCCTGCATACTTCAATGATGCTCAGAGGCAGGCAACCAAGGATGTAGATACTATTGCCGGACTCAATGTTGACGGAATTATCAAGGAACCAACCGCAGCTACCATCGCATATGGTTTGGATAAGAAAGAAGGGTGGTAAGAAGAACATCCTTGTTTTTGACCTAGGTGGTGGGACATTTGATGTCAGTATCTTGACAATGGATAATGGTGTTTTCGAGGTTGTTGCCACTAATAGCGACACTCATCTTGGAAGTGAGGATTTTGATCAGAGAATAATGGAGTACTTCATCAAATTGATTAAGAAAAAGCATGGCAAGGACTTCAGCAAGGATAACAGAGCTCTTGGGAAGCTGAGGAGGGAAGCTGAGCGTGCCAAGAGAGCTCTTAGAAGCCAGCACCAAGTCCTTGTGGAGATTGAATCACTTTTTGATGGTATTGACTTTTCTGAACCACTGACCTGAGCTCGGTTCGAGGAGCTGAACAATGATTTGTTCAGAAAGACCATGTGACCCTTGAAGAAGGCTATGGAAGATGCTGAATTGGAGAAGAACCAGATTGATGAGATTGTTCTTGTCTGTGGAAGCACCAGGATTCCAAAGGTTCAACAGCTTCTTAAGGACTACTTTGATGGGAAAGAACCAAACATGGGTGTGAACACAGATGAAGCAGTTGCTTATGGTGCTGCTGTACAAGGAAGCATCTTGAGTGGAGAGAAGGTGAAGAAACCAAAGATGACCAAGTTGATCCCAAAAAACACTGTTATCCAACAAAGAAATATCAGCATCAGCAGACTACCGTGTCCATTCAGGTCTTTGAAGGTGAGAGGAGTCTCACAAAGGATTGCAGGATGCTTGGGAAATTTGATCTAACTGGAATTCAACCAGCTCCAAAGTCACATTTGAAGTTGATATTAATTAGTATCCTAAATGTTAAGGCAGAAGACAGGGGCACTGATAAATCAGAGAAGATCACCGTCACTAATGACAAGGGTAGCCTGAGCCCAGAGGAGATTGACGGTATGGTTCGTGAGGCAGAAGAGTGAGCAGAAGAGTTCGCTGAGGAAGACGAGAAGCTGAAGGAAAGTATCGATGCTCGCAACAGCCTTGATACCTGTGCGTGTATAACATGAAGAACCAGATCAATGACAATGACAAGCTCGAGTCTGATGAGATGGACAAGATTGAGTCTGCTGTGAAGGACACCCTTGAATGGCTTGAGGACAACCAGAATGCCAAGAAAGAGAACTACAAAGAGAAGCTGAAAGAGGTGAAGACAACTTCAATTTCATCGTGTACTGGTGAGAAATCAGGAACTTGAAACGAGGATGAGAATATAGGCTTTATGCAATGATACTTTATTGTAATTTTTCTCATGGTGGAAGTTATAGAGAAGAATTCCCCCTACTTCGCTTGTTTTTTGAGGTGAAGATACTTTCAGATGTCTTTTTCATTACTTGTATTTGCTTCGTTTTTGTTAAAACAACTCCTCTTTCCAAAGAAAAAAAAACCATCATCGCATCACAGAAAAACAAAACGTACCTTGATCTTCTGGAGTACGACATCTGTAACGCCATCAAACAGAAACAGATATCAGTACAAATAGCACAAAATTGGTTATTAAAAAGCAATCACAAACATATACATCCATAAGCGTAGCAGATTACCCTCCTAAATATCAAATTTCCTGGAAAAATTGGTTCAAAGAGAGCTTTTCCATTATAACTACAATAAAAATATTCTTTTTCTTATCAGCACTCTAAGTTACAACAAATGTATATCTTTCCATTTCCAAGAAAACATTTTCAGTTCCTAAATCACTATCTTTCTTAACCACCACAATTCTAACAAAAAAAGGCTTCAAATATTTAATTTTTTTTTAAAAAAAAAGGGAGAGCAACCTTTCCATCTCAAACCACAAAAATATCAGTGCGATTAGGTGAAATGATTTTCTCTGCTTAGAAAATCGAAAATATTCAACGAAAACTTAATTAACTTTTTCCAAAGAGTTCTATTCTTAATTACGTAATTATCAGGATCACGTATAAAAATAAAATTATATGGACAAAAACCCCTACAGAACTAAATCTTATTATTCTCGCGGGAAATTTTCCACTAACTAAATTTTCGAATTGAAAAAGAATCAGAGATCAGCCTAGTGAAAAAAAAAAATGCAGACAAACAAAAAGAAGTGAAGACTAATCCGTATTTAATATAAAAAATCAGCAATTATTTCTCTTAGTCAATCTTTATCAGATCTCACAGCATACTTTGACAGAATACAAAAAATCAACAACTACTCCCTTCAAGAAGGAAAAAATAACCTAAATTAAAGTACCTATAGTGAAAGCAAAATCAAAGATCAAAATTTCAAAAATTTAGAACTGAGAAAAACATGGTCCTAAAAATCAATATCTACAGCTAGCCTTCTCGATCGAGCGCTTACCATAGCAGTCGATGGCACAGAAGCTCGTGAATCGCAGAGACTATTTCACCCTCTCGATCACACAGTATGGAATGGTTTGGTATAAAAATATTGCGAGGAATAACTTACCCCGAAACAGGAAAGGCTAACAAGATTATAGCAGAAAGTTTATATAGCAATGGACCTACGGAAGCTTCTGGAGAAGCGGACGCCAAAGTACATTCAACTCCGGTTAAACAGTTTGTGGCCCCCGTAGTTTATGTGAATGCCCACCCGGTTCGACTTTCTACGGTTCGTGAGCGGACCAACAAACGCGCGCCACGTCTCGGTACGGAGGAGTTTCCGGTAAAATGCATAGGAATGTGACTATGTGAAATAACGGAATTGGGCCATGGTCCTTCTACGTGGGTCGTTGCCAGTGGCTGATTTGTGTGGCCTAATCGGAAAAGGAAAACAAGGTGCAATTTTTTTTTTCGGTGGATAATTACGGGACATTGTCAGCCACATAACGTGAGGGCATCAAATTGGTATCACACGTGGTGGGACACGAGTGGTTCATGTGGCAACACGTGGAAATGTTGATTTTATGGAAAGCCCCCTCCTTTGAATATTACGAGTACGGAATGACCTCCTTAATCGGTCCTTAAAGTAATCAGCCATTTTTCTGTTATTTTTTTTAATTTAAAAAATCAAACTATTTTTTACTTTCATATACAAATACACTTCATAATAACTTACCTTAATCATTTTCTATACCAATTAAATATTATTTTTTTCTTTTTTTCTTTAATTTTTTCTCATTTCTTTTTAAATGGCTTATTCATTATTTTATTCATCCGATGACCATATTCTCTATTTTTATCCATTCTCTAATTGCCTTCTTTCTTTTTTGTTTTTGTTTTTGTGTTTATTTTTTTAAAAGGAATGAAGCAACTGTATTCAATGAACATTCAATTTTTTTATTTTAATTGTTGTACATATCTGATTGTCTTCCTTCTTTCTTTTTTTTTTTAACCAACAAACGTCAATGAACATAAACTATGCAGACGTTGAAGCGTGAACTGTGTGTGAAGAAGAAGAGTGGTGAAGAAAGAAGCATGCATGAAGAAGAAAGTGATTTATTCAGAGATGTGAGAGGAGAAAGAGTTTTAATTTTTTTTAATTATAATAAGAATTAGGTTTGCTAAACTCAACGCATTGAGATCAACTGTAGCAAACTCAGCCTTTAAGAAACCGGTTGAAAAGTTGCTATGGACCACTTTTTATGATTTTTTTTTTGACATTTTCCCTTATACAATGTTGTATTATTTCAATTCTCAAAATAATGCAATTTCGGATTATTGGCCTTGACTTCTATTAATGTTTTTAACTTTATAAACATTCTTACATTTCCAAAACGAACCAAATTTTTCTCTAAATTAAGTTTGGAAAAAAAAATTGAGTTTGGTCTATTAAATTAGTATGCGTTAAAAAATGCATGTAATTCTTACATAAAAATTATATATTTTATTAAAAATGTATGAAAATCACAAATTTTAAACGAGGGATGTTATTTGTTATACGACTATTATACAACCTGATGATATGACAATAAGTAATCATTGGATCAATACTTATAAAATAAAAACTAAAAGCTGATTTTTAATATCATATCATTCTAATTATATAACAGTCGTATAACAGTCTACTAAGTAACTTTGAACACATCCGATTAATTAGCTAAATTAGAGAAACATTTTGTACATCCCAATGTGAAAGTAAACTATGTCATTTCAAAACATTGTTAGCTTAGTTATTTTTTATTTATTGGTTGTTTGTTATAACAGTATAAGGCTTGAACTCCACACTTCTGTTCAACTAATCGGACCAAACTAATTGTGCAGTTTCATCTTTATGATCTACGTATGAGTTTGCAGATTTGAATTGAAATTCAGAAAATTATATTATAACTTAATATGTCTCGGTGAATGCAAAAGTACAGAGAACTCATTTTCATTTATTTCCCCACTAGCAAAGAGAACAACACAAACACAGACACTAGGGATTCTTGAGTATACACAAAAAGACGAAAGCTGCTCAAGTACGAGGCAAGCAAGTTGAATTTGAGTACAAATAAAAATTATAACCTTACAATCGTCTAAAACTAAACCAAGGAAACAAGGGCGACTGCTCAATAATCCATCGTTGTATGAACGAAGTTATTAAGCACTTTTGGATAGGAAAGCAACAGAGAGAGAGAGAGAGAGAGAGAGAGAGGTGTCATTAGGACTGTCTCTTTCCAATATTGATTAAAGTACGACTCATGAACACCAAATACAAAGTAAAGAGGACTGAAAAGGCAAAAATATGAACTGCAAAAATACAAGCCCAAGGTCTAAAGGAAGTTTCTTTGAAAGCTTCCTGAAGAAAACCTAGAAGTTAAACCTTGAGCCATGTTTTCTGGATCCAAGTTTATATTTTTCCTCCCAGCTGTCAAGTCCTTCTCACGATCCCAAGGCTTCCAAGGATGTTGCCCCGCCCACTCTTCTTTCTCTGGCTTCTGCTTGGATTTTTTCTTCGAACGGCCTGAAGCCTCTTCATGGTGCTTCTGTAACAATGACTTCGATCGTTTTTCTTTATTGTATTTATCCACCAACTCTGCCTCTGAACTTTTCCCTTTGTTTTGCTCTTCATTTGAAGCAAGTGCGGAAGCCTCATTATATGCTTCTAAATAACTGTCATGGTAAAATAAACGAATTAGAAAATCCCTTAAAATAAACAGTAAACAGAAGAGAGAGAGAGAGAGAGAGTTGACCACCCAAGCCATTTCAAAACTAGAAAGTGAAACATACTTCATTTTTGCCTTCTGGGCTCTATCCGAAGGGGTATCTGTCCAAACACTAGCATCACCACGTCCTTCTTTTGAGCTCCTGCTAAATTTTGTTGACTGCATAGTCATGCCGGGCTGAAAAGAAAAGGCAGTAGGAGGCTAATGACTTTGTAAACAACATAAAAGGCATTTAGAGTTTCAGTGACCATGAAAAGTGAAACGCTTCAGGGTGTTTCACACAAAGTAAACTTAGTGCACAAGCATCATAAAATAAAATAAAAAAATCTATTCTAAAATAAATAGAAAAAATACTTTATAACCACTGATTTTTTTTTAAAAAAAAAACATTACTAATGAAAAATAAAAGACTGACAATTTAGAGCAATGAAAGAGAGTGAGAGAGAGAAGGGCCAGGGGGAATTGGTGTTTTGGGGGGGGGAGGTCCTAAAAGAGAGTTGGGATAAAGTCAATTGAATATACATAATTAACATCATTTTTTTTTTATAAGTAATGTATATTCACTCAAAACGCAGAGGGGCGCAACCGCAATACACAAGAGAGTATACAAGAGAATCTTTAAATCATATAAAAAAATAATAATTCTAAAAACTCAGAAAAATTTAAAACATGCAAACTATTCCATGCTACTCTCCATATATACAGAGATTGTAGCATCATCTTTTTCATTCCTAACAATCCATTCTCACGATCTTCAAAGATCCTTGCATTCCGCTCTCTCCAAAGACACCACATCAAACACAAATCAGTCAACCTCCATATGTTCAAAACATTACGGTTTCCCAATTGTCCCCTCCAACTTTCCAACAAATCACTTACCCTTCGAGTCATCACCCGAACAACTGAAGAAGCACACTTCACAACTCTATTGTAACCTCACAATGAATGAGTAAATGATCTATAGACTCCCCACATTTCTTACACATACAACACCTTTCCATCACAATAACATTCATTTTTTGTAAATTATTCAAAGTTAAGAATTTTCCTAAAGCCACCGTCCACACAAGAATGCCACTCTCGAGGATGCCTTAACTTTCTAAATACTCTTCCCAGGAAAAGTGAATCTTACATGATTAGATAATACCTGATAGTAAAACTTTTCACTTCAAATGATTTCCGTTTAGATGGAATCCAACAAATTATATCCTCGTTTCCATGCCTTACTCTTTGAGAATACAGCACTTCAAAGAACCCAAATACCACTTCCACCTCCCAATCGTGCACAGGTTTAGTAAATATAAAATTCCAATGAATGTTTCCATTTTGAAATTGCATATTTTCAGCCACCCACACATCCTTACCACAAGCAATAGTGAACAATTCTGGAAATAAGACCTTCAAAGGTTGCTCCCCACACCAAGCATCATGCCAAAACAACACTTTAGAGTCATCTCCAACCTTATATCTCAAATGATTAGCAAAACCATCAGACTCCCTTATACATTTCCACACTCCCACCCCATAGGGTCCCCCAACCTCTTTAGAATACCAAACTCCCCTCATACTATCACACTTAATGTCCACCACCTTTCTCCACAAAGCCTCCTGAAACCTCCACAACCACTTACCCAAAATGGCTCGATTAAATTGAATCAGATTTTTCACCCCTAACCCAACTAAAATTATCGGAGTACATATCTTCGACCATTTCAAAAAAGCTCTCCCTCAAGTGGGGATTTCCATCTTCAACATGAGAACCTTCTTCGACACCAGCTAGTCCAACGTGAAAAGTTTGTGGATCATCTTCTTTTTCATTATGAGTTGTTAGTGCCTTATGGAGTTCTATTTTCAGTCAAGTTGGACTGACTTGAGTTATGTCTAGACGGGTAGTGGACTTGTTTGCCTGTTGGAGAGAAATATTCGGCGGACCTTAGATTGTAGCAATGTATAGAAGATAGTGTCTTCTTGCCTTTTGTAATGTCTTCGACGGGAAAGAAATTATAGATGTTTTGAGAACCGGTGGTGGAACTTACGTATTTCTTTTTCAATACTTTTTACCTCTAGACAAATGCTTTAGACTGTCCTAATGAACTTGGTTTTCTTGACTTTCTTGATTTTTTTTCTCTTTCTAAATAGGAGTTTTTCTTGTATACTTTTTATATACCATGGCAGTGCCTTTTACGCTTTTTAATGATATTTCGATTACTTATAAAAAAAAAATGAAACAAATAATTTCGATACCTTTAATACCCCACGTGCATATATTGGTAGGTAGCATAGTGTCTTTAGCAAGGAATAATGTATCTACAGATGTAACAACTAACTTCTCCAGGCACTTCCCCAAGCTCCAAAGTCTGATCACTGGAAGCTTGAGTATGCTTATCTAAGTAGAACAACATCTCTTTGAATCCACGTTAAAGTAAATTTTCCTCCATGTTTGTATTTTCTTAAAATACTCATAGTTGGGAATGACCAATACAATATTCATGAGTATATCTTGTCCATATGAATATTAGTACAAAAAATTCAACTAAAATTACGAACAGGAAGTAGCTGATGTAAAGAAGAATAGACAGAAAAAAAAAAAAAGAAGAAGAAGAATAGATGGAGTACAACTCCTTTCTAGCCTGAAACAAAATTACAAGTACTTATCAATGTATTCCATCAAGATTTTATTATAACACTCCACAATTGCAATCCTGTCCCTTACTAAATTTTTTTTACATAAAAGAAAAGAGTTACTTAAAATGTTTAAATTTTACTTTGAGGTAGTTTTGATTCTAGCACAAAAGAATCAAGTTCATGCACAAGAAAGTATCAATTGCTAAAGCCTCCTAAGTGAAAAGCACGGGATCATAATTCCTCTCTGGTTGAGTGCGAGACATACAGGAGGTTCCAAGTTCCAAAAAATAAATAATGGCAAAAGTGAAAAATATTAATTTATATATAGTAAATGATAATTAAATGACGGTCTTACTTTTCTTTCAGGAGGTAGTGTTGTCATCCATTCATCTCTTTTAGGTTCCACCTTAACATCCATGTCTGCCAACAGCTCATCATCACCCTCCATAGATATACCTGCAACACAACAGCTTTCTCAGTCAGATTAGTGAATAAATTTTCAAGTCATAAGTTGTTATTACCCATTAAAGAATGATGAAAACAATACAATGTAAAATATATATTTAATTTTTTATAAGTAATCGAAATATCATTAAAAGCGAAAGAGCTAATCAGATACACATGGAGTATACAAGAGAAACACCTAACTAGGAAAAGAAAAAAGAACAAGATAATTATGAAAAGTAAGCACCCAGAGAGCTACAAACACAGCTGCCCAAATATAAAGGGTAAAAAATAAAAAGCACTTGAGCTCTGCCAACGTCCTCTCGTGGTCCTCAAAACTTTTGTCATTTCTCTCCCTCCAAAGACATTACAAGAGGCAAGAAGACACCATCTTCCACACCGTACCACTTCGAGTGCTACCACCAGTCCACTAACAAGCAAACAAGTTAGCAGCACTACTAGGCATCACTCAAGACAGCCCAAAACGACTGAAAAAGACATTCCACAAGGCGCAAGCAACCTCACAATGGAAAAAAAAATGGTCCACAGATTCCCCATTCCTCTTGCACATATAGCACCTATCGCCCACAATAACATGCCGCTTCTTAAGGTTGTTCATAGTAAGGATCTTCCTTAGGGCCCCTGACCAAGCCAAAAAGGCCACTCTCAAGGAACCTTAGTCCTCCAAATACTCTTCCAAGGAAAATAAGTGTCATTGTTACAATCAAGGACACTGTAGGAAGAGCTAACAGCGAACAACCCTTTCTGGAGGGGGACATCAACGCTTGTCTTCACCATCCCATCTTACTCTAACTAAGTACAATAAATTGAAAAACGAGGAAAAGATATCCACCTCTCAATAATGAACCACTCTAACAAAGCTTACATGTCAATGATTGGAGTGATCAAAAAACTCCAAGTGAACTGCTACTGAAGCTTCATTTGCACAGGCAATACCATATAAATCTAAAAAGACGTCCTTTAGGGCCTTGTCCCCACACCACAGATCATGCTAGCATCTAACCTTAACGCCATCTCCCATCTCAAATTAGTATGACTTGAAAACATCCCCCAACCCCTCCTAATATTCTTCCAAACCCCCCAATTGATACGAACCAAGAGGCTTATTAAAACACTACCCACCCCACAAACTACCAAATTTAAAGTTCACCACAACTCTCCACCACGCCTCTCTCTTATGCACATAGCGTCAAAGCCATTTTTCCAAAAGAGCACAGTTGAACTTCAACAAGTTCCGAACACCCAACCCTCCCTTAGAGATCGGAAAGCAGACCTTGGACCAGCTTACCAAGTGAAATTTGAACTCTTCACCAAGCCCATCCTATAAGAAATCACAATGAAGCTTCTCTATGCGGTTTGCAACACCAATAGGGAAAGGGAAGAGGGACAAGAAATATGTAGGCAAATTGATAAGTGTGCTCTTTATAAGGGTAACCCAACCACCTTTAGACAAGTACATCATTTTCCAACTAACCAATTGACGTTCTATCTTTTCAATAGTTCTGTCCTAAATAGACTTGGCCTTAAAAGAGACCCTTAGCAGAAGACCAAGATATTTCAAAGACAAGGAAGAAACCCCACAACCTAGAATGCTAGCCAACCCATCCACATTCTCAACATTACCCGCAAGGACTATTTCTAACTTGGCCACATTAATCTTCAAGCCAAAGGTAACTTCAAAGCAAAAAAATAAAACACGCAAGTAGCAAAGACGGTTAGGCTTAACCCCATAGAAAACCAAAGTATCATCCGCAAATAACAAATGTGAAATGTTAACCACACTGGAATGCCTAGACCCCACAGAAAAGCTTGAGGGAAAACACCCATTAATAGTAGCTAAAAGCATTCTACTTAAGCCCTCCATAACAATAACAAAGAGAAAAAGCAACAAAGGATCTCCATGTCTCAAGCCGCAGGAGCTTTAAAGAAACCAGACGGATTGCCATTCACCAAGCGCAACGAAGAAATACAGTGTGCTATCCAAGAGCACCATTTGTCCCCCAAACTACACCTACTCAGAAAGTAAAGTAAGAAATCCCAACTGACATGATCATAAACCTTCTCATATTCAATTTGCAAATCACCCCTGGCTCACCAGATCTGATTCTACTATCCAGACATTAGTTAGCAATGAGAACAAAGTCAAGGATTTTCCTACCTTGAACAAACGCATTATGGGGCTTCGAAATAATCTTCTCCATAACCCTTCTCAATCTATTAGCAAGGACTTTGGTAATAATCTTATAAACTCCAATCACAAGGCTAATATCATGAGGGGTTCAATTTGTTACGCACTAGCACAATGAAAGAAGTATCCAATGACTTCTCAAACTTGAGAAGTATCCCATTAAGGCCAGCCAATCGGGTGTTGGAAAATTGAGCACCATTAGTGAGCCTTGCTTAGGAAATGGCTCTTGTGTAGGCTATTTTTTATGGTGAAAAGTGGGGTAAGTTGAGATTTATTATTGGGGTGAACTATGAGGACAATTGCGATAAATGGATATCTAATGTAGTAAGGGAGTTTTGGCACTAGCAGATGGATCGAGTATATGGGAAGACGTCAGAATTGGTTGTGATATGTTTCTATGGTTATATCAAATTTGTAGCAGGATGCTACATAGGTTCAGTTTTGGCATAACATGTGGTGTGGTGATTCTTTTTTACACATGTTTCCTGATTTGTTCATCTTGGCTGTGAAGGAGGCTTCTGTTGCTTTATATCTAGGAAGCTCCATGGAAGGGGGGGTACGCTATTGGAATCCTAGGTTTGTGCAAATCATTGCAAGATTCGAATTGAATCAGTTCTGTTTTTTTCTTTTCTTTTTTTCTTCTAGTATTCCAATTTCCTTTTAGAAGAGGTGAAGATGGGGGACATCTTGGAGGTTAGTACAGTCTCAAAAGTTTGATGTTAGTCTTGACATGGAGCCTCGAGAGGTCAACCGGTGCTGGGTTCCTTGGAAAAGGATATGGATTGCAAAGGTCCCAAAAAGTTGCACTTTTTTTTTTTTGTTTGGACAGCATTGTATGCGTAATGTCAATGATAAACCAGTTGAATTTTCTTCTTCATTGTTCAGTGGCAAGAGAGCTTTGGTCATTCGTTATTCTCTCATGTGGGAGTTGAATGGGTGTGCCAAGGCCAGTAGTTGAGTTGCTTGCTCTATGGCTAGGGAAACTTGGTCACTGTGAGAGTAATAGAATTCGTAATGCTATTTCATTATATCTAATGTTGACAAATCAGATAAAAGGATTGGCCAGACTTTCAAAGAGGGTTGAGCTTTCTTGGGTTTCATTGTGTCTATTCTTGAGATCATACATGATTGCAAAACCGCTTTAGGCAATTCTTGAGATCATACATGATTGTGTCTATTCTTGAGATCATACATGATTGGATAACTGCTTTATGGGTTTCGATTGTGTCTACATCTTAAGATTTTTTCGAACTTTTGAACTTCAGTTTGCAACTTTAAGGAGCTACTCTTGTACAATCGTGTCCTTCTGCATTACATATTTATTGTTTACTAATAAATAGAAATTCTCAAACTTAGTGATCCATCAAACTCCCAAAAAAACACATAATATCAACCTCTACCATACTCCAACAGTATTAGAAAAAAGCCCAAGCAGAGCCATTTGGTCCCAAAGCTTTGTCCCACCCATATCTCTCAAAGCTATTGCCACCTCCTCTTGCTCAAAGTCTCTCCAACCATCTTTTATCCTTCAGGTTCAGGAAGGAAAAATGTGACCCATCAACCCAAGGTCTCCATTCACAAGTTTCTTTGTAGAGTTTCCATAAAGCTGCATAATCGCTTCCTTCACCTCTCTTTTCTGTAAAAAGTGTGCCATGCCTCCAAATTGTCAATGAAGTTCCCACTAGCCAGCCAATGATAGAATTCAGTTTTATTTTCACTTTCCTTTAGCCAGATAGTTCTAGATGTCTGCCTCAAATAACTTTCCTCAATTCAGCTGAACTCTCCAACTCAGATTTCAGATCCTCCCTTTCTCTTCGTTCCTGAGTGATCCTTCCCCTCCTTCAAATCTGTCCCCCATAAAATATCCAACACTCTACCCTTCCTAACCCCCACATGTTTCCAAACACCTCCTTGTTCCGAGTTTCAAATCATCTTTCAAGGCTTTAAACTTCCTTTTTTTTTTGGTTAGTGTTAGAATAATGTATTAGGGTTTGAGGGTATTTTGGTCATTGTCATACTTTTCAAAGCTTATATAATAATATGTGTGAGGTAGGCTACATAATACAATATAACATGTCTCCTCTTTCTCTTTACGTAACCCTCCCAACATAGGTAAGGCTTTAAACTTCTTAGCTATTACATAAGTACGCAAGCCTTGAAAACTATAGCCACACCAAACCTTCACTTGTTTAATATGCTCTGGTAAAATAGAATGACATAGGACAAAGAACTTTGATCCTAAATCTGATGTAGGACAGCAGCAGTAGCAAGTCCTAAAGGTAGTTACTTCTTGGAAGTTTTAGGTTACCAAAATATGGAAAAAGTGGTGTTCAGGTCGGAAAATAGAATCACGATGGATAAAGTTGCAGGATTTTCCATTAGCTGTTTTGGGCTTTGAGGCTGCTAGGGTTTGGGTTTCAAGGTCTAAAAAGATTAGGACATAGGTAGCATTTAAGGTTCATTTATAGTGTCACAAAAGGCTGTAGTTTGGGGATCAATTACAAACAGGGAAGAGAAGCAATAAGGGTACCTTCTAGCACTGTAAACCTTAATCCGAGTAGTGCGGCAGGCATGTTTTTGCTGGTTTTGGACCTTTTGGCTCCTAGATGGTGGTTGGGTGGTTTAAGGTTTTATTATCTGGAATTTAGGGTTTCCACTGACACTAGCATAAACACATCTCACCTCTAAAGAAAAGCATACACCCCCACCCCCCACCCCAAAAAAAGGGCATAAACACACGGAAGAAAAAGACTGAATTGGATTCACAACAACAAAAGGAGTTAATCACAGTACCAAGTCAAGACCAAAAACAATTCAATTCTAACACATCTTTGCTATTGGAATAAGGGGAGAGAGGATTAAGCTCACACTTATCTTACACAACAACAAGAGTGGGCATGCATTGACCCTTAGCAAAAGAGGTGGAGCGAAGGCCAAAGAAATGAGGGGGAGGGGTAAAGAAGGGTAAGAAACATATTATTAAATGGGATAAATGCATTTTTTGTCCATGTGGTTTTAAGTTTTGACAAATAACACCTTGAGTTTTAAAAGTAATTAATCACTCCCTAGGGTAAACAAAAAGAACAAATTAGTCTCTATTGTTATAAAAGTTGACAAATCCGTTAATATTTTAAATGGGAGTGGCCAAACCTCCCCCATGGCCATTGGGAGTGGTTCGGCCACCCTCAAATGGCAAAAAAAAAATTGAAAATTGAAAATTGAAGGGGTGACCGAACTACTCCCCCCCAATGGCCATGGGGGTGGTTTGGCCACCCCCTCCGGCCGACCTGATTCGTGCTAATGTGGCATATTAACAGATTCTGTCAACTTTTCCAAAGGTAGGAACTAAGTTGTTCTTTTTTGCTTACTCCAGGGACGGATTAATCTCTTTTTAAAATTCAATGAGCTATTTTTTTTTTGATAAGTAAGTAGAAATATTATTAAAAAGCGCAAAGCGCAGCCCTAGTACACAGGAAGTATACAAGAGTTAAGACTCATTAGGGGAAGAGAAAAGAACAAGGAAGTCATTGAAGCTTATCGCTAAAGGAGCTAGATAAGCAGTTGTCCAAGAGAAGAGGGTAAAAAAGAAAAAAGACTTGAGTTTCTCAAGCGTTCTTTCTTGATCCTCAAACGTTTTGTTGTTCCGCTCCCTCCACAGGCCCCACATAAGGCAAGAAGGTACCATCTTCCAAACAACTGTATTTCGAGAACGCCCGCCCGTCCACCAACAAGCGAATAAGTCAACCACCCGAAGGGGCATAACCCAAGACAACCCAAAACGACTGAAGATGGCAATCCATAAGGCTTGGGCAAAATCACAATGAATAAGCAAATGGTCCACAGACTCCCCATTCCTTTTGCACAAGCAGCATCTATTTACTACAATGACTTGTCGCTTTCTAAGATTGTCCAAAGTAAGAATTTTCCTCTGAGCTGCCAACCAAGCAAAAAAAGCCACCTTCAAAGGAACTTTAGTCTGCCAAATACTCTTCCAGGGGAAAGAGACAGCATCCTTGCAAGCAAGAACCTTGTAGAAAGAACGAACATCAAACTTTCCTTTGTGAGAAGGAGCCCACCAAAGTTTGTCTTCTCCTACCCTACTCCTACTAGAGGAGTACAAAAAGGAGTAGAAAGAAGCAAAGACATCTACTTCCCAATCATGCGCCGCTCGCAGAAAGCTAACATCCCATTGAATGGAGCCACTAGAGAAGTCCATGTGATCAGCAACACAAGCATCCCTATCTCCGGATAAGCCATAAAGAACGGGGAAAGCTTCCTTGAGGGCCAACTCACCACACCACACATTATCCCAGAATCTGATCTTGGACCCGTCTCCCAGCTTGAATCTGGTGAAGCTAACAAAAGAACTCCAGCCCTTCCTGATATTCTTCCAAAGCCCCACTCCATGCGGCCTAGAAGAAGCAATAGAGCTCCACCCACCCCAAGAACTACCAAATTTGGCATCTATAGCTATTCTCCACCAAGCCTCTCTCTCATGCGCGTAACGCCACAACCACTTCCCTAACAGGGCTCTATTGAAAACCCTAAAGTTCCGACTCCCCAACACTCCCTCAGAAATGGTAGAGCAAACCTTGGACCAACTGACCAAATGAAATTTGAATTCATCGCCTATGCCACCCCAAAGAAAGTCGCGTTGGAGCTTCTCAATGCGATTAGCCACACTGACAGGAATGGGGAAGAGAGATAAGAGATAAGTAAGAAGATTGGAGAGAGTGCTCTTAATAAGGGTAACTCTCCCACCCTTAAACAAATACAATCGTTTCCAACCGGCCAAACGCTGCTCAATCTTCTCAAGAACCCCGTCCCAGATAGACTTAGCCTTAAAGCAAGCACCAAGGGGAAGACCAAGGTATTTCAGGGGTAAAGAGGAAACCCCGCACTCCATAATGCCAGCCAGCTGATCCACATTATCCACATCACCCACAAGAACCAAAACTGACTTTGCCAAATTAAACTTTAATCCAGAGACAGCTTCAAAGCATAAAAGAACAACACGCAAAAAGAAAAGGTGATCAGGGTTGGCTTCGCAGAAAACCAAAGTATCGTCCGCAAATAACAGATGAGAGATTATAACCTCCTCAGAAAGCCTAGAACCCATAGAGAAACCTGACAGAAAGCCCCTGTCAATAGAAGAAGAGAGCATTCTGCTTAAGGCCTCCATGACGATAACAAATAGAAGAGGAGACAAAGGGTCTCCCTGCCTCAACCCACAAGAGCTACTGAAAAATCCGGACGGAGTGCCATTAACAAGGACCGAGAAGCGCGCAGTAGAGATACATTATGCAATCCAAGAACACCATTTCACCCCGAAACCGCACCTTCTCAACAAATACAAAAGAAACTCCCAGTTGACATGATCGAAAGCCTTCTCGATATCCAACTTGCAAATGACCTCGGGAACACCCGAGCTAATACGACTGTCCAGACATTCATTCGCTAAAAGGGCAGAGTCAAGGATCTGCCTATCTTTAATAAAGGCATTCTGAGATTTCGAGATAATCTTCTCCACAACCTTTCTCAATCTATTAGCCAAGACTTTAGCAATGATCTTGTAAACTCCACTCACAAGACTGATAGGCCGAAAGTCCTTGAGATCAGACGCCCCATGCTTCTTCGGAATGAGGGCAATAAACGTGGCATTCAAGCTTTTAACAAACTTACTATGAGTATGAAAGTCTTGGAAAACCTGCATAATATCAGATTTAATCACATCCCAACAGACTTGAAAGAAAGCCATGGAAAAACCATCAGGACCAGGAGCCTTGTCTCTGTTCATACCTTTAACCACTTCAAAGACCTCCCTCTCTAAAAAAGGAAGCTCAAGCGAAGAAGTCTCATCCTCCGCTAAGGAATCGAAGGCGAGGTTGTCCAATCTAGGTCTCCAACTGTGTTGTTCTTCAAATAAGGACTCGTAGAACTAAGCAGCATACTCCCTGATGACCGGTTGATCGGACGAAATAGAGTCGTTAATAGAGAGAGACTCTATGGAATTAAACCTCTTATTAGAGTTGGCAACCCGATGAAAGAATTTAGTGCATTTATCACCCTCGTTAAGTCGTTATGCCACAAGATTCTAGATTTTTGTCTCCAACTAATCTCCTCTTGTAACACAGCATTTTCCAGCTCGCTAATGACTAAGCTTTTCCTCAACTTCTCCTCGGAAGATAACCCTCTCTCAGCCTCCAAACAATCAAGGGCGTTCAATTCTGAGAAGCGGGTTTTTTTGTTGAACTCCACATTACCAAATTCCTGCTCGTTCCATTTCTTTAAGTCACCCTTTAGAGCCTTTAACTTTTGAGTAAGAATGAAACTAGGGGAGCCTTCAATGAGCTATTTGTCAAAACCCCAAACCAAAAAGACCAAAAATGAATTTATACCTTATTAAATTTCATAAGTATCTTGGACCGGCTAGGCTAGCCCAAAGACTCCTAGAACTGGTAAGATACAGCCACCCCTACAATACCGTGTGTCTGTTTTTCCTATCATTAGCCATGTCTCCCACAGTGAACGTGAATGGATTCAAATCGAATGGATACCTAACACCATTGTATACTAGATGTGGACCCAAATCTCAAAAGTCCAGAAAGATATTACCATTTCTGAAACACAATTTAAATTGAAAATCAGTTCCATGATGTTAGAACCAATAGTGATTAATCAATTCAAGATGAGCCAGCTAAGATACATTCATACACACACAGTTCAAAAGTCATTTTTAAGGAAAATAATAATTGATAGAGAGAAAATGTTACTACAAGATTTTTTTTTTTTTTCTAAGCTACTACAAGACATTTCTAGGCGAGTACTTAAGCACCTATGTTAGATACTCATCCAACCCAAAATAAATGCCATACACACACACACAACACACACATATATATATATATATATCAAAAGTCATTATTAAGGAAAATATTACTACTAGACATTTTTAGCATCTATATTGGATACTCTATCCATCCCAAAATAATTGTCTTACTTTTCCTTTTTCAGGGATCCCAATATAAGTATCCTCACTGATTTTTTTTCCAAAAAAAAAAAAGTCTGTACCCACCTGTAATATCAAGTAGAAGGCATTTTAAAAAGATTAATATATATATATATATATTCCTTTTCCTTAAAAATTGTGTCATTTTGAGCCAAAACATCTAATTTTGGCGGAAGAAGTACAAGTTTTCCTCACATTTACTGTATTTTTTTTTTCCTGTAACAATTTGAGAGATAATAGTTTCAAACGCTGTTTTCACATCTACGGGTAACCTATTCACCTTAAACAATTTGATCAAAGAGTTTGATATTATGTTTGTATATTAGCATTCCAAGAGATCAATAATTAACTGTGTATATCAGCGTTTCCCTCAAGCTAATTTGCACAAGCACAATACTACTTGGAATATTTTATCATGGGTCAATTTTTTGCCTAAATTCTCTTGTATATTCTATGTATATTAGGGTTGCACCCCTCTCCACTTTATTAATGATATTGACATTACTTATAAAAATAAAAAATAAAAACCCAAAATTGGATTAAATTAATATACTTTACCCATGAAAATAACAATAGGATGAAGTCTTGTCATTGAATCATTAAGAGAGAAAAGAACATCATTCTACTAAGATGCAGCCAATAGGACAATACTGCACCCTTTCACCTAGTCGTTACAGAGAGAGAGAGAGAGATCGGAAAAGGCCAACCTTGAGATCTTCTCCATTGTGCAGCCTCACGCATTACTTTCAACTCAGCCTAAAGGAGCAAAAAGAATTAATATTACTTTGGATGTAACTTTCTTAAGATATAGCTAGACCACTACTTCAGCGAATGTACGTACCTTAAATTTCTCCTGTTCTTCCTTAAGTTTAATTTTCTCATCCAGCAGTTTCCTCTACAACAGACAGATAGGTTAGAAAGAAACGCCAATGTCAAACTGAACATATATGTTGTGAAGATGCCAAAGCACAACTATAATCACCATAGGAATACTGCATGAAAATATCAATGCGTTGAAGACCAACTACAGTCCTTATAGACAGTTATAGTTGCATTTAAGGGTCTATCCAGAGAACAAGGAACAGGAACAACTTTGAAGGAATGGAACTGGGAGTTGATGTGATTCTTAGGATAATGGGCCAACTGGCATGTTTGTCATGCTTCCCACAGACATTAAACTGTTTTTAGCTTTTCCAGTGAGTTCCAACAATTGATTAGGACTGGGTTTGAAATATATTATTACAGTCTGCCTCTCAAAATGTCATTCATAAAAGTATTTGATTAGGATCTGTCTATTAGAAATCAATTAGCCAAGCATTTAACTTTCAGTCGTTTACTAGCATAAATGGATTATAGAAAAGCTAACAACAACCAGGTGCTATACAAAACTTTGATTCCAATAAGGAAATTTGGGATAATTGGAAATGGTGAACATCTTTTGTTTTCTTAGGCTTCAGCTGGACAAGAAATAATGTTTATATTAAACTGAAATTTAACAATCTCTTTTTGCTTGTCCTCTCAAGTCATAATATGCTCTGAGATTAAAATTGTGTCTCCCCATTTATAATTAATAACTAGTGACCCCAAATCACATGCAACAGGACAATTGAAATACAAATATACTTAATTTATGCTCAAATCAACTGTATCAGAACTTCATGAATGAAATGAAGAAATCATCAGAGTAACAGAACCAGCAACTCCTAGATAGGAGTTCCTTTTGTATACTTCATGTATACTTAGGGTCGCCTTACACTTTTTAATGAGATTGACTTTTTACTTATAAAAAAAAAACAGAACATGCGACTACACAAATACAAGCATTTTAAATGTTCACATTTTAACCATATTGCATAAGAAACTCACCTTATCTGGATCTTGCAATTCTTTAAAAGCTTTATTCAATTTAATAAATGCTTGATGAGCCTGAGGATGTGGGCATTTATCTGGGTGCACTAAAAGAGACAACTTCCAGTACCTGAATCACATGTCCATCATTAGACAAAAAAAAATAATAATAATTACATAATGCACAAGCTCACCAGTTCACAACCATATAAAGATCAACGAAAATTCTAACAACAAAGAACCTAGATCCATCTGTTAAGATGGTGATTGCAGCTTGAAGGTACTTGTCTTCATATCTTAGTTTTCATCAGCCAAATGGCAAAAAAAAAACCATTCTTTTGACTTGCAGAGTGATAACGTGTAAATCTTTCCCCCTAATTTTCAAATTTCAACTTTTCAAGTAGAAAAGCATGATTCCAAAAATAAAACATCATTCACACTATGATGGTGGTAGTGTACAACCCAAAATAAAGTTTTAATCAAATAAGACCACTGCAACATGTATTTGAGCTTCTTTTAAAAATTTGTTAGTAGATTTGATGAATGCTTTTAGCTTCCCCAAGGCAGTAGATTCCAAAAGAGACTATTAACTACTCTTCTTCGCTGTAGGACCTACACACTGTATTTCTCCTTTAGCCTAGTGGTTACTTACTGGGTACCCCCAAGATATCTCTTCAGAGACACTTATTTTCCAGCTCTTAAGGTGCTAGGGATATATGGTAGAAAACATCTTCAAGCCTTTGGAAGCTATCTAACAAATAATATTTTGTGACAATGTCATGCTGGATCTCAGCTTTCAAAGGTTGCATGCCTCTCTCCTTAATTACTACAGACAGGCTAACTATTTCCACTGGTTCCCCCAAAAAAGCACCCTATCAGTAACCTTTCCCCTCTTCCTCCCCCAGTGTAGTTAAGCCAAGCATCAAAAGATGCCTACTGGGGTAATGCAGGCATCTTATGGGTATCTAGCAAAGGAGGAATAATTTGTTGGTGGGGAGAACATCATTCATCAGACAATAAAATACCCCCCCCCCCCCCCTCACTCCATCAGCAAAAAAAAAAAAAATCCATCAGACCTAACTTCCAAATTTGCATCCCATACGTACAATTAAAAACTAAATTTCATAAATGATGCATAGAACATGTTAAGTTCCATTATGTGAGAGATAAAATAATAGGAAACTTACCTTTTTTTAACGTTATCAATGGACATATTCAGGTTCACTCCGACAACATCATATGGACAATCAGCCGCAACCCCCATGATCCTGGTGACCTGATCAGATACATGTAACTAGTTTATGAGCGATTGCAATCATATGTAATAATTAGCAAATCTTGGAAAAAAAAATTATGATCAACAAACAAGATACAAGTGAACCTCATATCACCTATAGCCATTATTTAATACAATATATTTTTTGGAGAAGTTGAGATTTTGTATGATAAAACTTAACAGTAAGTCCTTAGTTGCCATGCCTAATTCAAAAGCACAAGAAGTGAAGTGTGAGGAAGAAGAAATAGAAGAAGGAATGAGAGAAAAAAGGAGTTTATGATGACTGAACAGCATCATCACACTAACATAAAGTTATACAACATACATAAAAACTCCAAATTTTAATTTTTTTTTATAAGTAATTCAAATTCATTAAAAGTTCAGAGAGGCACAAACCTAGTAAATATGAAGTATATAAGAGAACTCCCTATAATATAGAAAAAGAAGAACAAAACTCCAAAAAACTCAGAAAAAAATTAGAAACAAGCAATCAAAACAACGCTACTATCCATGTATACAAAGATTGGAACAGCATCTTCTTTAACTCTAACATCGCAATCTCACTATCTTCAAAGCTCCTTGTGTTCCTTTCTCTCTAAATACACCATAGTAAACATAAAGGAGCCAACCTCCACAATTCCAAAATGTTATGTTGTCCCAATTGTCCCCTACAACTCACCAACAAATCTCTTACCCTTCGAAGCACTACTCCAAACAGATGAAAAAGCGAGCTCCATAGTTCTTTTACCACCTCACAATGAAAAATATGATTATCAATAGACTTTCCATTTTTCTTACACATACAGCACCAATCAACCACAATAACATGCATCTTTCGTAGATTATCTAAAGTTCAATTTTTTTCTAAAGTTGCTATCCAAACAAAGAACGCCACTCTCAAGGACACCTTAACTCCAAATACTCTTCAATAGAAACAGGAAATTCACCAGAGTAGATAACACCTAATAGTATGACTTCACTTCAAACGATTTCCTTTTAGAAGGAATCTAGCTCATTTTATCCTCACTTCCTTGCCTTACTCTTTGGAAATACAACAACACAAAGAAATCAGAAACCACTTCCACCTCCCAATCATGCACGGGTCTTGTAAAGCAAATATTCCAATGAATGTTCTCCTTTTGGAACTACATATGATCCACCACCCACGCATCCTTACAACGAGCAATAGTGAATAATTCTAGAAAAGAGAATTTCAAAGGCTGCTC
The DNA here is from genome assembly GCA_900184695.1 of Betula pendula. Classification (NCBI taxonomy): domain Eukaryota; kingdom Viridiplantae; phylum Streptophyta; class Magnoliopsida; order Fagales; family Betulaceae; genus Betula; species Betula pendula. Next base: position 144,056 of record FXXK01000384.1, read on the forward strand.
CCCACACCATAAATCATGCCAAAACTGCACCATAGATCCATCTCCCACCTCATACCTCACAAATTTCTAAAATTCTTCCCACCCTCTCCAAAATTATCTTGCACATTTAGAAAAAATATCTTCATACTTCCCTCAACACTATACTAGTAAAAAGCACATCCACAGCAAGTGTTCACAGGGTGACATCAAACATCAGTTTGCGACGCCAAAGCAAATTTATATTTTTGTCATCCTTAACATTTATTTTATGCATCTACTTCCAAAGAAGAAAAAAGAGGCCATTTTCACAAAGGTGGATGAAAACAGAGCTGCATCCCTAAACCCATGGCCTTATACCTAGACATTGACTTTACAAGAAACAATATTATTTTAAACTTTTGATTCAAAATATTAGGACTGCAACAATATCAGAAGAGAATACTAGACCAAATGAAAGACATCTAGACAAATGAAACACATTCTATGTCTCACTCTAATATTTTAGGACATGAATCCAATTAAAAAAAAAAACTCTTATATTTTCTCTTTTTCTTCTAAGAAACCAAAATCATAACATGCCTTTTTATTATGCGAGTATAAACCGTTAGAACCCAGAAGAATAGAATAGGAAAAATTACATTGACCTCTCCTGAGGTTTTGTGAAATTACTACACAATCCTTCCTTGTTTATTTGTGAAAAAATAAGCTTAGATAACCCATAGGTCCAACCGGTTGGTAGCAAGCTCCCTTAAATAATTTAAGCTCCCAGCAATTATTACAACCATCACTAAGCAAAAATTGCATTTGCAATGGCAAAAATATCATTTTACACATTTTAACCAAGTCTTAGTTTTTATTTTAAAATCAGCAAAATATTTCATTAGTTTAATTTAATGGTGATACAATTTAATAGGTTAGTGTCTAATTCAAATCAAGGGAGACATGGCATAGAGGTCAATGCAATTTTCCCAATAGAATAATATTTTAGATTTTGAGAGAAAGGAACTTTTGAAGCTTCAATTATTGTGAAAAGATGAGATCGGATCTATAGATTTGTATTCTTAAATCCCTATTTGAATGGATCTCTGCTAACAACACCATTCTACATATCTCTTTGCAGATTTTTGTACTCTTTTTTCTCGTTCTTGATTTACTGGATGTTTTTCTTGGGTTGTACCCCTTGTGCTTTTTTTCTCGTTCTTGATTTACTGGATTTACTGGATGATTACTTGGGTTGTACCCCTTGTGCTTTTAATGAGTTTACTTTTCAAAAGAATAATATTTCATGATTACAGAAACCCATCGTGAAAACTAGGTACAAAACAACTATATCACATGAATAAGAAAAGGGAGGGGAAAAGAGAGGAAAGTTAAAATTTGATCCATATGCAAAAGGAATAGGATTAGAATACCTCTTCAAACCGCTCTGCCTCATTTGCTGACGCAGCCTCAGCAACCAAAGCAGGTGGTGGAGGTCCTATAAACATCTCAGTATCTTCCTCCAACTCAGCTTCACTGGAAAGATTTGTCAGAGTTTGTTATAACAAGTCATCTCCACTGACATTACATATTTCACAGTTATATATCACCCAAAAATCCCTAACTATACCCTCAAATAAATCCAAAGCATCTGTTGAAATTTTTCCAGGAAATACCTGAGCTCAGCCTGCGCTTCTGTTAATTTTGCTGCAGCTGCAAGCAACTCAGCCGATGGTATCTCAGGGCCAATTACTCTGCAGTAAGAAGCAAGCAAGAATAATAAAATTAATTATTTTTTTAACAAATCATAGATGATTGTCAACAAATATATATTCTTTTTTTGGTTAGTAACATATGTATTCGACATCTCAGTACCTGCTTGGAGCTTTAAATCATGTTATAAATTATGTTCAAGTTCAAAGTCCAGAAGTTTTATGATTAGAATGTCTTTATACCAAATTTGAACTTAGGGAGTTCAAGCTTCTAAAAGCTTCATGTGTGTTCACAAACGGATTGGAGATGCTCAAGCAAGTCATATCAGCTCACCAGATCTAATGGAACCTCCGTATGCTCACTTTCTCGATTTATCCTGGAGACTTTTGAAATGATTTACAAAAGCATGCAGTGTGTGATGTATAGCAGATGAACCTGGTAAAGAAAATGTAAAAAATTACAGGTGTCAATTTTTATTTTTATTTTTTTCTCTTTGGCTGGTTATTCAATGCAACATATGCTAGCAGCAACCACTATATATATGGTGTCACAACAACTATCAGAAGAAAAAAGTTTTTTTTGTTTAATTTTTTTATATTGGCAAGTTACACAACATCTAGCGAATTTTATACCAACCACCACACTTTCCACCCTGTTCCAACAGGGGGAGGAGATGCCATTTGAGACAAAGCTCATTGGGCATCCGAGAAAGAAGTGTGGGGTATGGATAACAGATTCTGAAAGTTACTCACGAAGCAGCCTCCAAGATATCAGATCCACTAAAGGATCACCAAAAGGGAGTCACAAGAAACTCATAAACTCCAACTCATGAGGAATTCAGATAAAATTGACATTCAATGTAGGATGTTAAGGTGTACTCCCAATTCAAGCACCTAACCTGTAAAATCTCCTTGAATCAGACCACATAAGTTTTTTTTCTTTTTAATGCACTTGACCACCTTTATCAGAACTTCAAAGGCACAATATAGAGGGGGTGTTGATATGAATAGATTGACTCACAGTAATCCCTGATTCTTGTTATCTTTACTTTTTTTCTGCTTGAATATTTCTTCTCTTTCCCTTTTTGCTTTTAATAAATTGAGTTATCAACCAATATTATTAAAATATTTGTAAAGGATAAAAAATTTGTTTCTCCAGATTCATGTACTTCTGTTGGCAACCTGTCTGACAATAAATTCGCTTATCGTGTGTTCCTAATTCTGACACTGTATTGTACTCATAGTCTCATACCCACTATCCTCTTTCTGTTTATCACAACATCTAACAAAAAACACATAGCACCCAATATTCTTTTTCACTCAGCATCAAAGGTATATCATTACCTTCTTCTAGGAGCAGTAGCATTATCGTCTGGACATGTCCCTGCCACATTACTCTCATCCATCACTTGTCCGCATTCCACATCGCCATTTGCCGGTACAGAACGATCGTTTTGTTGTTCTTTGGGTTCTATATGAGCGTGAATCAAAGGTCCTACAACTTCCAAACTAGGACGAGCATTTGAAGCTAGTAAAAACACTCTATCACCACTCTCCTTGAGCCCCAATGAAAGGAAGAGCTTCTTTACATGCTTCATCAGAGACCTCTCAGATACACCCTTTATGTCAACAGCTTGCCCACCATCAACCATTTGCAGGAGCTGTATACCACAGACAATGATTAATACAAAACCAGCAAATGTATTTAACTTAGCTTAAATTCTAGTCCTATCAAATTTAGCCACCAAAAAAATAGAAACCTGAATCAAATCATTGCCAACACCAGGAAATTCTCTCAACAAGTCTCGCACAACCGCTTCGGGCTCGGCCTGAACCCGCTCCGAATCAGTCTCATCGCTCGACGAACCGGGTTCGGACTCGATAACTCTACTCTTCTTTCCGTCTCTTCTAGATTTCCTTCTCTTTCTCTCTCTCTCCTTTCTTCGTTTTTCTCTCCTCCTCTCTTTCTCTCTCCTCGACTCTTTATCGTCGCTTCTTTGACAATGCCGGTGCCGGCGCCGCCTCTTGGAGCAGTCGTCGTCGGAGGTCGATGGAGACAACGACGATGATGAAGCATCTGTGTCGTCTATGTGCTTTTTTGTCTTCCTTTTCTTATTCTCCTTCGATTTATCGCCCATTTTGGGACGCTCCTACGATTCGCAGAATCGAACTCTTTTCTGTCTGTGAATTAACCTCCAAATTTTGTGATATTGTTGCGGTTGAAGAATAGATCGGGTCGGGTGGTTCCGGGTCAGTTGGATTTATGTGAACTGATATCAAAAATTTAGAACTGAGAGAAAAACAAGGTCCTAAAAATCAATAAAATCAATATCTACAGCTAGCCTTGTCGATCGAGCGCTTACCATAGCAGTCGATGGCACAGAAGCTCGTGAAACGCAGAGACTATTTCGCCCTCTCGATCACACAGTATGGAATGGTTTGGTAATAAAAAAACTGCGAGGAATCGTGTGGCCTAATCGGAAAGGGGAAACAAGCTGCTTGTTTTTTTCGGTGGATAATTACGGGACATTATCAGGCACATAACGTGAGGGCATCAAATTCGTATCACACGTGGTGGGATACGAGTGGTTCATATGGCAATACGTGGAAATGTTGGTTTTATGGAAAGCCCCCTCCTTTGAATATTACAAGTACGAATTGACCTCCTTAATCAGTCCTTACTCCTTTATACAATGTTGTATTATTTCAGTTCTCAAAATAATGCAATTTCGGATTATTGGCCTTTGACTTCTATAATGCTTTTAACTTTTTTAATATTCTTACAATTCCAAAACGAACGGAAGTTTTTGTCCAAATTGAGTTTTGGGGAAAAAAAATTGCGTTCAAATCTATTAAATTAGTATATGTTTAAAATGCATGTAATTCTTCCATGAAAATTATATATTTTATTAAAAATACATGTGAAAATTATATATATTTTGAACAAATAATATTATTTAATAGACTGATGATGCGACAGTAAAAAGCAACTATTAGATCAACACTTGAAGAAAAAAAAAAACACTAATGGCTAATTTTTGATGTCATACTGTTCTAATTATATAATAATCGTATAACAGTCTATTAAGTAGTATTTATCACTTTGAACACATCCAATCAATAAGCTAATTTAGAAAAACTTTCTACGTCCCAATTTGAAAGTAACTATGTCCTTTCAAAACATTGTTAGCTTAGTCATTTTTTATTTATTGGTTGTTTGTTATAACAGTTTAAGGCTTGAACTCCATACTTCTGTTCAACTAATCGGACCAAACTAATTGTGCAGTTTCATCTTTATGATCTAGGTATGAGTTTGCAGATTTGACTTGAAATTCAGAAAATTATATTATAACTTTACATGTCTCGGTGAATGAAAAAGTAGAGAGAACTCATTTTCCTTTATCTCCCCACTAGTAAAGAGAACAAAACAAACTCACACACACCAACAAAACTCGGTTAGTCTCAGTAAGCTATCCTAAGATAGGTCGAACAAAGCTGCAACAAAAATTAATAATAATGGGCATTTATTCTTATGTTCTCTCAAAAACCAAAAAGAATTAAGGAAAACTCTATTACATTTTCAGAACTACGATCAAAATCGTGTCAGGGATGTTAACCATAGCATATTGTAAGTTATAAGAGAAAAGACGAAACAAGAAACCCAAAATTGTAATGAAAAAAAAAAAGTAATCTAAACTTTCTTTAGGATCATAATCATGGTCACCTAGAAAACCTAAGCAAGATTAAAGAAAGAAAAGCCCAAGAAGTAGCCCATAGTTATAATGCACAAATTCTTTGATATAGAATACAACTCTTGAATACTGGAATCACCCATCAGCAGAAGCAAAGAAATCTTTTGCATCCAGGATGCGAGCCGGTTAGAGTCTGCTTCATGAGAAGTGCAATACATATGATCAAAAGCTAAAAACCAATAAAACAGGAAAAGAAGTTTCACTGCTGCGATGACCCAGATGTTGAGGACCCTGATGGTCCAGACGCGGGAGGTGTTGAACCTGCTGGTCTAGACCCTGGCTGTGCGGACACTGATGGTGTAGACCCAGAGTGAGCTGCAGATTCTGGTGGTGCAGACCCAGGGTGAGCAGCAGATGGTGCCGAATGCTGATAATGCTGGTTCGTTGGTGGAGGCTGTGGTGGGAGCATTGCTGATTGATATTGGGGAGGGTACTGCTGATAAGGAGGCAATGGCGGAATATATCCATATGGAGGATAGAACTGATGATGATACTGCCCCGGTGGCGGTGGCATACCTTGATAGGCATAACGCTGGGCTTGTTGCGGCTTCTCTGAACCGTTGTTTTCACCTGACCCTGAGGGCCCATTAGAAGGCCCCTCATGGGATGGAACAAGGGCACCCATTCTTTGAGGATCCATTGACGGATAATAGGCTCTCTCCTGCTGAGGTGGAGGTGGAGGTGGAGGTGGAATATTGAAGTAATGCATAGGTTGGTTTTGGTCCAGCGGCTGTAATTGGCTCTGCTGCTGGGATATAATTGCCCGAGGCAACATCCCACTATGAGCCACTGCTGCCTGCTGTCTTGCTTCATCTGAGCCTTCTGAATCTGGTTTTGGTGCTTGAGGTCTACCCCACATCAGCTTCAGCCTCAGGCCCTTTATGACCAGTTTGTTAGAGAGCTCTTCCGCAGCCTTCTCTGCGCCTTCTCTTGTTGTGTAGGTTACAAAAGCACAAGCTCGTAGGGGCACCATCCTTATGGATTCGATTTCACCATGAGCATAGAAGTTATCCCTCAGGTCCTGCTCAGTGACCCTTTCATTAAGCCCACCAACGTAGAGGGTCTTAATGCTCTCATCATCAGGAGGCTCCAGAGAAGGCATCTCTCCTGCCTTGTTGAGTAGCTTCATTGCAACCGGATCGTTCACTCTGCATTTTTTAAAAGATCAGACGAATGATAAATGCAACAAACTTGTAAGGTTTATGCATCGCATGCTCACGTTACAGATTATCTGTGTCAGTGTGCAAGTGAACTCATTTGTGCAAAGCATGAAAGTGATTTGTTGCCAGTTTTTGGCACTAGGCACAACAGAGAATACAGTAGAAAACTAAAAAACTATTGGGTGCAAATAAGGTTGATATGACATTCTTTTTTAATATAAAAACAAAACAAAACAAAACAAACAAAAACAAATGCAGCTGACAAATGGCTAACCATACAAAAAAGACGGTTGTTTGGGGGGGGGGGTGGTTAGTAAAGACTTACTTAGCTCTCTAGTTCACAACTAAGCAACTAACTACCTTTACCACACCCAATATGAACTTCATCTTGAAATCAACCAAAGATGTTCAAAAGGCCATGGAAATAGTAGTAACCCCTTTCTGCCCCTGAATAAGGAAGCAGTCAAATCAAGTAAGACCAGGCTCTTTCATCCTAAGTCCTAACTGACAGAAGGTAGTATTTCGTAAGCAAGTAAACTCCTACCCTTTGGCAGGAAAGACAAACTGCAAAATTGTTTAATTATTAACTAGAACTCCATGTGAAGGATAATGATGATGAACAAACTAGTGCGCAAGTGTCTGAGTTACCCAAATGAGCACTAAAATGAGTATGAAACATTGATCCCCATTACATTAAAGAGAAGCTTTGCATTCACTCCCATGACATTTTAGAGTCAAACTATATAGGAGAGAGAGAAAGAGAGAGATCAGCTTATATATGCCTCGTTGTACTCAAAAAGAAAGAAATTATCAACCACTGGACATACCCGTAGTAACGATCTTTAATATTCTGCTGTGACAATTCCCCAGTTATGGGCATCTCATGTCTGTAAGGGCACTCAGCACCTCTTGTGCATTCGCCCCTTATGTAGAAACTGCAGACATGTGCTCTGTTTCTTTTGTAATACGGTGTTGTTCTCTGAAGCTTCAGAATGGTGTCATTTGCGCGAGCTTTTCCATATGATGATTCGTAATCTATACCAGCTCTAGCCTGCATAAAGTATAAGTAATGACTTAATAAGCACAAAAGAACAACAAAAAGCAGAACACGTGACTGTTACCATCTACGCCAAAATTAGGAATGCAAATAAAAAAGCAAAACTAAACCATCTATATGCATCTCTTGCGAACACTATGTCTATTTTTTACCACTTTCCAGGACAGATGATATTGATCTACATCCAACCTTGTGTTCTGCTAAAAGCGGGAAAGAGAGGGGGGGAGAGAGAGAGAGAGAGCAAGCACTGAGAGCTTATACATTGTTTAGGGCTTCTGTCAAAAGAAATGAAAAAAGCTAAGGTTTTATACAATAAGCATGTGCTAAACTCCAAAATACTGCAAAGTCCCACACAAGAGGTATAACATTTTTCAAGACAAGATACTTATCAAAAAAAAACATTTTTCAAGACAAGATTTCACTTACAACTGTTGAAGAGGAAATAAATCGAACACATGAGCTGGAAGCAGATAAAGCAGAATTCAGTGACCAAAGAACTCTAAGAAGAAAACTGGACGGAAATTTGCCAAAATCAGAACATCAAAGGAATGCATTCGGTAGTTATTCTAGTCTGGTTACTAAGACACAAAAGAACCAGGTCATGGAGGAAGATGACAGACATAGGTAGATGATTAACAGTCAGCAACAATGTGTGAAGTGCTGGACCAGGAGAAGGTCAGTGAAATCATGGGAGCTACTTGACACATGGAAAATGACTATCAATAGCATCAAGGAATAAATTGAAGACTAAACTAAGGATATCAATGGTACATTATTTTTTATCTAACATTTTCTTTCATGGATTCTGTGCATGACCCAAGCAACCATGTATAACCATAAAACTAAGACAAACACTTCAAAAAATGGGAATTCTTGGTAACTTTTTTTGATAAGTAAAAGTCAATTTTATAAAAGCGTAAGGCGCCCCTAAGTACACAGGAAGTATACAAAAGGAACCCCTACATAAGAAACGATTTGGAGAAGCTCCAAGGATCATGATTTGCTCCGAGTGCTAAAACAATTTGCTCTGATTTCATCATTCAACAACGAGACTTGTTGAACATGCATAATGCAAATACAGATGCATTGCATTTCAATGCAAAATAAAATTAGAAATTCATCAACATACTCTTTCAGGCATACAGCTGTAAATGAAAATCATAATAATAGACACAAAAACGGAAACATAGCAATTGTTGTTTTACATCTACATGTTACAGCAAGAATCACTATGCTACTCTGTAGTTTCCTTATTTTTGACAATGTGCTATGTAGTAAAAGTAATCTTGAGATATGAAAAAGCATACCCTGCGGTCGTGCTCCTCAGCAAAAAACTCTCTATTCACATCACTCTTGGGAATGGCATCATTGGAATTGATGGACAGTGCAGTGTCTCGAACCTGAACTGGCAAACCATATTCGAGATCCAGAAGGCAAACTTGGCAAACATTTTTCAACTTACTGCATGTCTGGCAAATCTCAGTTTTTTTAAATCTCGCATCACGACCAGGCCGCCACCTAAAAACTGTAAATGGCCGTGTACAAATCTTGCACTCCTTATCAAAGTCGGCCTTTGTCTGCATCCAAATATGCACATACCAATACTTAACAATAGTTGAAATTGGCTATTTCTGATAATACATTCCAAAACTGAAGCCACTATTACGAAATTTATATATGCACCACTACAAGAAAATTAAATTTATATTCCTATATTTTCCACACAACTCTTTCACAATCTGCCATCCTATATTGCATTTAAGTATCTCAACAACATACACAATGTAGGTATTAGTGATATCTGATCATCAACCAGTTCTACAATAGATTTAAAACAAATATCTGGGAAGAGGACAATCTGATTCATGTATGAACTTTAACACATTCCTAAAGCCCTCTTACGTGATTCATAAAAGGACCAACCAACTACTACGATCAATGAGAAACTCATTTAGCCCATCATTGTCCTTTTAAGGGCCCGAGTCTGAAAGTATAATAAAACAGTATCAAATTTGAATGAGGTTACGATACACTTTCAAGACCAATCTAACATTGAGAATTACAAAATAGTCTCCTTTCATCCTTCCATAAACACATGGAGAGACACCACTACAATTACACCATAACACAGAAAAATTCACATACAAACCACTCCCCACTATCTAAGCTCCAAACAAATCCACGATCTCTTTGTGACCCATTATTTGTCTCTTTACCACGTCAACTTCTCACAAATTAGGGTATCCCTTTTTGCCTTGATTTTTTTCCTTTTTTCTTTTTTTTGGTAAGTGGTATCCCATTTTGCCTAACTAGTCTCGCCATCTATATTATTAGCCTATAGGAATTCTACAGCATCCGGACAATCCTCAGACACTCCTCGAATAAAAACACAAACATAGAAAGGAACTCGCATAATTGAATAAAATACACAAACTAACGAATCAAACAATAAACCTCACTGATTTACGCATCCCATGAGCTATTTAACCACAAATTATAAGCACAAATTGTAAAATTTTATATAACAAACCTAAAACTTAGGGTTCCTAAATGATAACAAATAACTTAAAACTCTAAATGGAAAATATGCAAGTCGTATAAAACAAATAAAACCCTATGGACCGTTAAATGAGATCGGAAGATGATCGTACCATGCGAACGTAGGGGTTGTCACCGAGGCAAGACTCGCAGATGATGGGAAAATCGGAGCGTTCCCATCCATCGGCCTCAAGATCTCTAAGCAACCTATGCGCCATGCTCGCCTTTGGCTCTGGTCTGCCCTTGGTCAAATATAGCTTCGCCGACTTGGATTGCGTTACTGAGCAGTCTGAGCTCGATCTTCAGAGCGTCGAAGCTACGAACCCTACGGGGCCCCGTAAAAGAGAAGAGGGTTGTGGAGTCGGTTATCCTGATTATCGTTATTTATTTTCTTCTGCTTTTTCTTCCTGCTTCTACTGCCAACGGGCGGGTTACCCGACTCGGTTAAACGTAAATAAATAAACCCATAAAACAACGTGTTGTGAGAAAGACAAAGAAAAAATAATAATGAATTAACGGGAAATAAAATTAATAGGATTATTCTTCTTTTTTACTTGGTTGTTTAAGATTATGAATATATAATGAATGAATAAGTGGGTGAAAAAAAAAAGTGAATTGAAATTAAATATTGTATATTTATGAACTATTTTGTGATGACTCTTTATTGAATTTTAGGCTAATCCTTCTTTTCTTTTTTTACGAAGTCTATAAAATTAAAATGTATTTTGTAGTATGTGAAAAGCATATGTATTAATTAAAAAAATGTATTTTTTATATACTATTAAAAAAAATATATGTTTCTTATATTTTAAGGATCAAGTGAAAATTTTATAAACCGAATTGAAATAAATTCTTCTAATCTGATTTGGAAAAAAAAAAATCTTATTATTATTTGTTATATTGTATAGGCATTAAAACAATAGTTACTTTTATTATGAATGTTATGCTTACAAAATATTTTATAAAAAAAAACTTTTACAAACTGATGTGGCATAACATGATTGGAAATGAGATGAAACAAACTTTTAAGAAATCCAATCATATTATGTTACATCACTTTGTAATAATTTTTTTTATATATAATATTTTATAAACTTAGTATTTCTCTACTTTTATTTAATCTCGTTGTCTTATTGTTTTAACTCTCACATAGATTACTATCTTTGTGATAGCATTATGAGCAAATTTTAAAGAGAAAATCTTAAACACATTTAATATGCGGAATGAGTATTCCAATAAATAGCCTTTAGTAAGAATTGAATGAGTTGAGTGAATTAACCTTGTAATAACCACTCTCATAGTCATGAGGGAATGACTGTTCATTTAATTGAGGGAATATCTATTCATCTCGTATTTGAGAGGAATAAATATTCTCTTAATTAAATGAATAGTCATTCTCTCATGACCATCGAAATAGCTATTTTAAAGCTAATCAATTCTACTAATTCAATTCTTAATAGAGATTATTTCAATGAATAATAATTTCACATATCAAACATAATAGTTGGATTAAATGGTTTATTGGGTTCAAAGCGTCTCATGAAAGCACTGGTCTAAAATCTAACTCTACTCTAATTACTCTAGTAGCCACCCCAAATAATACAATTAGAATGAGAAAAAGTTTTCCAAAATAAATTGGGTTGAAATATATTTCACAAATTTAGTCTATAAAACTGTAATGTGTCGCTTTAGTATGTGAGAAACACATATTTTTTTTAATATAATCTCATCCAACTCGGTCGATGCTATTAAAAAAGTATTTGTTTCTCACATTATATTAAAAATGTATAATTCTCATGTGCTAAGAGGCACATGACAATTTTATAAGTTGATATGGTGAAAATTCTCTCCATTTAACTTGATAATTTTTTTTTTTTTTTTTTTTTAAAAAAAAAAACTGTTCAATTCATAGGATAAAAATTTTCCTACAAATCAGTTTGTAGAAAACTCGTACGAACTAGCTTCTAAAAGTGACATATGTCATTTAAGCATGTGAGAAACATTAATGCTATTAAAAAAACATGTGTTTCTTACACGTTAAAGACATATGTCACTTTTAAATGCCAATTTGTAAGAAATTTATGTTAATGAATATATGGGACTAACGCTTACACGAGGCTAGCTTTGATATTTAAAATGTTTGAAAAAATTTTATAATCTCAGATCTTAGGCCTCATTTGGCATGCAGAATGAGTATTTCATCAGGAAAATAAATAGACTAGGGGTGTACAAGTTCACTGCGTACCGCGTATCGACCGTGTTTCGACCATCTTCGACCGCCTACCGCCCACTGGCGGTTGGTAGGCGGAAGAAATTTTTTTCTTCCGACAATTGTCGGTCGGTAGGCGAAAATGGTTTTGTACCGACCGCCTACCGATTTTAACCGACTTTAACCAACATTCACATTTTCATAATCAATATAATTGGAAATGAGAAAAATTCACATTTTGAGAAATCTAATCATATTGTGCCACATCACTTTGTAAGAGTTTTTTTGTAAAATTTTTTTAAAGTATTTTATGATGTCACTATGAGAATGTAAATGACCGACCTAATAGGTTTGTGAATGTTGATTATGAGAATGTAAATTTGAAACAGGTTTTTATATTATTGGGTCATATTATATTTTAAAAATATTCATAATTTTTGAAAATTGTCATATTAGAAACCCTATTTTTCGACCCAAAAAACGAATAGGCTACAAGGCCATAACCTAAAAATTGGCTGAAAAAGTGCATGAGCCATCCCAGCTGAACCAAAAACTTGGCCTAATTTAACCGACATTTCCGACCGTCATTACCGACAAAAGTCGGTAATGTCGATAGGCGAAACAAGCCCACATGCGGTAAAGTCGATACAATTTTCGACTTTACCGACTGTGATTTGGCGAAAGACGAAAATGCTATTTTCGACACCGACTTAACCGACGAACACCCCTAAAATAGACGATGGAATATAATAGTTATTCAAAATCCTTAGTTTGATAAAAACACATATGTCATGATTAAAATTGAACTAAAATTACTAAAAAATTGATCAGATTTTTTATTCTCAATTTCATTATTATTTTTTTAAAAAAAAATTAAGGTAAAAAGTGTGGGTGGCTACACCACCCTCAGTGCCATAGGAGGTGGCCAAGACCACCCACGATAAACATCGGGGGAGCGGGGGGGGGGACCACCCCCAAGGGTCTCCGGGGGTGGCCGCCACCACCCCCGAGGGGCTCCGAAGGTGGTCGCCGCTACTCCTGAAGTGAATCGGGAGTGGTCCTACCACCCACAGTTTCTACGTTTCTCAATTTTTTTTTTTGTTGGAAAACAATGTTTATTCCTTCAAAAATAGTTATTATTCTCATTTTTTTAGAGGAATGAGTATTCCTCTTCTTAATATTATTCCATATTTCTATCAAATAAAAGAATATATCCTTACTAAATAAAATAATAATTATTTCAAAGTAAAAAGCTATTATATTTTAACGGTCTATTTTACAAATTAAACGAAACCTAAATGTGACAATTCATCCCCATAAGTTACCAAGACATGTTTGGTACGAGGAATGACTATTCCATGGAATAGCCTTTATCAAGTATGAAATGAGTGTAATGCATTAGCCTTGAAATAGTCATTCCGATGGTCATGAATGAATAGTTATTCCTTTAATTAAGGGAATAACCATTCTTTTCAACTTAAGAGGAATGATTATTCCCTCAATTGAAGGAATAGTCATTCCATCATGGCTATTGGAATGGTTATTTCAAAGCTAATTTACTCTACTCATTTCATTTTTAATATAGGCTATTCCATGGAATACCATTCCACGTACCAAACATAAAGTGTTATTACATTGCCTCATCCGTTAGTATGTTCTATAAACTTTAACGGAAAGTACATCACTTAACCCGCACGGGATTCATAATATCCATTATACCCTTACATGAAATAATAAATTAAGAAAAAGTAGGAGGAGATCCATGGTCCGTCTCCACGGCCACTGTGGTTTTTTATGGAAGAACAGCCAAGACTCGCTTGGCCACGGGTCTCCATTGTTGGGCAATGTGGTGGGGGGGGGGGTGTTCAATTCCAAAGAATATAGCTAGTTTCCTAAAATTAGAAATGCCTAAAGCTATGCACAAGAATTATGGATTCGTACAAAAACTGCAAAGAGAAGTGCATCAGTGCATGGGCAGTACGGGTGTAGATGGCGTCTTAACTTCCCCGAATTGGTGCATACCTTCCTAATATATATACCACAGGAAGAATTAAGTAATTTACTATTCAGAGCCAAACAGGCCCTATGGAGTAAAAAGCAGCACTCAGCATAGTACACACAACATTACTTGGCGACGAAGGAACCCGCGAAAATCACAACCCCTAAGAATCAAAAAACCAAGCGCTCAATTTTCAGAGCGAAGAATTTTAGCGCAGTGGCACGAAATGGATCGAATCGAAGCGGCGAAAGAGCTCGCTTTCCGGGTCGGGTTCTCCGGCCACAGTGGCCATCTCAGGGTGGAGCCTATCTCAACGGTCGAGCGCTCCGACCCCGTCAAGTCGCTTCCTGATTTCATTTCGGTCAGTGTTCCGTCTCACGCTATGCTTCAGAAACTATTAGCTGTTTACAGTTTTGGTTACTTAATTTCGTGCTTTTTGAACTCTGTTATAGCTCGTTGCTTTTAGGGTTTGGCTAATGTGTGAGAATTTGTATGGCTTCTGGATTTCATGTATAAGAGAAAAGCTTGCACTCTCACTTCTATTAAATTTTATTGGAGCATTTTCTGTTTTATGTGTTATTCGGGTTTTGGTATTAATGCATATTGAATTTGGTTTAGCTAGATGATAGTAGAAAAGAAACCGAATTGAATTTCGGAAACATAACAATTTTCAAATTCTGGAGTTAAGGGAAACTTTCTTTCTTTTTTTTTTTTTAAAAATTTTTTTGGTTAAGTATGTTTGTAAAAGTGTTTTGGAAGGTGTTTTTTGTTTTTGGTTTTAAAAAAATGTTCAAATGTGACATAAAAGTAAAAACAGTTTTCAGTGTATTGCATTTGACGTTGATTGTTAAAATTTTTGTTTTGACCATAGAAAGCAAAAAAATAAAATAACGAACATAGCCAATCGATATTTCCTTTTCAAAATGAAAGAAAAGAAAACATTTTAAGAAAATTTGTTCCTCTCAAGTTGTTTGAGCATCTGCATGTTTGCTTTACATTCAACTTATTCATTTGTGAAAAAGAAGACAGCTTTTAGTTCTGCTACCATAAGAGAACTTATTCTTTCCATTTAATAACTTAGCTAATTTCTATTTCAGCCACCCGCATTTCCTAGGGAAACACCTGAGTCAATTAAAGCGTATATAGAAGAGACGTATCTCTTGCCGAGATTAGACCCTGAAGAGTTTTCACCTGAAAAAGCTGGAAGGCAGTGGGATTTTGACTGGTTTGAAGAGGCAAAAGTACCTTTAGAGCCATCATTACCACGTTCTGTTGTGATTCCTACATGGGAATTACCATTTAGACGCCAGAAGAAGGGGTCAGTGCTAGAAAAATGGGAACCCAAATCTGTTGAGGTATGGGGCTCTCACTTCCTCAATGGGTGTACTTATCAGTCACAGATACTCCATTTAGCTTGACATTGAAAAATAAGAAAACAGTTGCCATAATTTTATATTGCTGTTCTACAATTGATAATAAAACACACAGAAATATTTGGGTTTGGTGGTATTCTTAATTGCTGCCTTGTTATCTCCTTGTTTCTGACTTTGGTCTGGGAGTTGGCTTGTTATATTGTTTTTAGGTGGATGTATCAGAACTAATGCTTGGAGCTCAAGACTCTGGGTCTTTGCCACGTGCAGCTGGACCTGCAAAAGATCTCATCAGGGGAAGCATCAACAACCGCCCTTTTCGTCCAGGAGGTTTGGATGATTCCCAATCTTTAGAAAGGAGTCTTCCTGAAGGTTCTTCAAATGGTGAATGGGTACGTGAAGTTATGAATGGTGGCCCTGCTCAGATCAGTGTTCCAAGCTTGAAAAAAGGACTGGACCTTGGCAATCTCAAGGTTAATCTACTTATCAATCACCCGTAAAACTTTAAACAAATTACTCAATTATTTTTTTAGAATACTATAAACCTTCATGATTTTATTTGATACAAGCTCTTTTCCATTACCTTTTCCTCCAGGCTTATCCATGCTCGTGGAATGTTTATAAGGACCAAAGTTTGCTTAAGAGCACATCAGATGAAAAGCTGGTGAGTTGATTTGCTGTGTTGTTTTGGCTTCTAAACTTGTAAAAATCTTTCTGAGTTTCCTTGTTCTCATATTCTGTCTCCAGCTAGGACTTCCTAGTGTCATGAACTTTTTTAATAGTCTAATATTGTATGGTTGGCTAATGATTTGTGTTGGTTGTGTATGTAGGGTGAGTTATCTGTACAGTTTGATGACTTGTTCAAGAAGGCTTGGGAAGAGGATGTTGTTCCTGAATCTGAGGTAGATGGTATGTATGATCTGCACTTTGATATCCTTGTCATGGGTGCATCTGTTTATAAAGTTATGATCTTATGCGAAAACAGCCATGTAGAGGCTTGCTCAGCTTGGGCTTGTGAATGAACTCGGTTGTCCTTGCATTGCATCGAGTATATTGTTCTTTATTTATAAAAAAGAACAAGCAATATTCTTAAATGAAAAGGTTCAGGTGGCCTGTTCATTATGATTTTTATATCCAACTTAAGGGCCAAATTGTATACCGACTTGATCCGAGTGGGCCAAAGCTGACTTATACAGAAGTTTTACATATTCTGGGATCTGAGTTTTGCACTGGATTCTAGTACGATTGAAATTTGAGTCACAATAGAAGTGTTCTAAAAGGAAAAATTGGCCCCGAAAGAATTTATTTCTTTTCCTCTAAGCACTTCCCTCTTTATGTCTCGTTTAGGTAGCCAAAGGGTGCAACGAACTTCTCTTTGTTTCCACTTTTCTCAATCAGAATACACTGCCCAACTTCTAATGCGTGAAGGGTTGAAGAAGCATTGCTTATATTCTAAGCTGTGTATTGAAAAGTTCGATGTTTATAAGCCATTCACCATCAAGTTTCAAAATTTGGGATTGATTGGAGCCAATGGTCTTTGGATCATATGGCATCTCCTCCCCCATAAACAAGAGGTGGAGAGGGAAGTTAAGAGTTGAATCCTGTATTAGTGTTTGAGATGTATTTAACTATCAGCAGAAGAATTTGGAAATTGATTCGGATTATTGTTGACACTGAATAAGATTACATCTTATTGGGGAAAAATATTGCTTTATAGGGGAAAGAAACATATTTTGTTTCTCATAATTTAAATATTTTCGTATTATTATCGATTTTTGACTAGCAAAAGCAGTTTAACTGGGACTTCATGCAAAAAGACACACCATATAATTTACATTTCATTTGACTATAGAATCTCAAGCAAGTTTTTCTTGTTTTGAAGCACGACAAAAGACTAGCTTACTTCATGTTTTATCTCTGGGAACATATATGACTGTTTTTCAGTTTGCAGTGAGCTTGTGTGTGTTCTGGAGACCTAGTGGTGTTGTATATCACCTTTAGTATATTTTCTAAATTTGGCATTCATTGTCTTTTGACCTTTTGGTGTTGTCTATGATGTAAATGGCTTTAGGAAAGCAGCACCATGTTTGAATAACTAGTGGTTTTCTGCTTAAGAACTACCTCTTTAAATGTATAAAACATCAGTGGTTAACTTTTGTAGATGGATTTACTTATCAAAAAAAACTTTTGTAGATGGATATAAGTAGGAAAATTTGTTTTTTTGTTTTTTCTCTTCTTTGCTATTCCATTCAGGAGTTCTGTTTGAAGTTAGTGAGGTACCTTAGCGAATGGAAGAAAAATCTATTTTTATGGTTAAATTAAACAATCGCCACTTGATAGGACTGAATGATGTCTATTTAACAATATTGGCAAGCCAA
This sequence comes from Betula pendula, assembly GCA_900184695.1. Taxonomy (NCBI): domain Eukaryota; kingdom Viridiplantae; phylum Streptophyta; class Magnoliopsida; order Fagales; family Betulaceae; genus Betula; species Betula pendula. Next base: position 162,189 of record FXXK01000384.1, read on the forward strand.
AGTAAGCCCGGAAAAGTTGGTTTTGGCAAGCATTTAGTCTTTTTCTTTTTTGGGCTAACGTCCGATGCTGACTGTGTAGAGCCATTGTCGGAAGTGGAGTCTGTTAAGTCAGAAGCTGAAGCAAATGAGCCTGATGTGTCCGGCGGTGCAAATGAGCCTGAGTTATCTCTATTGGATGATATCTTGTCGGTAGAATCAGGAGGATCAGCATCAAGATTGGATGGGATTAGTGATGGTGCTGGACGGCAGCAGCAGGAGGTAACTTCCTCAAATGTGAATAGTATCATGTTATTTGCCTTGCGGTCTGCCTCTTCCACTGTTTCTTGTGCTTTTCTTTTATAAGTTTATCCATTGGCAGGCCTGGGCTATTAGTGGAGGTAGTGAAGGGATTGCAGAGCGCTTCCATGAACTCGTTCCTGATATGGCATTAGAATTTCCTTTTGAATTGGATAAATTCCAGAAAGAGGTATTGATCAATGCAAATCTCTTCTGCCATCTGTTAAGATAAAGAACTATAATTTGAACCGGTGTGCACCAAAGAAGGCTGAATTGGACATTGCTGTTTCTTCTTCACATCATAACAACTGGTCTTTTTGAAATTTTCATCAAAGCTTTTGTGTAGCATGCGGGTTAATATATTTGCAGCGTACTTTTGTGCATGTGTAAATCCTTTGTGCGTAATGGTATTTGAGTTATTCTTTCCTTCTCCTTTTACTGTGGCAGCTTGAAGAGTGGCTGAGAACTATGTTATATGCAGCTGAAATAAGAATTTTTTGTTTTGTAATATTACAGGCTATATATTATCTTGAAAAGGGAGATTCTGTTTTTGTGGCTGCACATACATCAGCTGGAAAGACAGTCGTTGCAGAATATGCATTTGCTTTGGCATCGAAAGTATGACTTGGACTACGCACTCTTTTTCTTTTTCTTTTTGAAATACCTCAGTTGATTGAGTAGTTGAATGTAGTACATACTTTTGGTCTCCTGAATTTTTAGACTCTACCTCAGGTATTAGAATATTAATATTCAAGCAAGTTTTGTTCTCGAGTTATATTTACTTTCTATGCTAAGATTTTGACTTGATCTTAATGTCATGCAGCATTGCACAAGAGCTGTATATACTGCACCTATTAAAACCATCAGCAATCAAAAATATAGGGATTTCTCTGAGAAATTTGACGTTGGACTTCTCACTGGTGATGTTAGCTTGAGGCCAGAGGCTTCTTGTCTAATCATGACCACCGAGATATTAAGGTCAATGCTTTACCGGGGTGCAGATATTATACGTGATATTGAATGGGTAAAGGGGCTCCTTTTTCTTAACAGTAATTTCCACCCTCTTTTTGAAAGATTAAGTTCTTTTATTTTTGCGATTTTAAATGTTTCAATATAAATTTATGGACACTTTTTCTTGCTTTTTTTGCTGCATGATGAGGAGACAGGTTATATTTGATGAGGTGCACTATGTCAATGATATCGAAAGAGGCGTTGTTTGGGAAGAAGTTATAATCATGCTTCCAAGGCATATTAATTTTGTTCTCCTTTCGGCCACGGTATATGATTCTTCCTAATATGTATATACTTAATGAAATCTGCTTTTGAGATGAGTCGCTTTGATGTCAATTTTGATTACTTCGATGACTTACCAAAGCTTCTGTAATCATAGTCCTGTGACTAGTTTATTTGTTGCTCGCTTCTAAATCAGCTTCAAGCATGTAAAGTGTTTCATTGGATGATCACTCCCGTTAGTTTGACGCTAGGGATTTTTTTGTGTCATCATGTGTAAACTCTGAGTCTTTTAAATTTCTGTTATATGGATCTGTCAGTTCATTATGTGATATCATAAATGTCAGCTCTGCATTTATTTTCTGGGGTTGGTTATGTCAATTTATGAAGTTGTTATTATCTTGTTATCAGGAAGTACATGGATCGGTCATTGAAATTCTGATGACATATAATTGTTTGTCCATATTTTGTGATAATTTACATTTAAGCTTTACATGTGACACTCCGGAAAGTTAAGTCTCACCTTGGGTGGGTGACTTGTGATGGTGTTATATGGGTGTCAAGTCTCACATTTGTTCCTTATTAAGTGAGACTGAGCATTATAAGTGATTTCAAGGAGCTCTGATTGTAACTTTGACTAGTTCTTTTGGAGTAATAGCGTAGATGTGGTTAGTGTTTTCCCTGGGTGCCGACAAATTGTATCAGAGCAACTCAATAACACTAAGTGGTGCTGGGACATTGAATTATGAAGGCCTTGACGTCTTTGTCCAAAATTTAAGTGGGAGAGATTGTGATATCCCATAAATTAGTTCGACATTAGGTGGGTGGTTTGTGAAGGGGTTGGATAGGTGTTAAGTCTTACATTGATTTCTTACTAGGTGAGACTGAGTTTTATAAGTGATTCTAATGAATTTCAGTTACAACTTGACTAGTCTTTTTGAAGTAATAGCGTAGATGTGGCTAACATTTTCTTTGGATTTTGGCAAATGATATCAAAGCAACTTGGTAACACCATATGGTGTTGGGGTACTGCAGTATGACGTGAGCCTTGACACGTCAAGGATTTGAATGGGGGGATTGTGACTCCCCGAAATGTTATGTCCCACATTAGTTGAGTGAATTGTGATGGTGTTATATGGGTATCAATCCCACATTGTATGATGAGATTTGGTTTTATAAGTGATTTTAGGAAGCTCCAATTGTAACTTTGACTAGTTCTTTTAGAGTGATAGCAAAGATGTGCCTAGCGCTTTCTCTGGGTTGTGATATTACATTTGTCTACTTATGTACGATATTTTAAATTTATGAAGAAGTTTGGGGTTTTAGTCTTGCTTTGCCTGCTTGCTCAAAGTTTGAGATGTACTTCCAGAATTTCCTTCATCAGTTGTGATTGGACGGATGGAAGCACCTTCAATTTTTATGCTGGGTAACAAGTGAAGTAGCTTACATTACCTTGCCTAACAAAATTAGGTGTAGATGCCAAAGGACTATTTTCTTGTTACTTGGGTTCCACCTATCTTTATATTGTGAATGCTTTGTTTCCTGATATCGTGAGGATTATCGTTAGACTGCTTCTTGCAGACAATTTTTTATTTTTGGACAAAAATTTCCTATAAACTGAGCTGTATGAAATTTCCTACAAACCAGCTTCTAAAAGTGACACGTGTCCATTGGCATGTGAGAAGCACATGTTTTTTAATAGTATGTGCTTCTAACATGCTTAAAGGTCCGGGTGTTGGGGGTAAGGGTGTTTAGAGCATTCCGGAGGCGCTGTGCTCTCTTCTTGGAGCGTGGGAAGACAGGTTCGAGAAGATGATAGGGAAGATGGACCGGGTGATTGCTGCGGTTTGGGTTGGGCTGGTTCAGTTTGGGTTGAGCTGTGGATCTGTGTTACGTAAATTGGGCCCTGGGACATTAAGGAGGGCTCGTTTTTTTGGCAAGTTGAAGCCCAAGCTGAAGCCCAAAATCAGCTTTTTAGGCAAAAGGCCTCATCAGCTTTTTGCCCAAGCCTCCGAAACGCCGGCGTCTTCGTCGTTGGTCCCGCCGGAGATTTAGATTTCGCCGGAATCTCATATTCCGCCGTCGGTGTCTGCCCAGATTTCGCCGGAATCTCATATTCCGGCCCCTTCTTCTTCTTCTGTGATGGAGCCACCCTCGGCCTCTTCTCCTTCTTCTGTGGGGGAGTGACCCACTGTTGACCAGATAACGCCGGAATTTCAGTTTTCGGCCTCTTCTTCTCCTTCCGCGATGGTGCGAGCCAGCGTTGACGGGAGTCTCAAAGTGACTACTTCCTCTGCGTTCGTGCGGGCTAGACCGCTGAAGAGCCTTCTTTGGCGAGGCTTCCTTAATTCTCTGCCGTCGAGTGCTTTGGGTTCGTGTGCTTCAGGTTTGGCCCCTTCTGTTTCTTCGGTTAGGGTCCCTGGATCTGTCTTGTGCACTGGGTTGGCTCCGGGTGGGAGTTCTCAGCAGGAGCTGGCTCCGGGTGGGCTTCAGTCCCCGGGTTTTGTGGCTGAAACATATTGGGCTTCTGTTTGGAGGTCGCTGCCAGTGATGTCCTATAAGCCCATGCAGCGCTATAGCCGTAAGATGAGGGGCAGCAGGTTTTTGAAGATAGACGAAAGCATGATCGTTGAGGCCGTGTATTCGTTCGGTGCCCCGGCTGTTTCTTTTGGTGTGGGGAAAGATGGAGCTTCTCTTCCTAGTGAGGTTACTCCTCGGAAGGTGAAGGGTAGAAGGGAGCTTAAAAATTTAGAATGTTCCATCAAGTACGAGGCCAAGGGTGCCTCCACTAGGAGGGGGAGAGGCAAGCCTGTGTCTCGTTAGTTTTGGGTGTTGCTGTTTTGTGGGTTTCGGGTTTGAGGGTGTGGTTTTGAGGGCTTGAGGGTTGAGGGTTTGAGGGTTCCCTGTGTTTGGGCCTCTTGTGTATACTGCCTGTGTACTTAGGGGCGCCTTACGCTTTTTAATTAATAAATTTTCTTACTTATCAAAAAAAAAAACATGCTTAAAGGAGATATGCCATTTTTAGAGGCTGGGTGGAGGAAACTCCTACAACCCAGTTTGTAGGAAATTTTTGTCTTTTTTTTTTTCCCACCTAATTATACTTTTCTAAAAATGTCTTAGCTCATGTTTATGCTGTGCCTTTTCTCATTTTAGAGCCTCAAGATGGGAAATCCAATTCATTAAGTATTTATTATCATTGTACAGGTACCAAACACCTTTGAGTTTGCTGACTGGATTGGTCGGACAAAGCAAAAGGAAATCCGGGTAACTGGGTAAGTAGTGAATCTCTATGCTAACTGGAGTTTGGTTTACTTTCGCTGTCTTGAGAGTTTGGAATTTTGTGAATTATTGGTTTTTCTCTTGCTTTCTTTTCATCCAATTTTCCTGTTTGCTTGTCTTAAAAAAGAATAGAGCTGAAAGGAAATTTATATAATGCATTTTCTGTTGGTGTATAAGTTTCTGTTATTATGTTTTTGTTATCAGGACTATGAAAAGACCAGTACCATTGGAGCACTGCCTATTTTATTCTGGTGAACTTTACAAAATATGTGAAAGTGAAACATTTATGCCTCAGGGATTGAAAGCTGCTAAAGATGCATTCAAGAAAAAGAATTTGGCTGCCTTTGGTGGTAGTACTGGATCTTTTGCTGGGGCCTCAGCCGCTCATGATGTGCGTCGATCTCAGAGACATGAATATTCTAACCGGGGAATACAGAATAAGCATTCTGGGCCTGGTGGGGGGAATCAAAACAATGGGAACAGCCAGAATAATTGGGGGTCAAGGAGATCAGAATCTTCTTTGTGGTTGTTGCTTATTAACAAGCTATCAAAGAAATCACTATTACCTGTATGTTAGAATATATCTTCCTTCAGTCTATCTTTGTTACTCTGGCCATGTTTTATCCTGGTGATTCTGAAATGAAGCTATGAGAACTTATTGCAAGTTGTGGTTTTGTAGGTTTATCTCACTATGTTAGAATTTGCTGCGGGTGTTTGTCTTTCTAATATATAAAACATAATTGTGAACGTGAAACAAATTTTGGAAGATTATAAAAGCTAGGTAGTTTTTAAAGAGAAGTTTTGATAAAGTGCCCTGTCTTCAGCCATAACAAGGAAAAATTGGGGAAAAAAGGTGTCGTTATTGTTTTATGCATCATCTCAATTTTCATCAATGGAAGGTAATATTTATTTCCCTCACCAAATATGAGCTCATATTCTCCACTTCTACATTTGTGAAATAGTATTTTTTTTTTATAAGTTATATCCATGAAATAGTATATTGTTCTATATAATTACTGCACCGGACATGTCAGTTGCAACTTGGCATTCTTGAAGGGGTCCCAATGATTTAGAAGAACTTATTTTTTGGTGATATTTAGAGTTGTAGAATTCCAGTTTGGATACTAACAAAAAACTTGAATTTCCAGTTTGGGATTGCTTTGGAAATATTTTTAGAATTTGATGTGCTTATGTTTGTATGATAAACCCGATAGGGTAGCTTAATTTGCCTGTGTTAGCGTCTTATAGCTGTTTCTTTGTTAAATTTATAACGTTTATGATACAACTTAGGAGCTTTATCTTACCTTTACTTGCATGAGTAGGTGGTTATATTTTGTTTCTCAAAGAATCGCTGCGATAAATCAGCTAATGGTATGTATGGGACAGACCTCACTAGTAGTTCTGAGAAAAGTGAGATTCGTGTTTTCTGTGACAAAGCATTTTCACGACTGAAGGGATCTGACAGGAATTTGCCACAGGTTTGGCAGCTTATAGATTCTTATTTGTTAATTTATATCTCATTTGAGCTCCAGAGATAATGAAATGATGTGATATACAGATTCTCAGAGTTCAAAGCCTACTTCATAGAGGGATTGGTGTCCATCATGCAGGGCTGCTCCCAATTGTTAAGGAAGTAGTTGAAATGCTGTTTTGTCGCGGTGTGATCAAGGTAAATCTGTCTCTTTTTGGGACTGTTTCAGTGTAGTATGACTTTCATATTGGTTTTCAAAATGATCCTGCTGTTATCCCCCGATGCTCTTTAGAGGTTAAGAAAATGCTGCAATCAAATTCGTTATCATGCATTAGAGTTGAGGGTTTCACTAATGTTATTTTCATGTGTGTTTGAGTTTTAATGGTCGTCTAAGAAGTTATCTCTCTGTTCTTAATTTGTAGGTTCTATTTTCAACAGAGACATTTGCAATGGGGGTTAATGCTCCAGCTCGAACGGTGAGGCTCTTGTGATAGTGTTACTTTAATTGGAAGTTATTTACTGCTACGGTATGAAAAGTTGGAGTAGTTTTATACTTTATCTTGCACTAGCTTGTAACCCGTGCAATAAAGGGTTTTTTTTTTTCATTCTCATATTTTAATTTAGAGAAAATAACAAAATTTATTTACTTCATAATCAATCTTTTTCAATCTAAATTTCTATAACAGTAGACTATGATAAATTATTTGCATATAATATTAGTTTATCAAATCTTTTGTATGAGACTGAGAAATTATTAAATGATTTTAGATATGTCTATTTCAATTCTAACATACCAACTTTTACTATTGATTCATAGTTAAAAGCTGTTCACATTCATTAGATACTCCAGATTCTGTCAAGCCTGGATAAAATGTTGTTGGAAAAAACCTCTCTCCTCTCTCCTCTCTCTCTGAGATGCTCCCTCTCCACCTCTCTCAGTGGTGGTGCGTACAGGCGCGTGTCACTAGTCTGGTCTCTTGGGTTGGTGTTGCTGAGATTGATAGGCTCTGGGCTCAAAGTCTCTGGCTGGTGTGGTCCTGGGCTGTATTTTGGTCGAAGCAGGTGGAAGAAGCTCTTAGGCTCCCACGATGTAGTGGGCCGTGTGGGTGGCTGTCCGGGAGCGGTAGTTCTGGGAATGGGGTTGGAGAGCCGCTTCTTCGTCGAGGCCAAAACCTTTGTCTTTTCAGCGGTGGAAAGGAAATCGGAGCTGTGGGTGGAGGAAAGACGGAAAGGTTTTTCTGGGTCTGTTTGTTTGGGTTCTTTGAGTGTGGCTTGGTTGATTGCGAAGGTAAAAGAGGTGATTAGGAACCCAGGGGATGACGAGTTTGTCAAATCCTTCAGGGAAGAGTCGAAGGCGATTATTTTGCGGAGAGGAGGGAATAAGGTGGGGCGGTTCTTGGAAGTGGCCGTTTATGCTGAGGGAGGCCGGAGAGGATTGGTAATGTTTCCTGAGGGCCGTGGAGGGCGGGGTTGGAGCCAGGTTTCGGGGGAGCTGAGCAAAGTGCAGGTCTTTCTTGAAGAGCTGCGTGGGTCTCAGTCATCGGTTAAGGGGGGTTCAATCGGCGTTTCTGTCGGCGGTAAGGGAGCGGTGAGGCGTTTGGGCGATGGCGTGGCTCCGTCGTTCGCAGAGGTGGTTCGCTCGGCGGGTCATTCTACGGGTCTGTCGGAGAAACAGTTGTCTCCTGCTGTTTCGTCGAGAGATTTGGATCTTCTTCCTTCGGGGATGCCAGAGAATCCGCCGGAATTGAGGTCGGCGATCAATTGTTTTGAATTGGAAACGGGGGTCTTCGATTCCTGTGCTGGTGACAGGCCTGTAGATCGAGTGAGGGATTCTGTTGGATGGCTGGATCTTTTTTTCAAAAATTTGGGCCGGGCATTTGGGCATTTGAAGAAAGGCTGGCAGGCTTGGGGTTTGGGCTTGAAGCCCATTTTGGGGCGGTTGAAGAAAGGCTGGCTGGGCCTGGGTTTGGGCTTGAAGCCCTTTATGGGTCCTTTAGGCTTTAAAATGCCTAAGCCCGTGAAGGCCTTTAAACCCTTAAAGTCCCGATCTTTGAGGCCTTCGTTGGACATCCTGGATCCGAGAAACACTGATGCGGGTCGTCGTCTCTCAGCTCGGAGGAAGAAGCCGCTGAAGATGTCGAAGACCCAGTCTCCTGACAGGTCGTCTTTGACGTCGGCTCCGGCGTCCGGTTCTGAGACCGCGAAGGATGTGGGTAGTGGGTCGCCGAAGGTTTCTGGAGCGAACCCGGTTTTGGGGGGGTGTCTGATTGCTCCTTCGGAGGAGACAGCGCCGATAGTGAGGAACTTTCCGGTGGCTGGTTCTCCCCAGAAGCCGACCAAGCCATTGAACTTCTACAACCGCAAACACAAGGTCAAGCGAGCCTCGAAGATGGATATGGGTCAGTTTGCGGGTGACCTGATAAGCTTCGCCCCTGGTGCTGTGCCGCTGGTGGGTGGTCAGAGCTCGGTTTCTGGCGGGTCTTCCGGGTTATTCTCGGCTTTTGAGTCCTGTGGGTGTATGGGCTCCAAGGAGGTGGTTTTACGGGCTCCAGGGGCTTCTCGGGCTTCCGCTGACGAGGCTGGTAAGTCTCTGGTTCTTTCTTCTCCGGCGAAGGGTATGCTCCGGCGGGGCTTTCTCATGCCTCGCCCATGTGGCGGGGCTTCACGTCGGTCTCCCGAGCCTGGACAATCCNNTCTGCTGTTGGTTTCACTTCGGAGGCTGGGCAATCTTCTGGGATATCTTCTGAGAGGTGGCAAGTGCCTAGGGAAGTTTTTGAGCTACCGTGGAACATCTCAGAGGATGGGGTCTTGGAGGCTAATGGATACCCAGAGGCTGTGGCTGATGGGTTGGCGATCGCTCCTCTTTTGGGTATCACGTGTGGGGAAAATGAGAAAGGCTTCCTTGATCTATTGAGAGACATCGAGGAGGGTCATAAGCGGGAGGGTGTGTTTGTGGACGAAGAGGGCTCTATTTTAAAATCAAAGGGTTGGAGGGAACGAAAAAATTTAGAATGTTCCCTTAACTTTGATGTGGGAAGTATTGGGTCTGGCTGGGTTAAAAATAGATCATGCTTGCGGGTTTAGGGGTGTTGTTGTGGGGGCTTGGGGTTTTTTTTTTCTGTTTTCTTGCTTTTCTGTTTAGGTTTCCTCTTGTATACTTTTAGTGTACTTAGGGGCGCCTTACGCTTTTTTAATAAAATTTCTGCTTACTTATCAAAAAAAAAAAAATGTTGTTGGAACTATGCATGCATTTGCAATTGCATGTAACCAAAAAATAAGGGGTTAATTAAAATGCTTCAGGAAGTGGGTGAAAACATAAGAAACAAATTTGAAGTATTAGATCAAGCATGTCAAGTTTGGAAAAACATTCTAATGTAACAGACGTCACAAATTCTTTTGCCAGATAATCCTTCTCAACTTATTATGAGATCTGAAAAATTCTCAACAGAGAATAGCAAATCTTCAAAAGGAAATAGAAGCAATTAGATCTTCTCAAAAATTACATTTATCTTCAACATTTAACATGTACCTGAAGTAAAAGATAACTTGAAACCCTGTCTTCTTGCTCTCTCCAAATCACAACCCCAATTTGCTCTCTCTCAATCCACCAGTTTCTCTCCCACTCAAATTTTATGGTAAAACATGATGTGCAAAGCCCATACACATTGGTGTTCTTTCCTTCATAAAGTGTTCTATCAGGGTTATCAAATATATACATATTTGATCTGTGGATGTAAACATGTATTGCAGAAACTTTAGGGGCTTCTTGAAGTTTAGGGAGAAAAACAATAAGGAATGTGATAATCCCTTAATATAGCTTGGGAGTAGGAGATCCTATTTGACCTGTCAGATGTTTGATGCTTTTAATTATAATCCTACACATTGGACATAATATTGGATCTTTCATAATTGTCAGTAACAAACATAACACAAAACGTGGATCGAAAACAGAAGACCTAGGATTCAGGTATACAATTGATAACAACACAAACAAAAACAGTAAACCCAAGAAACACATAAAGACAATCCTGGACGAAGAATTATAAAAAGAAAGAAAGAAAAAAAAAAACGTAAAGAATTGAAACGAAAGCCTCTCTAATATTTAATTGATCCAGCATTATGGTTTCCAGTTCTTTCAGCTTGTGCTTGAAGTCCTTTACTTCATCAGTTATGCAGGATCCACTAATAGAAGAGCCATAGGTATTGTCAGGGGAATGGCACTGGTCACCAGAGTGTGACCGAGAATCTTGCTGCAATAGTGGACTTCTATTGGGTGTGAGGATTGGAATAATCAACGGAAAAGCTGCAGCATACACCCAAATTCTATTTAAGCTCTAATCTCACATTTCACATCTAAAGATATACCTAAGGGATACAATCCTTTATCAAAATTGAAACACAAAGCAATTGAAAGTCAGAATCAAAATCATCTTCCTTCTGCTCTTTAGTCCATAACATCCCTTACAACCACTTCTAGCTCATCAGATGAATGCCATGCCTTTCCAGCAATGTGATTTCAATTGTTAAAAGGATTAGTTTGTAGAATAACTTGGACAAAAGAAGCAATAATTTAAGTAGAAAAAATGGGCAGGAAAGAATGAATGAAATTGAGGAAATGCACTTTCATTAGCGATCATAGGAATGCAAATGATTACTTTTCTATGAAAAATAAATCAAATATGGTGTCAAAGTTCATTGATGCTCACACCAAGAAAATGCTTCCATATCTTTAAAAGGTTTCAAGTTGCGTTTTTATTATGGGTATGCATCACCAAGTAGCATTCTATCATTTAATCATTTGTTGAAATTCATATAAAAAAATAACTCATTGATTCATATAAGCTAAGAAGGGTATAACCCTTCTCCTTTTCTTTTTCTTTTTAAACCGTTAAGCACAATAAATATAGTACACTAATGTGATTTAAAAGGTTTCAAGTTGCGCTTTTATTATGGGTATGCATCACCAAGTAGCATTTTATCATTTACTCATTTGTTGAAATTCATATAAAAAAATAACTCATTGATTCATATAAGCTAAGAGGGGTATAACCCTTCTCTTTTTCTTTTTTCTTTTTAAATCGTTAAGCACAATAAATATAGTCAATTAGAATTGCCATATTCAATCCAAACGTATTATCAACAGTTGCAAATTAAAAAACTAAAACAGAGAACAAAGGTTTGATCTGGCTTCTTTAAAGTTAGAATCGGGTGAATACCAGTCATTCAACTTCCAGAGCAACACTCAAATCAACGTCTAAAGAAGTAAATAACAATGAAATTTCAGAATTTAGCATCCATCCATACAAACATACACACAATTATATTCATGTACATAGGATAAGTAAATCTAAGATTGGGTGTGGGTCTGCATATATTTTTTTTTGATAAATAATTCAAATCATATCATATAAAGGCGCAAGGGGCGCAACCCTAGTACACAGGAAGTATACAAGGAAAAACCCCACTAAAGGCAAAAAGAAATACAAAATTCTGCAAAATGTGAAAAACTAGGCAAAAAGAAATATGAAACACCCCAATCCAAACAAAGAGAGAGTGAAGCATAAAATTTAAAAGCTCGATCTTCGACTTCTCAGAATCTTCAAAGCATCTGGCATTTCGCTCTCTCCAAACAATCCACATGACGCACAACGGGGCTATTCGCCACACAAGAAGAACATAACGATTTCCCATCTGATCTCTCCAGCAAGCTAACATATCTAGCACCGTCTCAGGCATTATCCAAGTAACGCCGAAAAGAGAGAAAATGACACTCCATAAATCTCGTGCCACATCACAATGCAAAAGAAGATGATTTTTAGATTCGCCACTCCTCTTGCACATGCAGCACCACCCCACCACTAAGACTCTTCTCTTACGCAGATTATCCACTGTCAAGATCTTACTAAGAGCTGCCGTCCACACAAAGAAACTCACTCACATAGAAACTTTAACTTTCCAGATACTCCTCTAAGGAAAGGAAGAGGCCCCCGAAGTAGACAGCTCATGAAAAACGAATGCACCTCGAACTTCTTCCGTTTTGAGGGAATCCACCGAATACAATCCTCCCCCCCTTGTCGCCGTCTGAAGGAATACAACAAACCAAAGAATGAAATCACCACCTCAACCTCCCAATCTTGAACAGCTCATGAAAAAGGCACATTCCAAAGCACAACCCTATTGGAAATCTCCATATATTGCATTGTGATCAGGGATTGAAGCTTCAGATTGAAAATCAATGAATTACAAAAAAAAAACAAAAACAGATCTATCATAAAATCAAGCTTGGATAATTTGTATGTATAATTAGAGAGGCATGAATAGGAAATGTGATTTTATAATCTAAGTTTACATGGAAATTGATATGAAGTTTGTTCTTTAGCTTTCGGTTGAGACCAGTAATGCTTCGACGGGTTGTCCGGGTTCCACCGGTAGATGGAGAAGGTCTTCAGCGTTGTGGCAACGCGTGCCTTTGACTCTTTCTCTATAAAATCTTAGAAGCCCAAAGATAGAAACAGGGTTTGTTTTCGCCAAGTATAAATTAAGAAAACCAAATTTGCAGAAGAAGAAGATACATAGTTCTCTTTGTCTCCTTCTGAAACTCTCAGAAGCCAAAAGGTTCTTCAACCAATAGGAACAAAAATTCGTTCATTGGAAACCATAGGAAACAACACAGAAACCTTTTACAATTGCAAAACGTAGACATTGCAATTGCAAGTACCTCTGAAGTGGGTGAGGTGTCGATCAGTCTTCTCCACTTGGCAACTGGCGCCACTATGGTAAAATGACTAAAATCACTTCCTAAACCTAACACTTCATTGTTTAAAAGCGGTGGAAAAAAAAAACTAAACTCACGGCCAATTAGAAAACCAAAATCACGGTTTAACCGGTTCAATAACCAGTTCACTTATTAAAAAAGCTGGGTTCACGCCACATGTCGCGATTTTTAAGGCACTTCGAAAGGTAATTCGGCTTTTATACATATATATATGATATATGATTCTGGACTTGCATGGGTCTTTTAGTTTTTGGAGTCTTGAACGTTCAGTTTTTTGAAAGTCAATACAACTGCCTGCTGCATGATCAATCAAAGCAGTTAGTTCTTGGACATGCTAGGTCATAGTAACTTATTTTGTTTTAACTTTATGAGATGAACATGAAAACAATTTGGCGATTGGTAACATGTTTTTATCTGATAGGCCTTTCTTTTTCTTCTTTTTCCCCTCAAAAGCCTATGTTCTTATTATTTATGGTAATAGCTGATATGAGTTATACCTTACCTGACACACTTCTAATTATGAATAACTGAGAATTAATAATCATGACAAGTTACCAAAAGTCCATAATTGAAAGAATATAATGATAGTGTAAAGGCGTTCTAATACTTATCAAAAAAAGTGTTAAAGGCATTCTAATGACTCTGTGCTATGCTATATCCAGTTGCAGATTTGACATTTTTGGTATTTTAAATTTTGACTTAACTGAGGTTTTTGCAGGTTGTTTTTGATACTTTAAGAAAGTTTGATGGCAGGGAATTTAGACAATTACTGCCAGGAGAATACACTCAAATGGCAGGTCGTGCTGGCAGAAGAGGACTTGATGAAATTGGTACAGTTGTTGTTTTGTGTCGTGATGAAATCCCAGAAGAGAGAGATTTGAAGCATGTTATAGTTGGAAGTGCAACTAGGCTCGAGTCTCAGTTTCGGCTGACCTTTATCATGATCCTGCATCTTCTTCGTGTTGAGGAATTAAAGGTATGTATTCTACAAGTTTTTTCTCATCTAGAATAAAGGATTGTGGATAAAAAATTCTCAGAAAAAATGGGACCTCTTTCCAAATTGTAGAAGCTAAAGATATCATCCATAACTTATGTAGAACATGATTATTCATCAAAGAACTTATGTAGAACATGAATGAGAAACAATACACAAATTTTATGGATAGTGTTAAATCACCACTTATCCCAAAAGCTTAAATTTATAGGAAGAGATGAAGTTAATCATTTAGTTTATACTCTAACACTCCCTCACATTGGGCTCAAACTCCCCCTTAATAGGTGAGGCCCAACACATTGAATATTTAATTAAAATGTAAGATGAATGACGGAGACATGGTTCTAACTCAGGAACTCTGCTATGATACTATGTTAAATTACTATTTATCTAAAAAACTTAAGCTAATAAGAATAGATGAATTTAATCATTTAATTTATATTTTAACAAATAAAATGGGCCTAATCTTCAGCCTACTTAGTAAGATCTTTTCTATCTCATAGTGAAATGGTTGTTTAGTAGCTGTATCTACAAGAAACTTTTTTGGGACAAACTTCACATTATTATTTTTTTTTGGAAAAGCCCTACATGGTCAAACAGGCTGTCTCTTGCATTCTAGCATAAATTACTATTCTGGTTAAGTTTTCTCTCAGCCACTTTTAACCAATCAAGTGAGTTCATTTAACCAATGTTGGTTTGGGACCTCAACTGTAGGTGGAGGACATGCTGAAAAGAAGTTTTGCTGAATTCCATGCTCAGAAGAAACTTCCTGAGCAACAACAACTTCTAATGCGAAAGCTTGCTCAACCCACAAAAACTATTGAGTATGTCAAGGGCAAATCTTGATTATTAATTGGCAGACATAACTCTTCGTAATAAATTTTCTTTACTTCAGGCTTCAATGCACATTCTTTTTATGTGCAAGTACTGCAGATGTTTTGTCTGGTCTGATTTTGTATTCATTCTTGTGTTTTCGATAGTTATTCATCATTTGATGTGTATTTAATGGCACACTATTCCTTGGATGTAGTGATAATCTTTACTTGGCACTCAAATGCCTTAACGGGTCATAGGATTGCTTAGCCATCTGGAGATCTACAACTTTACATGCACCTGATTGCAGGGATATTTTCTGCTCACTGAATCTTGTTGGACTATTCTTACTTTGGCAACTTGCTGTATTTGTCTTGGAATCTTCTCTTACTCCATGTTTTGGATGTTCATTCTTTTATTTTTTTTGATAATTAAGTAAATTTATAAAGAGCGTAAGGCGCCTCTAAAAACACAAGTAAAATACAAAGAGGCACAAAAGGAGCAAAGGCCCAAGCCCTCAAAACACAACCCAAAACCCGACAAACCCTGACAATTTACCCCAGCTACAAATCATCCTAAACAGGCATACATGCCCTGTTTTTGCCCCGGCTAGATCCAATACCTCCAACATCAAAATTGAGAGAGCATTCCAAATTTTTCCTCTCCACCCTTGGGTCTCGAAACAGAGCCCCCATCCTCCCGATGCCGTTCCTCCTCTATGGAACTCAAAAGATCCATAAACCNAAAACGACAACCCAAAACCCGACAAACCCTGACAATTTACCCCAGCTACAAATCATCCTAAACAGGCATACATGCCCTGTTTTTGCCCCGGCTAGATCCAATACCTCCAACATCAAAATTGAGAGAGCATTCCAAATTTTTCCTTTCCCTCCACCCTTGGGTCTCGAAACAGAGCCCCCATCCTCCCGATGCCGTTCCTCCTCTATGGAACTCAAAAGATCCATAAATCTCTTCTCATCACCCCCCAAAGGTAATCCCCAAAGTAGGAGCAAAAGCCGTCGACCTGAACACAACCTCAGAGTATCCGTCAGCCCCCGCATCTGCATGCTTTCCTTCCACAACCCCGAGCAAACTACTCCTCACAGAAGAACTCCCAGTCTCCGAGTTGCTCACCGGCAAGGGAGGCCGAGAACGAGGCTTAAGAAAGCCCCGCCGAAAAAGACCCCTCGCTGGAGAAGAAAGAGCCAAAGACTTACCAGACGGGGGGCCAAGAGCAGCACCGGCCTCAACTGTGGAAGAAAGGAGAGGGCCCTCCACCTTGGACCCCGTCATGCCAACGGGCTCAAACGCCGAGAACAACCCGGAAGAACCACCCGTAACCGAGCACTGATTCCCTACCAGCGGCACAGCCCCAGGCGCAACGCTGATCATCCCACCTGCAAGCAGACCTAGATCCATCTTAGAAGCCCTCTTAACCTTGTGCTTACGACTGTAGAAGTGCAAGGGCTTGTTCGACTTTCGGGGAACATTAGCCTTCGTAAGGACACACGGTTCCACAGAGATACCAACGTCGGCTAGAGGAGCAGACCCCTCATATCTGAAGAACCCATTCATCACAGTCGACTCTGACGTCTCCGGAGAAATGCGACAACACCCCAAAGCCGGGTCCGCTTCAGAATCCGACGACGACCCAAGAGCCACATCGAAGATCTTTGATAACTCAGAGCCGGGTGCCGGAGCTGAAGACAAGGCAGACCCATCGAGAGAGCCAACCGGACCCACGAGCACGGACGCCTGGGTCGTCGTCAACCTGTGCAGCTTCCGTCGCCGAGTCAAGAAAGAAGAACCCGGGACCAGGCTAGCCTTCAGAGCCCTCTTGGGAAGATTGCGGGTCTTAAAGGCCTTGGCCACTTTAAAGATGGTTTCTCAACTTTTTTTGAGTGCTAAGATAGCGATGTATAAACCACAGGTTTGGAAAACTAAGACTTAACAACATAAGAAAAACTTTAATCATGGAGAATTGAATCATCTTGTTTCAATAACATGAGTTTCAGATCAGGCACTTGTGGCTGTATTTTGAACATTGTGCTGTTTCACATAGTATGAAGGGGAAAGGAGACCATCTAACTTGTAAGTTTTGGCCATGCATACATCCTAGGATGTATGCATGGAAGTAGCATTGATGGCTGTATAGATGATCTAGAATTTCATTAGAATTGCATATTGTTATTTTCTTATCTTTGTTAATCACCCCCCCCGCCCCCCCCCAAAAAAAAGGATCCAATCTTTGTCCTCTGTAATCATATGGTTCAATCTGATCTGATACATGAGAGCAAGGGAAGGCTATTCAGGTTTAGTTGTTAGATGCTATTTCTGGTGCTGTTTTTTGTCTTCCATTCTATGTATGGATTTTGAAGGATGTCTCTTTGCATGTAGATGTATTAAAGGTGAACCAGCCATTGAGGAATACTATGAGATGTACTCGGAAGCTGAGCAATATAGCAACCAGATTTCTGAGGCAATCATGCAGTCCCCTGTTGCACAACAATTTCTTACTCCTGGAAGAGTGGTAGTTGTAAAATCACAATCGGTGAGTTTTCATTTATAATTAATGCTACTATTCAAAGAGTAATATGGGTTGGCTTGGTTGGCCTATAATAATGGAAAAGATACTTTTAGAACAAAGTGTGACTAAAAACATATGGAAGATTAAGAGCAAAAATGAAGGAAAAACTACTAAGATTTGACTAAAAAAACAATTTTTAAATTTTGTGGAGTTGTAACTTTACCTCTTATGCTTCATCCATGAGGGAGAGAATCAAGGTGACCTTTTAAAACCAAAAAGTTGGAGTGGTACTTTCCATGTTTATATAGCTAACTGGTGCTGCAGTGATGATGCTAGCTCCCTTGGCCATCTATTTAATGGAATATGCTGTTAGAGTCATACTGCATCTATTATAGCCTATTAGCCATATCAAACTATTTCTTAGAAAAAGCCGTATCAAACTATTTTGTGAAAAATTTCATTCAATTGTTTGGATGCATACAGTTTCCTTATTAACCCTATATCATTCATAATTGGCAGGGCCAGGACCACTTGCTTGGAGTTGTTGTGAAAGTATCCTCTCCCAACAAACAGTACATTGTTTTGGTGCTGAATCCTAATTTACCATCAAGGGTACAAAGTCCACATGCCACTTCTACTTTACAAGATAAGAGAAGTGCTGATTTCCCAGATGGTTATTTATTGCCACCAAAAGCAAAACGTGGCATTGAAGAAGAGTATTGTTCTTCTGGCAAGCCTCGCAAAGGATCGGGGGTCATCAACATAAATTTACCTCACCATGGTACTGCTGCCGGGGAGAGTTATGAGGTTAGAGGAGTTGATAGCAAAGAGTTTTTATGCATTTGCAATCGCAAAATAAAAATTGAACCAGTTTGGCTTCTTGAAGATGTTAGTAATGGTGCTTATTCCAAGACGGTTCAACAGCTATTGGCTCTGAAATCTGAAGGAAATAAGTACCCTCCAGCCCTAGATCCAGTGAAAGGTATGACCATTTTTCAGTGAACTTAATAAATTAAGTTGTGGGGAAAGGTAAACAATCTGACTTGTTGAATGCATTCCCTAGATGAATATGAAGCAAATAGTGAATGTAAAATCTGATAGTAGGGTATATTGAAAGAATTGTTAGTTTTGTTTCAGATCTGAAGTTGAAAGACGTGGATCTTGTGGAAGCATACCGCAAGTGGACTGGCCTATTGGAGAAAATGGCAAAGAATAAGTGTCACGGGTGTATTAAATTGGAAGAGCATATTAAATTAGCAAAAGAGATAAAGAGGCACAGTGAGGAAGTCGATGCTCTAAAATTTGAAATGTCAGATGAAGCACTTCAACAGATGCCAGACTTTCAGGGCCGGGTGTGTTTGCGTGACACTAATCTTTCTTTTCAATATTTTGACCTTGTGGTGGTTTAATGTTCTGAAGTAAATTGTTTCATTATCCAATTACACATCATCCTGCTAAACATTTTGTGTTGTACATTTTCAGATAGATGTTCTGAAGGAAATTGGCTGTATAGATGCTGACCTTGTAGTTCAAATAAAAGGTCGTGTTGCTTGTGAGATGAACTCGGGGGAGGAGTTGATTTGCACTGAATGTTTATTTGAGAATCAACTGGATGACCTGGAACCAGAAGAAGCGGTGGCATTAATGTCTGCTTTTGTGTTCCAACAGAAGAATACTTCTGAACCTTCTCTTACTCCCAAGCTGTCTCAGGCCAAAAAGAGGTTAGTTCCCCCTTCTTTTTCCCCTTCATCTTTTCTCCCTGTATCTTAAAGATCTGATAAGTAGATTTCTTGTTATATACTTGATAGATTGTTCCCCATTACAGAATGCTGAGAATGGATAGGGTTCTAGAATAGAACACTAGCTTTTTCTCTACTAGGAGATCATCATAAGATTTTTGTATCGAGATTTCTTTGACAATGCCCATGAGTTTTCAAATTCTGAATACGCGCTTTGGTAGGTTTCATGAAAATTCCTAGATAGTAGTTCTGAAAATTTAGTACTGATACAGTGCTTGACATTGGGGTCTGTATTTTCCTCCACCATTTTTCCTCCTGGTTTTAGTTTAATCCAAATTCTCAACCCTCCCAAAAAAAAGTTCTAAATATAGATGTTTGTTTCCAGATTATATGACACAGCAATAAGACTTGGGAAGCTTCAAGCCAGGTTCAAACTACAGATAAATCCTGAAGAGTATGCCCGAGACAATCTTAAGTTTGGTCTCGTTGAAGTTGTTTATGAATGGGCAAAGGTTTTTCTTTCAGAACTCTTAAATTAGACCTATCACTCATTTTGGGAGTGGCTCACCATCTCACACAGCTTTATTCTGGCAGGGCACTCCATTTGCAGATATCTGTGAACTTACAGATGTCCCTGAAGGTCTGATAGTGCGCACCATTGTAAGACTGGATGAGACATGTCGTGAATTTAAAAATGCCGCAGCTATTATGGGTAATTCTGCACTATACAAGAAAATGGAAACCGCTTCCAATGCGATAAAGCGCGACATTGTTTTCGCAGCTAGCTTGTACGTCACTGGAGTGTAACCATATCATCAATGTGCAAGTATGGAAGGGCATCTGGAGAAAGCATATATGGTAATTCTGGACTATTCCCAAATTGATCTGTTTCTGACAAATAGCGACGTGGATAAATTATAGCAAAATCCACTCATTGTGTACATTTAGTTCGGAAAGCTTATCTCTTGAATTTTCTCCCGGCTTACTGTCTAGGTAAGACGCTCATTAATGTCGATGTACAATATGAAATTCCTATTTATGTAAGAGATATGTTATTTGTTGTCGGATCGGGATCCCCAATAGCAGTTCTCCCTACCCCTGCAAATAATGATTAAATTTTTAAGAATTTCCCGCATATCTCGTAGGGTAATGTAAGAGAATTCTAATCCGAATTTCGATTGATTCTAAAATGAGTTTCTCTATACTTTAAAAAAAAAAAAAAAAAGTTTCGCTTGTTCTTGATAAAGTTTCCTCTTGGGTCAAGAATGAAATGCAGTTTTCATGAGAGCCATAATTAGCTGAAGTTCCAATCAATTTTACCCCGAGTCTGGATCAAATCAGAAAAGTTGAAAAATTGCTCGAAGACATGGCAACTAGAAAAAATCTTGATTTGCCATATAATTTTTCTGTTATAGCAAATGATATAGAAGCCATTCGTCATCTACAGAACAGTTTTTTTCTCGTTCTACAAATAGCAAGCAACTTAAAGAAGCCAAGACATAAGTAGTTGGAGCCAAAAAACCAAAAAAAAAGTAAAAGTGTTTTGAGTATTTAGAGTATTTATTATTATTCTTCTGTGAGTATTTTATAATATGTTACGATTTCAAATATCTAGTGTCGCTTAATTATGTGTAGATTAAGTTTTTGGGTACCATCCTCTTGCTGAGCGATTTTCAAAAAAGTTTTACTTAAGATTTGTATCATTTACTATCAAAGCCAACTACCACGTCAAGTAAGAAATCAAAGGAATTGTAGCTTTGAGGTCGAGTTTCGGAGGGAACAACCGTCGACTTATAAACTGAATTAAAATGTTTTGGTATTATATACGGAGGCTGTGTTAAGCCATTGAATATTGATAAGTGAGTGGATCGTAAAAAAAAAAAATAACTCCCATCAAATTAATATTGATAGAATAGACCGCTGTGGACGTCAGCTATGAAACATAGTAATATATTATAATCCTAAGTGTCTCACATAGATTAAATACAATCTTAACTATATATATATTAAACAATTAGATGCTCTCTTCTTGCATAACGGTTTTCAAGAGTGAGTTCATCGGAGATTTGTATAAGTTTTGTAGCATTATTGCAAACTATCCTTTCCAGAGTTAAATTTATGAAAGGTTCTAACAATTTTATTAAATATTATAAAAGCTAGAATGACAGTGAAGAAGTGCTAAACAAACAACTAACAAATATTAATTTATGTGTAGGAATCCATGAAAACCTAAACAAGGTGATTGGACAACAGTAGCCAAACAGGCTCAAATACAAACACAATCTATTCAGAGCAGAGTCCAAATGCAAGCAATCTTACCCCCTCTTCAACCACCCTAAACTACAATTTATTTACGTACCAACCACGAATTGGCATAAGAAAAAAATGCAACATCTAGATCTTTATTGAACACAATGGCACCCATCCTCCAATTTAATTGTCGCTCCTGTTGGGCTTGTCTGAAGCATGAGTTGCCTGAAAGGAAAGTTCATCCTCATAACTTAGAAACCTGAGCAAGAAATTAATTAAAATGCTCATAAGGCAAGCACACTAATGTACCTTATTAGCAGCAGCCGGAATCCAGTCGTTGGTCGCTGGGTTACAATGGCAAGAGGCGTGGCAGCTGGTGTCAGAATCAGGTGCTAGATGGAAGCAATTGTCATCAGCGTTCTCCATTTTGATGAACCCTGTTCCTGTCTGGAAGGTTGCAAATATTTATAAAGTCATTTTTTGATTTAGTGGCAGACCAAGTAAATCCCCTTAAATAAGTATTTATCCAAAAAGTTTAAGTTGATATAAAAAATAAAAATTTAATTATTTAGTTAATATTTTAACTTTCTTCTCACATGTGAGATTAAACGGGACTCAACACCACGTGAACTATTTTAATTAAAATATGAATTTAAACTTTTAACATTTATTCTGCTATCATGTTAAGTCTACCTAAGAGATAAATTTAATTATTTAATTAATATTTTAATAATACTCGTATAATTGGTTTTATTGTTTTATTACAGTGTCTTGCATATATGATGTCTAGCATTGCATGGGCGAGCCATAAATGTGTGCACAGTGTACCCCTATGTCTTCTTTGGTTTAAAGTTCAAGAAAATCACTTGTGGAAAGACTAAAACCATTTAGGAGACAATTCATAATCCAAATTTACCTATATATATATATTGTCGTGTCATTTGAAATTACCATCTTGACCAACAAATGCAACAAAACCAAAACTTAGGCAGTCAAATTAATCCTCTCTGTTTTACTTCTTATTCCCGCGATTGGCTAATGAAACCCAGTCAATTTTGGGAAATTTTATTGTTGTTATTCTAAAACAAATACTAAAACTATCTATGCATTTTCTGCCTTTTTTTTTTTTCTTTCAACTTCAATTTTTTTTTTTTTCTTTCTCTTGAGGAGGCTCATCCATGAAAATGTGGGTCAGTGAAGAATCAGATACGAATTATTGAATGGGTTGCTAATCTTTCTAGGGACTTCTTATATTTCTCAACAGCAGAAAAAAAACAAAAAAAAACACAGATTTGCACTTAGGTGTTAATACCGTGTGATGATGTTTGTCGACGCAGTTGAGATCCTTGTAGTACTCTGTCTCCACAAATTCCTCTCTCACTTCCCTTCCACCGTAGACCAGCTTCTGCTTTCATCAAATAAATCAGCAAACAAGAAGATCACAGAGCAGAACATGTATATAATTTGATCAGTTTCTAACCAAATAAAATCAATGTGAAGCGTTTGTAGTCCAACGGTTAGGATAATTGCCTTCCAAGCAATAGACCCGGGTTCGACTCCCGGCAGACGCAATTTTTGAATCAAGATTTTTTTTTTTAAGAAAAAAAATAAACAAACAAACATAGAAACCACTTACTGTATAAAAATTGAAAAATGCTATTTTTTATTCTCCGTTCCATCCATAAACTTTTTAAAATAAACCATTAAATCTGAATTAATTTTGGATCGAACCTGGGGATCATTTTCCAGACGTTGGAACTCAACGAGTTCGGGAATAACCTCGTTGCTTTCCTCGTTATTGGAGAGAGCGTCGACATATTTAGAGGAATATTCGCTACGCTGAGGCTTAGTGTGGCGCTTGGGAGCAGATTCATCGAAGTATTCTCTTGCCTTCTCCTCCAGCTTTGCCTCTTCCTCCGCCGACAAATGAATGTCACTCCTGTTGGGCCTCCCACAACACTCCATTTTTCTCTAATCAAATTTCTCTATATTATCAACTCCTTTTCCTTTGGTAATTGAGCTATGAAGTGTTTCCCCCAACAGGAGCTAGATTTATATAAAAAAGATTAGATGGTAGATCTAAGATATTTTCTTTCTTTTTGCTTTTATTGCCTTTTATGTGGTACGGACATTTGGGACTCCAAAAATATCAACCTTTTTCAAAGCATAGAAATATCTTGGAAAGCTTATCCATTTGGTCAGAGTTGGTGGCACTGATTGAAGAAGTGGGCCAAAACATACCATCAGGTTTTCTACCGGTCACGTTACCTGGAATTGTCAAGGTCCAACTCGTGCTTTGGTAATTCGCGTTTTAGAGCACTTTTAACAAATTTTTAGGCTACTTATAAAAAATAAAAAATAAAAACAATAATTTAGCTAAATTTTAGTTAAACAACACTATTTTTTATTTTAACTATTTATTTTTTAAAAATACTTATATACATCTTAACATTTTAACTATCAATTTTTACTTTTTCATTTAAAATATTTTATTTATTTATTTTTTTTTATTAAATGACTACTTGTCCCAAAAGCTTAAACACTCTCCCTTTTAATATGTGAAGCTCACGTTGAATATTTAATTGAAATATGAAATAAATAACTGAGACATAAGATCTTTGCTCTGATAGAAAGAGATAAATTTATCATTTAATCAATATTTTAACATTCATATTTTCAAAGAAAAAAGAGAATAATATTGATTTTTTTATCATTATAAATTATTGAGCAATAATGCTCATCAAATTTGTTGAGTACAAGTCAACAAATCTTTAACCGATTTGCTAAACCATATGAAAAGCATTTTTTGTTATATAACTAGTTAAAATAATTTTTTAATTACTTTATTGAGACCATTATGAGTGCTACCACCCCTTCTAAGAGCTCAGGCCCCTATAATCTTATTGGAGATAATTTTCTGCAATTATAAGAGACTTTCAATGACTATCTGTCTTTATAAGAACTCTAGTAATTAGACTTTTTGTTCGAATAAGTGAATCTTGGACCTTCTCATAATTACTTGCCCAATTAAAAGAGGCAAATAATTTCTAGGGATCTCAATTATTGGGATTCTGATCCCCCTTCTAAGGAGTCACAATCCAAATTACCTCTTTTTAGAAAAACCGAAGAAGACGATAAGGGAGTCGATGACATTGATAGGTGAGAATTTTGGTTTAACCAGCTAGAATTTTGGGTCAGATTAGCTTTAATTTTTAGACCAAAGAGACGATAAGGATATTACATCTTTCCAACTGCTTTTAGTCTTCTGCAATTGTGAGACAAAGCCTATATCGTTAAATGTTCTGCCAACCCACATGACCCAGAAATGAAGCCCATTTAATTTAGATATGGATCCATTAATTTGGGAGTATCGAATGTGCATAGCAGGGAATCAATTCCCAAACCATTATCATACCACATGGACATGTCGCTGCTACCTAGGCCACGATTTACGATTAAACCATGTGCCCCTAACTTGAAGGATAAGTCGTCTTGTTATTAAGGTAGATGTGAGATGAATCACACATAAAAAATGGGTTGTTGCAAAAAACGACGTGGGGAGTTGCAAACAAGCCAAGATAAAAGGTGCAATTTACTCATCTTTTACAAATATTTTATTGACTTAAGTATTTGAATTGGACTAGGTTTTCTTTAAATTAGATTGAAAAAATTTTTATCAACTCAATCTATAAAAATGATATGTGTCCTTTTTTTTAATAACAAGTGTTTCTATTATTAAAAAAACATTCGCATCTCATATGTTAAAAGAACATATGTCATTTTTATAGATTTGGTTAAAAAAAATTTCTTCAACTTAATTTAAAAGAAAATTCTGTCCATTAGAGTTATTGCTGGTTGGTACCTCTGACATGCTCTATTACTTACCTTTTTTGTCTTTTGCAAGTGCATAATAATTTATGTTTGACAAGAGAAAAACTGTTCTAACAAACTAAAAATTACTACGATGATGGAGAAACACTTTCAAAATTATCAATATCTTGAAATTTAACTAATGCATAATCAAAACTAGACAAAGTGATATCTAGGAAGCTAAGACTAGAAGGTTTATGTGGAAGCATATTCTTTCAAAATGCATCAAATTAGGCAGGAGGCAAAGCATGGTGGCTACTTAATGCGAGCAACAAATACTAGGTTTTTTAATCTTTTTTGCTAAAAAGTTAGTTTTAAAAGCGTCTCAGATTTATTGTTTTAGTAAATAGAGATATAAGTGATCAGATGATGACACATTATTTGAAAATCAAATTTTTTAGAAAAAATCCAAGAAACCTTATATTTCTTGTGAAATGGTTGAGCAAAAGAACAACTCTGATATACAAAATCCCGACAACAACTAACAGAAGCCTGATGAAATGGTTTTTGAGTGATAGAAGTATGGTAATAGAGCATAAGCATCAAGTGCACTAAAGCATCAATTGGGCATTTAAGCAAAGAGACCCCTACTACACAAGTTGGTCAATTTACTAGACACGTTGGAATACCAATGGATAAATAGTGGAATTAAGATATATATTAATATAGAAAGTGATGATGCAGTTGACCCCATACTTGGACTAATTCAATGAACGATTGCAAAATAGGTAGCACCAGTCAGATACTTGTCGGAGTTACTAATGAGAAAACTCCCACATGCTTAAGTTAGCAAGAAAAAACAAAATGTGTATTGCTCTAAGAAAGAGAACTAAAGTTTTTAAGGGAGGCACGAATGAGATTGGTTGTGTTTTTACATGAAATAGTCTTATTCTCTCTTCTTATCCCGCTAATGGAGTACGGTCTCTTATAGGTGACGTGCCAAATTTTACGTGCATTGATGGGATATGGCCTTAATCAAATTTTGTGTTGGATTCTATACCTACTAATATTTGAAGTTTGTGGGTAAAATTAAAAAAAATAAAATTTGAGGGATTAAAATTTAATTTTTAAAGGTTTATAGAGATAGTTAAAAAAAAAAGGTAAAACATAAACGCTAGCTCCACCCCTACACACAAATTGCATTATTAGAAAGTACGAACTTTTGTTTTTGAATAATAAGGAGTTTGTACGTACAATTAAATTGTACTAATGCCTCAGTAAATTTTCAAGGTTATGTTTAATACGCAGAATGACTATTTTATTAAGAAAATAAATAATTTTTATTAAAAATAGAAAGCGGTTGAATGAAATAGTCATTCTCATTGCCCATAAGTAAATGTATATTTTTTAAATTAAGAAATAATTATTCCACTCAAATATAATCATTCTCTCGACAATGAAAATGACTATTGTAAGTATTAAAGCTTTATCATATTATTTAACATCAAGACAATTTTATTTAACCTTATTTTATTCTTAATAAAAATTATTTCTTTATTCCAATGTCATGCCTACCAAACTTATCTAAATATAGGCAAACCCTAAGCATTTGAACTGTTCCTCACCCAAATCCTAGATCATTGAAGGCATTCGAAACTCAGCTAACAATGTAATGAGTATAGCCCGTTGCCCATTGAGGTGACCCCAAAAATAAGAAATTTGAACTCGTACAACCAAACAACTTGCACAATTTCATGATAAGCTGGTATTTTGTAGCTAATCTTTGTAGATGAGTCTGACTCCATCTTTTTTTTTTTCCCCCGAATAATTCCCCCCCCCCTTTTTTTTTGTGTGTTACATCATAAAGAAGAAAGAAAATAACAAGACCAATAGAGCCCTTTGCACTATCAAGAGGAGGGACCAACACTACCAAAAGAGCCTCTCCTCTCCCTTGATGAAAAGCTAATTAAAAATTTAATTAATTAATTTTTATTAAAAAAAAAAGGTGGGGGAGAAGAAGAAGAATAAAAAAGGACGACCCCCACGAGAGGCCCTCGTCCACGTGACTCGCATTAGCAGAGTCAAACTAAGATTCCAACTTTATCCGATCGTTCGGCTTCTAAAGCTACAAACTCGCCATCTCAACCACACACCTGTCCTCCAGAAACATGCTGGCAAACTTAAATGGCTTTCTCACAGGCGTGTTCGACCCATATCGGCGAGTCCAGTTACTTTCACAACCCAATAATGAGCGAAATAACTACCTATATTTCCATTTTATAGTCCCACTTGCTCATGGTCAGTCACTCACTGAGGTCCATACTCTGCAGCAACACCTTTTCCCAGCAAAAGATCCCCAAGTCCACCTCTCCATTGAAGCTTCACTGTTTAGCTAGCCGTCCACCGGTAAACGGAGTGCCTAGTTTGACGCATTGGCCGCAATTTCCCGGTAACCCCCCGGAAAAAGAAGGACAATCGGCAGCTGCCATTCTCCGCTCCGCAGAGATCCAGAGAAGCAATACGGACTCTCTTTTGACGGCGCTACGACCAATCCAATAGGTTAGACGACCTATTAAGACTAGTCGTTAAATGGGTTTCATTAATTACACATATCTTTAACTCAACGAGTCACTGCCTGAGCTAATCTGATCTGTGTTGCTTATAGCTGTTCTTTGAATTTTTCACAGAAGGGAAATGGCGAGCAAGGTGTCGAATTTCTCGGATCTGATCCAACGAGTCGCGGCGTCGTGCTTGCTGCACCCGCTTGCGGCCGGGCGGCACCATTCCGGCGAGAATCGAGCCGAAGACGAGGACGAAGAGTACGAATCCGTTGATCAGGAAGACGAAGAAGAAGAAGAAAGCGAAGAGGAAGAGGAAAAGGAAAGGTGTAGGGCTTGGGAGGGAACAAAGGAGGAGGTGAGAGTAGAGAGAGTGGTGGAGATGGAGAAGCTGATGAGCGAGGTGTTCGACGCCGTTTCGGCGATGAAGAGGGCCTACGCGGGCCTACAAGATGCGCATTGCCCGTGGGACCCGGAGAAGATGAGGTTGGCTGACGTGGCGGTGGTGGCGGAGCTGAGGAGGCTCGGGGTGTTGAGGGAGAGATTTAGGAGGAGGATGAGGAGGGGTTGTGATGGCGGCGCGTTTGTTGCACGGAGGAGGAGGGTGAGTGGGGGCGTGGCAGTGAGGGAGGTGGTGGCGCCGTACGAGTCGGCGGTGGAAGAGCTAAAGAGGGAGGTGAAGACGCGGGAATTGGAGGTTGAGAGTCTAAAGGAGAAGCTTAGGAATGCCGCCGTTTCGAGCCTGGGCCTTAGTGGGACCAATGGGAAGAAGGGAAGCGCTGGTTCGAACCAGTCAAAGCGGAAGCTCAGCTGCACTATTCAAGGCCAAGGTAAAATCCGTAAAAACGTTGCCGTTTTGCTTCTGAGACAACACCCACTTTAGTAGGACATCCATCCTGTCTGCGTTTGTGTTTGGTCTAACTTTCTCTTTTGTCTTTTGGGGACAAAACAAATGGAAATAGTGGCTAATAAGAAATGGGTCACGGTTAATCATTACCTTTTATTTTCAATTAGATGGTTTACTTCACAAATTTATAGTGTATATTATCATTCTTGATTAAATGGTTCAAATTTTTTCATTTAATACATAATTTAGATAAATATAGTTAATCATAAAATCTGTACAATTAGCATATAATTTAAAGAATAAGATTTTCCTCCCAATTGAATTGTACTTCATCTATTAAATGAATATGTATTTAAAATGCATGTAATTTTTACATATATAAGTTTCGAAAAAATCTTCTAACCTTGTCTAGAGGAAAAGTTTATCTTAATTTCATTAAATGTAACGTAATTAAATATTTTTTAAATATAATAAATAGTGAAATGATCCAATTTGAATCATTTGATTAAAATAAATCTAAAAAATTTTCAGAAATTTTATCATGAGCTATGTAAAAATAGGATAAGATGTCTGGATATAAGATACCTTTTAGTTAACGTTTTGCATGGATGTAAGGTTAGAAAGCTTATGTAACCTTATTTTCACTCGCAACTGTTGCAGCATGCCCAGCACCAGAGCTGTTTGAAGCCACAATGAGGCAGGTGAAAGAGGCATCCAAGTCCTTCACATCCCTCCTCCTCTCTCACATGCGCTCTTCCCGGTGGGACATAGCTGCCGCCGTGCGTTCCATCGAAGCCGCCACTGCCACTGCCAATGCCACCGACACTGTTCCGACCACCACCGCCTTAGTCATTGCACCCCACCACGCCAAATACGCTCTCGAATCCTACGTTTTACGCAAACTCTTCCAAGGCTTCGACCACGAGACCTTCTACATGGACGGCAGCCTCTCCTCCCTCATCAACCCTGACCAGTTCCGCCGCGACTGCTTCACCCAGTACCGCGACATGAAGGCCATGGACCCCACCGAGCTTCTTGGAATCTTACCCACCTGCCACTTCGGCAAGTTCTGCGCCAAGAAGTACCTCTCCATTGTCCATCCCAAGATGGAGGAGTCTTTGTTCGGAGACTCGGAGCAGCGGCGCCAGGTCTTGGCCGGAAACCACCCCAGGACTCAGTTTTACGGCGAGTTCTTGGTGCTTGCCAAGGCTGTGTGGCTGCTTCACTTGCTGGCCTTCTCCCTTGACCCGGCACCTAGTCAGTTCGAGGCCAGTCGTGGGGCTGAGTTTCATCCACAGTATATGGAGAGTGTCGTTAGGTTTCCCGGTGGGCGAGTGCCTGCGGGTCAGGTCATCGGATTCCCGGTTAGCCCCGGATTCAAGCTTGGCAACGGGTCGGTTATCAAGGCTAGGGTGCAACTGATATCCAGGACATGAGGTAGAACTAGCGGGGTTGTATGTCCACCTCGCTTTTTCATAGACAATGGAATGGGCCCTTTGGGATTATTAGCTGATTACTAATGTTGCTAGGATCATTAGCTAAATGTATTAGCACGGTTAAAGTTACTACAATTTTTACTCTACAAAGTTTTTGTGGCAATTCATAATTGGTAAATCACTAATTAGTGGTTGACTTATCAATGATATAGTCTTAATTATTTTATTAATTATGGACTGTCATGTAAATCATAAGAAAATTGTAACACCCAGACATTTTCCAATGTGATATTCACATTTGTTGTTAAGAAATGGATTTAGCCCTTTAGATTGTAGACTGAAAATTTAGGTCCGCTTCATTATAGGATAATTTTTCCTCCAAACTAAGTTGGAGAAAAATTTTGTGCAATAAACATGTGATTCTTATATGTATTTCTAAATTTCTAATGAAACATGTCATTCTCATATGCATTTTGAATATATGAGCACACTTCTTTCTTTCTTTTTTCTTGGTAGTGAATAAGCATACATTGAATATATGAGCAATGTTACACATTCATCTCTTACCCATCTCTCTACCTATCCAATTTTCAAATAAATCATTAGATTGGTAGGACTCACAAAGTGAACTTACAATGTAATAATATATGTCAATGTTCATTTTGATGGGGACAAGAGGAGGAAAGCAGCTTGCACCATCACAAAGGGTCTATGGTAATGACGATGAAAAGCCTCCCATGTAAATGTAGTTTGGCAGTCAATTCATTGTTACAAATACTAATTTGTATGTAACCGAGGGGAAAAAAAAATTGCAGGGGCAATATCATATCTCTCTGGAATAAATTCTAAAACAGATGAAGAGCAACATGTGGACAAAAGCTTTGCGTTCCCCCTTCCCAAATCTCAACCAGGAAAATCAGAGATTTAGGCTTCCCCTCCAAAAAAATTCTTCGCCTGTCATGGAGATGAAATGATGAACATTTTATTTTCAATTATAGTGTGGTTTAATGGACATATAATAAGCAGGTAACAGCAAAAACCACACGACCCTCAAAATGGTTAAAAACATAAACAATTCATAGCTTATCCAACAAATCGAGATAATTTCAAGTAGCGGATCCACATTCCATGAATGAGAACCTCAAAGTGGAAAAACTCAAAAAAAGCTAGGAACACTTTCCCATAGATACCAATGAACGAAGCTGGGGTCATGGCAAAATTCTTACCAAATGCGAGAGCCAAGATTTCGTCAAATTCATCTTAGTATCCCGATTGTTAATTTCTCGAGTCTACTAATTATAGAAGAATATGCTTTAACATTCCAAATTCCAGAACTCTCTATAACTTATGAACCGCAAGTTACTAAAACCAATTTCCAGAATCAGCTGTATCCAAGTTCCTAGATTTAGCTAAAAATCAATACCAAGATGCATGAACATAATCTGAATATCTTACTTGCTCAAGAGTTAGAAACATAATCACATTCCAAGCTCCAAGCCGACCAAAGTTAGGGAAGAATCCTTTATAAAAGGCAAGAAATCCCTGCAATATATTGGTTTCCATGAGTTACTGGTTATTATGAAATCTGATAGTTACCATACAAACATTTACGTCAAGTTTTTAATTAACATTGAGTCACAGCACAACTTCAATTGATTTTCCCTTTTTTTTTTTTTTTTAAGATATACATGCATCTTATGGATCTTAAACTCATGACTTCACCCTCTATCCTGTTTTTGAGGACGAGATGCCATTTGGAAGACAAAACTATTAGCAGCCGGGTAAATGATGCTCAGAAGCTTGTTTCTAGAATATTGCTCAAGAGCCTATGGCACATGTCTGCCCTCCAGTTTAACACAGCAGATAACTAGTTTCTCACTATTTTCTATATTTCTTGAACAATTTTCATTTTACAAATAGTTAACTTTCTAGAGAATCCAATCTGAAGTGTTTACCTGTGATGCGTATCAGAGAGAGCGAGAGAAAGAGAGAGCAAATATCATTTAAAAATACACAAGACAAAAATATCAACTTCAGAGACAAATCAACATACCTCACTCTTCAAAGTTTTGATGAAGCAATCAAGCGTGTTTTTGTAAGTTGAATCTCCCATCATTCTAGATTTCACCTGGAACATAACAAGCATGGCATCCAAGCCAACATTGACTGACTAGCTCATCCTTAAAAAACTATATAAAATCGCTTCATATGATAAGAAACAAATTTTGATCACAATCTTTCACTAGCACAGCCGCGTAAAAGCCTGCAGCGAATAATTTTGCAGATTATGCTACAACTGGAAAACAGCTTCAACAACAAATAAAAATTAGAAAAGCAAAGAAAACAATACAGATTCACTTGAATCACTCATATGAAAATATCATCATCAATATGAACTCATTAAAAAAGCGGCGATGTTATTAGTAATGTTTACAAGGTTTTACACATGAGAGAGTTAGAATATATATTTCATATTATGATGGTTTCTTTCCTTACAAGAATATTTTTCATTTATGTTTGATTGCAATCAAATTTAGATTACCACTTCATATTCTCCTTTATTCTATTTCCTTGTAGGGTTTATTTCTTTTCTAAATTAGTTTAGGTCTACTTGTTCATCACTCATAGTTTCTCTATAAATTGAGAGCATTGTAATACAATTCAATATACATAGACATTAATTCAAAATGTAACCCTAACGCTTCATCACGTTTCTTTTCTCCATTCATTTATTTCTTATTTCATATTATTTTATTTTATATATATATACATGGTATCAAAGCCACATTTCTATGGCCTTTAACAAATGGCTCTTACGTTTCCTAGCGTTCTACCCCAATCAACACACAATTCCGGTCATCTACACGCCACCCAAAGTTTTTGTTCATTCTGTCACACGCCACCACAGTCCTCCAATCGCCTCGATGATTACACCTTTAATGCAGTGCCAGCCATTCCAGATACGTCGAGAACCGCCTCATTAGAGATTCTATGCGTCATTGGCAGAATCGTCACGCATCTCACGTGCTGCCACTATGCCTCTTTTTGGCAAAACCATTACAAAAAGTGGTTCTTCAGCCCCAGATAGGTGGATATATGCAATTTGGGCCCGTCCTGGATGTGCACGCACCTCTTGAAGAACCTATCAGTCCTCCCATGCGCCGCCCCTCTCTTCCATGTGCCTACACGCGCCATTGAGTACCACTGCGCATCTTATCCACACGCCAAAAGGGCTCCTGCGCGTCCTCTCCATGGGCTCACGCACGGCTATCTAGTTCATGCGTGTCTCACAATTTCAACCTGGTTCGTTTTAAAACTGGCCCAGCCCCATGCTGTGGGTTCTCAGCCAGTTCATTCTGGTTTTAGCACATTTTCAGTTTGGTTCACACCGGTTTTAGAGTTTTTTCAACCGGTTCAACCTGGTTTCAGCGATTTTTCCACCGGTTCCATTGCGCTATGAGCCGATTCAATCCGGTTCCATTGCTATTTTATTCTACTCAACCTGGTTCCATTGCGATACGAGCCGGTTCAACCCAGTTCCACTACAATTTCATCCGGTTTAACCCGATTCCATTGTTGATATAATCTGGTTCCATGGTGATATGAGTCGGTTCCACTGCAATTTTATCCGGTTCAATCCAGTTTTCAATCTATTTTCGGCCCAGTTTTGTTGTGATCCACAACATAGTTCACCGGCAAACCCTAGAACAATGCAGCTTGGCCCTTCACCGGATTTTTAGCGGCTAGTTTCTATTCTCTTGCAGTTCTCCAGCCGCCACTGTCAACCTTTTTCGTGAGGCACCGCATTGATCCAACCATCAACTTCGGCCGCCTTTAATTCCTTCTCTTTCCAAACTCAAGCTTCCAGAAGCTTTCACCTTGAGTTTGAGAGGATGTTAGAATATATATTTCATATTACGTTGTTTTCTTTTCTTATAAGAATATTTGTCATTTACATTTGATCACTTTATATTCTCCTTTATTCTATTTCCTTGTAGGGGTTATTTCCTTCTTTAATTAGTTTATGTCTACTTTAGGTTTACTTGCATCACTCATAGTCTCTCTATAAAATTGAGAGAATTGTAATACAATTCAATATACATAGACATTAATTCAAAATGTAACCTTAACGCTTCTTCACATTTCTCTTCTTCCATTCATTTATTTCTTATTTCATATTATTTTATTTTTTATTTTATATATATTTCTACAAGAGACAGCATGTGACTCTTCATTTTTAATTTGTCCATCACTACTCCAATCCAAAAGGGTTGGTAGTGCTTGTCTTAAATTTAAAAAAAAAACAAAAAAAAAAGATCATTATCCAAGATTTCCATCATGTCTATGGTGCTACGATTTTTCTAGGTGTTGCAAATTTCAAGTAAACTTTCAGAAAAGAAATCAGACCTGGAGGGCTGAGTCCCATATGAAAGCAAGAATTTAAAGCCTTATTAGTCAGAATTGTAGAAACAAACAGAACATTAAAGACACAATGACAGGATGATCTCCTACACTAGTGATTGTCAAGTTGTCACATACAAGAATAAATTTAAAGCCATAGGAAGGTAATAATGGACTATTGGAGGACTCTAAATTGTATAATTCGTGGCTAAAAGTAAAGGAAACAGAAAAAAGCCTACCACATCAACAGGAGAACCGATACAGACAGCAAAAAACCCTGCACCTAGACCAGCTAGCAGTTGAGTTAAAACATTGTCCATGAACCCTGGAATTTTCAAAATCATCTGCATAAGTATAGATAATTAGGAATTTTGGGATTGTGGGATTAACTTAAAATAGCAACAGCTCAGGAGTTACAAAACAAGTTCAACCTAAAAGACCTAACACTGTGATATTACCTGTTTCACTTGGTCATAACTGGCTAGTTCAGCAGCATTTATTATAGCATTTCGTGCTACATTTGGGCCAAGCCCAGTCCACAGGGCCCCTACTCCTTCCTAATTTTTGAAAGATATTAGAATTAATACACTTGGATATTAAAAATGGAAAGTGCAGTATTATAGCAAGTAAACTGACCTGCTTCACAATGGTGAAATAAGCATCCAAAGCTCCAGAATAACGCCTAGGCACCCCAGCCGGCAATTTTCCTTCAGCTTGAAGTCGAACTTTGACAAGATCAGTTGGATTAGCCACTGAAATTGCTATAGCACCTGTCAAGGTAAAGAGAGAACAGAAATTTAAAAACTCTAAACAAGAGTTTGATGCAAAATGTATCATCTTGGCAAATAAAGAAGCAATGGACACAGTGACAGGACTAGACTGAACAAAAAGTTAATGCAGGTTGTATACAATTTCGGACAGCAAGTAAAGCAATCGCCAAACATACTCACCCGTCAAAAATGCGGCAAGTATTTTGTGGTATAAAGGAATATCTCCAATAAATTCACTGCCAACAAGATATGTTTTGACCTGTCCAACATGCAGTTTATGCTCACACATAAACAAGTGCCACCGAGATATCACGAATAATTAACCATATTCATGAAAAAGAACATATTATAAACTCACAGGACCATATAAGCTAATCCTTAAGCCTCCATAAATACACTGGCGTTGTAAACCAGGAATAATGCCTTTCCAAAGTGCTGGCAGACCTTCTTCTCTAGCAATAGTAGCCATAGTACCCAACAAGCCCCTATATTTGGGTATACCTACTGCATCATTTGTAACTGCTTTCTTTTGAAGCTGAAGCCTGACTTTAGCAGTGTCCAAAGGAAGAGTACAGAACTGCAAAAAAATCCATGAACATGATGATGAGTAAAAGTAGTTCATATTTTTTTTAGCTCAATTGATGTGTGTGTATGCGTGTTTCTAGAACAAATAACTATAACATTAGTAAAGAAAGCAAATGCATAAGCATAATCATCATATCATAATGCTTCAATACCAAACAGATTATGTAAAGCTAATACCTTAGCTTGGGCTAGAACAGAAATCATCAAGTTCGAGTCAATGCACCCATTTTGAAATCAAAATACAGGTCTAAAGTTTAGATAGAAGGGAAAGATGGCTATCCGATGTGAATGCTCTTATATGATAGAGAGTAGGAGACAAAGTAGACGTTCTTCCCATCCTCAACCCCCCACCGAAAAAGAAAAACCGCCATTTTCTTACTCAAAATTCCAGTCTACGCTAAACTTTGTGAAAGCATTTATAAGAGAGAGATATTATGACCCATTTGACATTTCCAACCCAAGAAGCACCAGCTACGCTTAAAGGATTACTAGTACTTTTGAAATTCAGCTGAACCACATTTCCTAGAACCCAAATGAGATACAATGAAAGCAAATCAACGAATTATGCCACCAAGGTAATAATCACCTGAACTTAATTTAGAATTCTCATAACCCACAAAGAAAGTAAACCCGTTGAGCTTAGTACACAAGAGAATTGTACAAAATTAAGCAATCTCATAAATGCGAATTAATTTGCCAAATCCACTAAAGCAAGCACAATCAGAAAGATCAACAGTACCTCGGCAAAACAAGCGGCGAGAGCGCTGCACAGGAATATCTCAGCGAAAGAAATGTCCGTCTGGGGCTTGAGATCTGCCATTGGAAACTGCAAAGAAAAGCTGGAAAGCAGTGATTTGGGCAATGGAGAGGCAGCTCTGGTTGAACTGAATAAGGAGAACAAGGCTATATTAGAGTAATAATAAAGGAAAGGTACATTGAAAAATGCCTTTATTGGCCACCATTGAAGGCCGTACAACTGGGGTTTTTTCACGCCTCCTCCTCGTCAGTTATCACCGTCGTTTCAATTTTTTTTAGGGTGAGAGTTGTTAGCAACTAATCATTTTTTACTTATTTTCAACTGTTACTTTGATTTTTTTTTCCCCTTTTATTTTTCTTTTCACATATTAATCATAGTAAAATCTCAGTATATTGAAACAATCTTTATGTTCACATTACATGATTTCATAGATAAATATTTTGGATCTGAAAATATGCAGATTAATGTACTAAATTAAAAACCTAGGTTTGTCTTTCTATTCTCCTTTCTGTACTCACCTGCTAAAAACAAAGAGATAAACAAATAGCTCAAAATATAAAATAACTATCAAACTGCATTCTTATTAAACCATTCACAGTTGGCATTTGTTCTCTAGCTATACTCTTTTTCTATTTTAGTTACTTTTTATTTTAACTATTTTGTTTCAATGATTTTTTTATTCTTTATTTATTTTTTATTGAGATGAGAGAGAATGTTATAAATTAAAAAATGTTTTCTTTTAAAATTTTGTAAGTGATCAATGATTACCAAATGTTTCTTTACAGAGAGTTCATATTATTATGATAGGTTGTAAACTTTATTTTTACAGCTTATAATAAAAAGTTAACACATTATTTAAATATATTAAATATAATAGGTGTAGATCTTGTAGGTCTCTTTAAATGAATAAATGTATATTTTATCGATAAGTTTTCTTTTGTTGATAAGATATATTTAATTTTTAACTGATATGTTAACTTTTTATTGAATACTGTAAAATATGAGTTTTACACTATATCATGACTGAAAGTATTATCTTCTTTAAATTGATGTGACGGATACAGTTTATTTTACTCTCATTTTAGCATACTAGTTAGCCAAGTTATTTTGTTGAGAATACTCATAATTTGTTGTATGAATATTTTGACAAAATAAATGTGTAACTTTTAAAATGATAGGAATTAATTTATTATTAAAAAAAAAAATCTTAAAGCGGGGGGAGTATGACTACTATAAGTGGAGAAAACATGACCGCGTGACCATCTTATCTAAATTAATATGAACAATAGATTTAATGTTTTATTACAGGTGCTTTCTTACTTTATTGGGAATTTGGGCTCACTGTGAAAGTAGTTACAAATAAAATCAGAGCCGAAATACGCCAAGAATTTGTCTTTTTTACTCCTTTATGATCTAACCCGGTCGTAAGTCTTTTTCGGTGGTTTTCCATTGATAGTGAATGCTAAGACAGGGATTTGATCGATGAACAAACCCAAATGAGGTAAATTAGGTATTTTCGAGTTAATGCAAAAGTTGAATTTAACATCAAATTCAATTCAATTGGGTAGTGTCAGGATCAGTACTAAATTTTGATGTTAAGTTTTTTTAATAGAAACATCAAATTTTAGTGCTGATCCTGACACTACAAAAAAAAGTACTTGACATGTGTTTTTTTTTTGTTTTGTAAGTATAATTGACATGTGTTGTGGACTTTAATGGGCAATGTCATTTTAGGATAAAGACTATTCTCAAAAGGTAATTATGAGTGTGTTTGATAAATAATTAAGTTGTACGGAATATTTAAATTTTGATGTGATATAAAGTATAAAAAAATATTATAAATTTTTGTATTAAAAATAAAAAAATTTTATTTTTTAGTAAATTATTTATTTAATAATAATAAAATATTTAATGTGATATAAAAAATAAAAAAAATCACATAAAATCTTTTAACTTTTTATATTCCATCAACCATTTTACCATTTGTCAAATGATGTATACGGTTTTACAAACGAAACTCAGAAGATCCTATTGAAAAGAAAAGATAGCTATGATTAGTTTGTTTCTTCATTTTTTTTTTTAAAAAAAAACTTTACTTACTTATCCTAATTTTTTTCACTTTTGAAATCGTACGATAATCTTTAAAATTTGAAAGTCATGTTGCCAGGTTCTAAAAGTTTGTAATGTTACTCGTACCGTTATAATTTAGATAAATAATTATTTTCATTTTTTTAATTATTTCTTGCCAATTTTTATATAAAGAAGTGTAAAAATTTATTATTAATTTATGTGCCACATGTTTGATTCCATAATTTAATGATAAATTTGAATATCTCTTGTATAGAAATGGTTAAGAGAATGATGTGTAACATCTCTCTATAATTTATAGTTAAATCAAATGGTTAATAGGTGAAATGTCTTTTATACCCCTATAAAATTTATATTAATAAATAAAATAATACAACATTTAAATTTTTTTTAAAAAAAAAAAAAAAATTGACCTACGGCCAGCCGTGGAGCAAATGTCAAATTAAAGATGAAAAGTACGATTAAAAGATGAAAGATCATAGAAGCGTGAAGTTTCTCTTTTTTTCATTTTGTTTTCATGGTCGTTTCTCATGATGTCTGACAATAAAAGAATGTGATATATCATATATCCTTTAAGTAATATAGTAATTTGTGCCTAAACAAAAATAAATAAATAAATAACTAAGGATAATATAATAAGAACATCTCCAACAATACTAGCTATTTTAGCTAGTAAAAAAGTAGAAGCATGAAGTTTCTATTTTTTTCATTTTGTTTTCAAAGTCGTTTCTCATGATGTTTGATAATAAAGCATGTGAAATATCCTTTCAAGTAATATAGTAATTTGTGTTTAGACAAAAATAAATAAATAAATAAGGGTACTGTAGTAAGAGCATCTCTAACAATATTAACTAAAATAGCTAGTAAAAAAGTATAAATTTTTATTTTAGCTACTACTATATTTATACACACTCCAACATATTCTCTATTATACTCTCTATTTTATTTAAAAATAAATAAGACCATTGAAAATGCTTATTTTATTCGTGAAAACTGCTACAAAAGTGTATTGCAGAAATTAAATGGTAAGCCTTTATTGTAAAGGACTTGCCAGAAAACATGTCATAATAGTTAAATATAACCAAAATACCCAATATAAAGGCTCTGGAGATGCTCTAATTTATATAAAGGCTCTGGAGATGCTTTAATTTGTATAACTTCCTCCCCCTTTCGGTTGTCCTAGCCCCATAAAGAATGTTAGTAACATTTTTTAAAATAATATAAGTCTTTGTCTTTCCCCTTACTCCTCATTTTCCCAGAAAGAAGACTCATTTGGCACCCAACCCCTTAACGAGCCCCCCCGGGGCCGCAGGGGGAGGGAAAAACATTTAAAAATAATTTAAACTTTGCCTTTTGTCTTCCATTATTTCACTAGAATAATATTGTTGGGCACTAATAACAAACTTGTTTAATCAGTAACATTTTTTTTTTTTGAGTAATTAAAGCCACAAACAAATTTTAAATAACATTTTTAGCACAATAGAAACTTTGTATTTCTATTCCTCTTATCTCCTAAATTTCTTTTTGTTTCCCTCTTTCCATTGATCTTTAAGAAAACTTATTTGGCATCAACCATGCAACGCCAATAGAACAATAATGATGAGAAGTGAGAACTATTAACAAACATGTTTAAATAGCATTTTTAAATAAGGATTAAGTACCCTTGAATGTAAATAGTTAAAGAAAGATCATAGCCTATCCATAGTATTACTAAGAGAAATGAATGTTCCAAAATAAGTTAAATTCTTCGTTGATAAACAGAAGGATTATAGTCGGTAGGAAACTAATACCTTATTATCACATACAACTTATTGAGGGTTAATTTTAAAGGGGACCATATCTACGCTGATAATGAGAAAAGCTCTGACCATGATCCCCTATTGCGTGCTATTTAAAAAGACCATGATCATTTACTCTAAAGCATAAAATAATGGAGCAATTGGTCAGTATATGATCATGTACCCAAAATAGCATTATAGTGCGCAATTGAGTAAGTGCGAGGCCATGTACTCCCAAACTATATTGGACAATTGACTAGCATGTGATCATATGCTCTCAAATTATTCTGGGCAATTGATCATGTACCCAAAATTACATTAGGCAATTGGTTATATACTCCATGTTAGATTGGGCAACCGACCATGTGCCTATATTAGATCAAATTACATAAATTGATTGGTCATATATCCCAAAATTAAACAGGGCAATTTGGCATGCACCTTAAATCATATTGAACTTAGTTGAGCAATTAATTATATGCTCCAAATTAAATGGGGGCAATTGGTCAGTATACGACCATATACCCCTAGTCGATAGTGAATGGCAAACAACTATAACAGGGCTATAAGCCAGATGAAAAACCATTGAACGAACTGTCGCCCAACAAATGAGAAAAAAAGAGAAAAGACCAATAATGGTTAACAAATGTCAACAAGGTCGGCAGCCCAATATGGGTACCCAAAGTCAACCAAGCTATACCAAGGAGATAAGGCACTGAGGGTGCGTTTGGGTAAGCGATTTCGTAGACAATAAGTGCGATTTTAAACCAAATCGCAGAAACTGAATTGTTTGGGAACTGCGATTTTAAAAAATTGCGATTTGAAAACGCAGAAAATCTGCGATTTCAAATCGCAGGTAAGAAGGTACTTTTTTGAAAACGCAGAATTTTAAAACGCTAAACTGCGATTTTAAATGCCAAACTGCAATTTTGCCAAACGCTAAACTGCGTTTTCAAAAATCACGTTTTCAAATCGCACTTTTTAAAATCGCTATTTTTGAAATCGCACTTTTTGAAATAGCAATCCCAAACAGGCCCTGAGTCTGGTTCCAGCATAAAGGAACCAAGGTTGATACCCTCATTTGGTAGAGAAGGAGCCCAATAACATGGGTGAATTCGGCCAGCTTTGGAAAAGCCCAAAAAATTATGTTTCAGCCCAAAAGATGGACCCATCGGGTAGAAAGACAACAAAAATTGCATATCACATACAAGCTTAAGCATGAAAATTAAGGGCAAAAAAAAAGTCACATACAAGCTTAATGCATAACTAATCTCCCCCTTGAAGTATTTTCAGCCATTATTGCTAAGATTGGGTCCATATACCAGTTGGTGATGACACGCATTTTAAGAAGAAAGACAAACCCACAAGTCTTACTATTTTTTGACAAACCTATCTTTTCTCCACCATCCTTTCATATAGACCACTCTCCAGTGATGACAAGTAACATTATTTAATCCTCGTTAAATCATAACAGAAGTGAGGAAGACATTCCCAAGAGAAAATACCCATGTGTTAGAATTCGTTACAAAATTTTTAAAAAAAAGGGAAAAGAAAAGATGAAGATGCTAGGAACTCCAACCAAAAAGAACATAGAGAACTAGTGTTCA
The DNA here is from genome assembly GCA_900184695.1 of Betula pendula. Lineage (NCBI taxonomy): Eukaryota > Viridiplantae > Streptophyta > Magnoliopsida > Fagales > Betulaceae > Betula > Betula pendula. Next base: position 204,183 of record FXXK01000384.1, read on the forward strand.
AAAAACCCTTAACCAAAAAAGATCAAGACGGTATCAAGGAAGAAGTGTCATATGCAAAAAGAAGGATATAGTCAATAGCTGCTGCACTGGAAAATAGTTGTCCATGTTCCGCAACTACTGAGTCACGTATTCTCTTTCTTAATCGCTAATTGTTTTTCTCGTTTATTGAATAATTAATGCGTATTATTTATCCGTATATTGATTCAAAGGATGCACAAAGTATTTCTTTTTTACTCTTTATATGAATATTGTATTGTTGCACCGTACACGTACTAATATACGGTTATTTGATTGAACACTCTTAAAATACTGCACTTGTTGTTAGAGTATCTCCCTTTATTTTTCACTTGTGTGGATTCTTTCGTGTTTGACCACAATAAGTTGAGCCCCACGTTGATCAAGTTACAAGCCTTTGTTGCCTTTTGCAACTGTTGACCTGTCGCATTAGCATGAGTATTAGACTTGGCTTTCTAACCTATCAACCACTGAAACCCATCATAAAAGACCCTCAACACACCCAAGGGGATATTTTATAGTTATATATAGCCCCTTTAAATAAGTATCATAGTTCCATTGCTGATTGCACATATGCTTTATGAACTTGAAGAAACTTGATTTGCATAGTCGGTTAAAGAGCTTCATGGTGGTGAACTTGTCCTTCTCCATTGTTGCGCTCCATTAGGCTTAAAGTCAAGGTTTTTTTTTTTGGCTAATGGCAGAGGAGAAGAGAAATATCTCGCATAGGTTCACCACCCCGTCATTTGTGTTCACAATCTTCCACTTACCATCTAGTCAAATTGTTCGACTATCGATTGGCAATCTTCAATCTTGACTTGGTTCAAAAAATCTAATATGGTTGCCAAAAAAGAAAAGAGGGAGGGAAAAAACAAATTTTTGAAGGTCAATCTCTTTAAAAAAATATATTTTTTTATATAATTTTTTGAAATTTTTGGGAAAATTAATGGCTTGGGGGGGGGGGGGGATGAGTTTCCACCCTTATATGGTTGATTTGTTTAAGGGGTCCTCTCCGGTGCCTGACACCCATTGGCTTAACCATCAAAATCACGAATTAGTGCAACCAAACGATTTATTTATTTATTTAATGAAATTTGAATGATGAAAGCAGTGCAGAAATGGACAAAAATGAAGCATATATATTTTTTTATAGTAAAAATACAAATAATTAATTTTTTACTTTTATTATACAAGAGTCCATAACAGATTGAATACCTTAAACTGTTACAAAAGTTCAATAATTTAAAGAAAAAAAGAAAGAAAAAAGTATGGGACAGGTGTCCCAATCCCAACCGTCTAATTCCCCAATTCCAAAGCCGTTACCCTAGAGAAATTGATAAAACGCCCACATCCAAAACAGAGGTTCACGATTAAAAAACTGCACAAGCAGGCACAGCATCATCCACTTCCCGAAATTATATTGGCGGGAACAAAATTCCACCCAAATCCCGCCAATACAACCCCACTAATTCAAAGACTTTTCGACTAACCGTCCGCTATATAAAACCGAACCGCCCCGTCCGCCCCCGACCTTTAACTCTCAGTTTCCCACCTGTTTTTTCCCTCTCAAAAACCCTAGCCCTAACCCTAACCTTGAAAAAAAAAAAAAAAAGAAATCCGAAAAGAGAAAATGCTTGAACTCCGGCTAGTACAAGGGTCGCTGCTGAAGAAGGTTCTGGAGGCGATCAAGGACCTAGTGAACGATGCGAACTTCGACTGCTCGGCCACGGGGTTCTCGCTCCAGGCCATGGACTCCAGCCACGTGGCGCTGGTGGCTCTGCTCCTCAGATCCGAGGGCTTCGAGCACTACCGCTGCGACCGCAATCTTTCCATGGGCATGAACCTTAACAACATGGCCAAGATGCTCAAGTGCGCCGGCAACGACGACATCATCACCCTCAAGGCCGACGATGGCAGCGACACCGTCACCTTCATGTTCGAGAGCCCCAGTACGTGTTTTGCTTTTGGTTCTTTGAATTCTTGATTTTTTTTTGTAAGAACTGAATTCTTGATTTTGAATGCTAGGGTTTTGCTGCTAATTAGAGATTGCATTGGGGAAATTAGGGTTTTGTTGTGGAATTGAATGTGTTATTCTGCTAATTTAGGTTTTTGGGTGGTTCGTTTTGAGACTTCAATAAATTATGCTGTGTTTGGTTGTGTGGAACAGTGGCAATGTTGGAAAATGAAAGAGAAATGCAGTTGGGAATTTTGTGTGTCACAGAAAATGTTAGGATGAATGTTAATTGGAATGGAAATTATTAAATCAAAAACTATTTTTGTTAATTAACTTGAGATTGTGTTTTATACTTTATCGTATTTTTTAAGTTGGTGGGAATTTTTTTTTGACATGTGCTTCTTTCTTCTGATCGATTGTTATGCTTCCAATTGGCTAATGGGATTAAAGCACAAGACAAAATATCTGATTTTGAGATGAAACTGATGGATATCGATAGTGAGCACCTTGGAATTCCGGAGGCAGAGTACCATGCTATTGTTAGGATGCCTTCGTCTGAGTTTGCTAGGATTTGCAAAGATCTCAGCAGCATTGGTGACACTGGTACTGTGGCTTCTTTGTCGGATTCGTGGGTTCATCAAGTTTTGATAGTTAATCTCATTTGTTGAGTTTTTGTAAACATTTTGGGTCAATGTGTGCTTGCAGTTGTCATCTCTGTGACTAAGGAGGGTGTCAAGTTCTCCACAAGGGGTGATATTGGAACCGCAAATATTGTTTGCAGGCAGAACAACACAGTAGACAAGGTACGTTCTTGTAGCCTAGTTATATTAGTTTCTCCCATGTAATTGTTACAAAAAGTAAAATTTTTGCACTCGGTATGTGGCTTGATGAAAGAATATTGGATGTTGCATTTTTAGTGTATTGCAATTTAAAACTTACAGTTTTGTGGGTTTTTTTATTTGTGCAAAAAAAAAAATCTTGCAGCCAGAAGAAGCAACAATCATTGAGATGACTGAGCCAGTGTCATTGACATTTGCACTGAGGTACATGAACTCCTTTACCAAGGCGACCCCATTGTCGAGCATTGTGACAATTAGCTTGTCTTCGGATCTGCCTGTTGTGGTTGAATACAAGATTGCAGAGATGGGTTATATTCGGTTCTACTTGGCTCCCAAGATAGAGGAGGATGAAGATGAGACGAAGCCTCAAGTTTAGGTGTTGTGCTGGCCCTCAACCCAATTTCCTTGTTCACGCAAATTGTTCTCCGTTTTAAAATCCTTGTGGAGAATGTTCTTATGCATTCTTATTCTCAGTTTTTTTTCTCTTAGTGGACAATGGATTGGTAGTTTAGAAGAGTTCTATAAATCTGTTAAGTGATGATTTTGTTTTTGTATCCTGATTCTGAAATTAGGATGAACTTTTCACATGTATGTTCGCCCCTTCACTGATAAGGATTTCTGTAATTTGGTTGAATTGCACACAATTCAAGCGGGCTCTTGCCCTGACAATTTGGGTTGCAGCAGATAGGCTCTACCAAGGCTACAACACCCTCTCTTCAGGCAATTTCAATTCTCAAATTGCATGCAATTTAGACAACTAATTGTAGGATATATTTTTTTATTTTCCTGGGCAAATACAACTCAACCAAAGAAAAATAATACAAAAATTTAAAAAAAAAGCACGAAAACAAAAGGGGGAATTAGGTAATCACATCCTACGGGAAAAAGGAAATAAATGAGAACGCATCCAATCAAGTTAGCAGAGGTAGCCCATTTGCTGGAGAGCTTCAACAATAAATAGTTCCAATCACTTTTTACATGAATTTGTGGTTTCTGAAAATTGATTAAAAGTTTTAGAAACCATCCACAGAATGAACCCAAAAGAGTAGGTTGGACTCCTAACTACTTGGCTGGCGATGTTTAACAATCTTTCATACTTGGCATTATTCTCTTGGTCCAAATTATGTCCATGGCATGGTTTTATCGGTTGCAAAAGATCTGCGGGGTGTTAAGAATGAATTGTTGGTTTGAAAATTTAGCAACTTGAGGGTGAGTTATGAAACGCTCAATTTCAGGATATTGAGGTATCATCCATCAGGTTTAATACAGGTCATCAAATTGGCTACCATCCACCTATCACGTTAATTGATTAATTTACCATCCTGTTCAATTTAGTGGAAATTGAAACAAATCACCACCAATCATGTTAAGTTTTGTGTTTGATAATTATGTAGTCTTCATAATCAATCTCTTGAAACTTATGCAAAATCGATTACATTCTTGAATGTTCTTCAGTCCTAAAAAAAAGGAAACAATCACAAGAAAAAGGAAAAAAAGCACGCCCATTGCTACAGAATACCAAGTTGTTAAACTTGAGAAGACATTCAAACTCTTTTAACCACAAACATGGCGAAGGATACGGGGAAAGAAAAAGATGTGAGGGCAAAACCTAAGGGCACTGATCAGGATGATAGCCTCCAATCTTGACCAGCATAAACTGCTTGGTCCCCAAGCTCTTCCTCAATTCGAAGCAACTGCAAAAGAAAGTAGGCTCGAAGTTTCATATCTTATTTGCTTTACATTTTAACCAAGAGCACTGACCACATGGTCTAAATTTTGTTATAGAAAGTAGGCACGCTGTAACAGAGACCTAAGGTAAGACCGTGAGAAAGTAGAAAATTGTGAATTGGATATAAAAAATTAAAAGAACACAAGCGTGTCAAAGGTTTGTTACGAAGAACATATCCTCTGCATGTTTTACACATTTGGTAAAGAAAACTATGGCATCGTTCTAATGAAGTTGTTGGCACTGGCAGAATTCAATGTCTTACTATTTTCTAAATTCAGCCATCAAGTATCTGAAAAACACAATATGGAATAAAAATCAATTAAGTCAGTGCATATGGGATAGAAAGTTTACCTGGTTATATTTTGCCAGCCGCTCTCCTCTGCAAGGAGCACCGGCTTTGATCTGACCAGTGGCGAGCCCAACAGATAAATCAGCAATGAAAGAATCTTCAGTTTCCCCACATCTATGAGATGTCACCACTCCCCAATTAGCATCCTTTGCCAGCTTCACCACTTCAATGGCCTCTGTCACAGTGCCAATCTGGTTTACCTAAATTTTAACAATACCATCAGACTTTGAAAGCTTACATTATGGATCATAGAAAATTTAATAATAGTCTTGTCTTAGCAGAACAAAATTCGAAAGTAAAAGATAGCTGCTGCACATAAAGTCTAGCCCCATTTCTCAAAAGCAGGGTGGCTCAATAGGTTCAGCAATAAAATATGAGAACAATCACTTAAAAGTACCACATCCTCAAATTTTTATCCAAAGATGGCTAAATACCTTGAGAAGAAGAGCATTGCACGCCGACTCTTGTATTGCTCTCTGAATACGTTTTGGATTTGACATTAACAAGCCATCCCCTACTACCTGCAAAACCACCTGCTCGTAAAAGTGATCCGGCCAAAATATAAAGGCAAAACATAGATAAAAAAAATAATAATAAAAAAAAAAAGAGAAGAGGCTTCCAACAGATCAACTGAACACTTGATCAAGTAATGAAGGCAAAATCACGAGCAGGTGTTCAGCTAGAACATAAGGCAACCCAGGGACGGAGCCAGAAAGTTTTATGGGAGGAGGCCAAAGTAATATTTTTTTTTTCTTTGGTTCTCAGGATTTTTTTTTTTTAATTGTTTTTCATGAATAAGGGTCTCAACATCTCCAACAAGCTCTCTAATTTAAAAGTTTCTCAAATTTTAGAGAAATTCTTCAAAATGTCTCTGCATCAAGCTCTCTATCATTTCTCTAAATTAACTCATGTCAAAAACCCTCTCCAAATTTAATCTTAACTTTCTCGCACTATTTTTTATTATTTTAAAAACTTTCTCCCGCTTTTACCTATGGTTGGCACAAGAATCCCTCCCAAAGGGAAAGAATTAGAAAAACAAAAAAAAAGTTGCTGATCTCACGAACCAGAGTAAGCACAACACAGAAGAAGAAAAAAAAAAAAAAAAAAAAGAGAAGAGATTTTGAGCTCTATTTGGTTGGTTAGAAAATGTGGTGAAAGTGACACGGAAGTGAAAATTTGTGGGTTTTTTGTTTTGTTTTGTTTTTGGACTCGAGTTTTCGAATTAGGTGTTCTAATGTTGTGATTGTTGATGTTTGTGTGTATTTTGGAAGGATATTGTTGATGTTTGTATGTGCTACGGTAGTGCATAGAAGAATATGAAGAAAGAAGATGAAGAGAAGAAGAAGATTAATGGAGGAAATAAAAAATAAAAAAATAAAAATTATATCTAAATAGAATAGAGAGAGATTTAAAGAGTTTGTTGTTGGGAGTTTTGAAAAATGATTAGCTAAACTAAAAAGAGTGAGTTTTTGAGTCAAATTTTAGCTAAATAATAAAGAGCTCATTGGGGATGCTTTGAGATTTCAGGTGAAATCTAATTCTAGTGAATAGGGCCAAAATATTTATTGGATTGGGCTAAAAAATTTAATGGGTATGGCCAAAATTTGTATTGAGTAGGGCCAAAAAAATTATTGGGTAGGGGCCAATAGGTTAGAAAAAATTA
>FXXK01000384.1:210889-239188 GCA_900184695.1 Betula pendula
GGGGGGCATGGCCCTACCGCCCCCCTTCCCTCCGTCATGGAGGCAACCCCAACCAAATGCTCCTGACAAGGAAATGCATCCTACAGCATTTGCCTTTCACATTCTTAACATTCATAAGGATAGTCAGGGAAACATTCTCAATTATCCACATCTAATTATTTTCTATACTTGTTGTGTATTGGAATTGTACCTTTGCGCTTTTTAATAAATTTCATTTACTTATATAAAAAATATTTATTTATTTTCTTGTAAATATTGATATCACCCTCCAAAATGTGGGACCTAATACCACAGTACATATGCCTTCTATAGTGCAACTTAATTTGGAAAGAAATTCCAAATGATTCTAGCCAAAGCTTACTAGAAAGAAATACAGAACAAACCTGACAAATTCCAAGACTGGAAAAATGCTTGACATGTTCCCAGTCCTCCTTGTCAAATGGATCTTCAATTGATACAATCGGGTACTCTAAGAACCCAAAGAAAAAGAAAACAATATTAAGTCATAGTTGAAGAAATAAGGCAGTAAAAACAATCGCAAACATGTGAAAATAGGCCGATACCAAGACATAGTTCTTTGTACATCTCAAGCATATCCTCTACCGACTTGAAATTTTGCCCTGACTTATTTGGAACTTTGATGTCCAGATCATACTTTGTACCTAATTAGGGAGAAAAGAGAAAACAGAACTTTACTTGTTAGGCAAGCGATATTCATGCAGAAAAGCACATCCTAGTCAATGGACCCAATGGATGAATGCAGGAGTAATTGATAGGTGTTGTCAGAAGGGTGAAAGCAGATTTTTATTCTGCATAGAGGTCTGTCAAGGAAAAATTATGTTTCTTCAATGTCCCAACAACAATACATTCTTGAAAAAATACATTTTACCCTTCCCCCCCCCCCTCCCCCCCCCAAAAGTTTCATGTACGGCGCCGGGCCTGTCAGTGAGGACAAAAGTTGTTAACGGATTGGTTACAATGACAATTTCAGAAACTTAGTGGAGAGACATTGCCAATTTTTAAACATTGGAGGCAAAAGTGAAAAAGTGGTGGAACTTTGGGGGGTAAAATTTATTTTCCCATTCATTCTCTAATTGTGCACCATGGATCAAACATGCTAGCCAACTACCAATAACTAATCAGTTTTCATTTCTTTCAAGTGCTAACGTTACAGAAGGACTATTTATCCTGGAAAAATATATCAGACCTATGCAAAAGTCAGTAGCAGCAACATCAATGGCGATTTTAATTTTCTCATCATACCCCGTTCTGCTGATAGCCTCTTTTACAAGGTCCAGGCCTTCTCTAAAGCTGCTAAGATATAAGAATATATCATTATGGACCCCACGTGATCTTTAAAATGATTAACATAAGCTTGGAAAAGAGCAAGTAGCTACGTCTAAAAAAACATCAAAGCATGGTTTTATGAATAATACAGGCAAGTAAACTTGCCTCAAGATGTTTGGAGCAAAACCACCATCTTCACCAACATTACATCCAACTGCACCATATTTTTCTGAAATAACAGCCTGCCTTTTTATTATAGACATTACAATGAATGAGTGGACACATGTAATCTCATTATTAACAGAATTAAACTACCCATAACATCTATTGCAAAAATATCACATACATGCACATCTGAGCAGGAATAGGACGACTGGACTATTCAAAGCTCAATATTAAGTATATGATACAAATGATATTTGACGCATACCCATAAATTGGTTCACACTAACAGTCAACTAGCAAGTGCAATGAAAGAAGGAAAGCTTCACATTCATTTCTGAGATTACAATGGGTGCTTATTATGTTTGTACCAAGAAAAATGTAGAAAACCAAGAAAACTTGGGCATCATAGACATAGTAAATACCAGACACCCAACTATGCATGTAAACTAATTGCTGGAGAAAACAAGACCTGAGTCAAGTCCAAATAAAGGCTTAATAATTTGTCTGCAAAATCTTCTTGTGGCTAGATTACCATTTTTTTTTATGAGTAACCGAAATATCATTAAAATGCATAAAAAGCGCACTCAGGTACACATAAAGTATACAAGAGGAATACCTAACTCGAAAGAAAAAGACGGTAAAAAAAATTATGAAATAAAGCATATAAGGAAAGTCTAAAGCAGCTGCCTAGTGGAAAAAAGTATTGAAAAAAGGATTTTAAATCCACCACCATCCTCTCGCGGTCTTCAAAATTCTTATAATTTCTTTCTATTCAAATACACAACAAAAGGTACGACAGAATCATCTTTCACACTGCTGCACTCTGGGGATTGCCACTCAACCCTCTCCAACAAGCGAACATGTCAACCACTTTCCTAGGCATTACCCAAGTAAGACCAGCACGGCTAAAGATAACACTCTATAAGGCACTAGCAATCTTTCAAGGTAAAAAAAGCGGATCCACATACTCCTTACATCTCTTACAAATATAACACCAATCCACCACAATAACATGCAACTTCCTAAAGTTTACCATAGTGAGAATTTCATTAGGGCAGCCGGCCAAACAAAGAATACCACTTTCAAGGGGACCTTATCCTGCCAGATACACTTCCAAGGGAAATGAGTACCATCACGGGGGACAAGGACGTTATAGAACGATCTAATGTCGAACAACCTTCTCTTGGAAGGAACCCAACAAAGCTTATCTTCACCCCCCGATCCGCTCTAGAGGAATACAATAAATTGAAAAACGAAGCAAAGACTTCCACCTCTCAATCATGAGTAGCTCTAATAAAGTTTACATTTCACTAATGGGAGCCACTAGAAACCTCCAAATGATCCGCCTCAAAGGCATCCTTGATGCGAGCTATACTATACAAAACTGGAAAAGCTTCATTGAGGGCTTGATCTCCACACCATGTGTTATTCTAAAATATAATCTTAGAGCCATCTCTCACCACAAATCTAGTATGACTAGCAAACACCCCACAGCCCCTCTTGATATTTTTTCATAACCCCACCCCAAACGATCCATGAACCTCATTAGAGCACCACCCACCCAATGAGCTACCATATATAGAATCCAGTACAACTCTCCACAAGACCTCTCTCTCATGCATATAGCTCCGCAACCACTTCCCTAAGAGAGCATGATTGAAGATGAGCAAATTTCGAAGCCCCAATCCTCCTTAAAAAATCGGAGAACAAACCTTGGACAACCTTACTAGTTGATATTTGAACTCTAAACCTAACCCACCCCACAAGAAATCCCGATGTAGTTTCTCTATGCGATTGGCAACACCAACCAAGAGTGGAAAAAGAGACAAGAAATATGTGGGCAAATTGGAAAGGGTAATCTTGCCACCCTTAGACAAAAACATCGTATTCCAATCCACCAGACGATGCTCAATCTTCTCAATAATACCATCCCAAATGGATATGGCCTTAAAAGAGGCTCCCAAAGGAAGACCAAGGCAATTCAAAGGCAAAAAAGAAACCTCATCCAAGAATATCGGCCAGACCATCTACAACAGTAAGATTCTCCACATGAACCAACTTTGACTTAGCCATAATTTTCAAACCCGAATACAGCTTAAAAGCAAAGAAATAAAGCACCTAGATAGAGGGAGGGGGGGGGGGGCTGCTTTTGAGTGTGCCCCACAAAAAATCAAGGTGTTAGATGACTGTCATTAGAATATCAAAGACCGGCTGGATGTGAGTGTTTTTTTTTTTTTTTTTTTTTTTTTTTTTTTTTGATAAGTGAAAATATCAAATTTGGAATGAATATATTCATGCAAAGTTAAAGTAGCGGCAACTAAAAACATTAAGAGAGTCAAATTGGCTGATCCACTAATGTGTAACAAAAACCTATGATTGCAACCAATAGGGAGTTACTTACCAAATAAATTAAGAAAAAAAACAAGTGGAGTGAAATGGTTCAAACAAAGGCCCTTTAAGTAAAAAGAAACCGATATATCGGAGACAAGAGTCGACAGAACAAAAAAAAACATGTTTTTGCCCCTTTTTTTTCCAATGATTTTTTTTTTTTACAAGTATTTTCCAATGATTTATTGGAACACATGGACAGTAATAGAGAGCAAAGGAGAACAGTGTTTCTGGAATTTAAACCACAACTAGTGTCAACTTGTAATAATGCTTTGTAGTGCCAACAAAGAATGAAAATCACCAAGAAAGAAACCATTTCTAAGCTTCATATTACATTTTATCCACTATTTTGTTGGTTATATCTTTGCATAAAAGAGGAGTATAAACATCTATATGATCCTCACAAGGCAATATCACAAGGAGCATATACATTGAAGGTTAAATCCCCAAGCTTAGACAATTAAGTTGAAGACAATCACCTTTAAGTGATGATAGGTTTCGGAGCCCATTTGCACTGCCTCCTCAAATCTGCTTGCTCCGATTGGGAGAATCATGATATCCTGAAGATATTTCAAGTTTAAATTAGCTAGTGACAATTCTTTCAAAAATCTTAAGGTACCTATCGCACAATGATTGAAATTGTAGTCTAACCACCCAAGGTTGTGTTTAAAAGAAAGGAAGAAAAAAGTATAATGATGTTGGGGAATTGCTTCACCACCATAGATTGAATGATATAGAAGCAGCTCCAAAGAAAAGAGGTCACCCAAATCCACTCAACATCAAATAGAAGACATTGGAGACCCAATATGGTCAATAATATATATTTTATGCAGGCAACATTTTTTGCTCTTTTTTTTTTTTTTATATAAGGAATGTGTTTTCATTCAAATGGCAAAGGGGCACAACCCTAATACACAAAAAGAATACAAAAAAAACCCCTAAATTATAGAAAAAGAAAAACATAATTTCAAAAACTCCGAAAAATTAGAAATAGACAAACTATTCCATGCCACTCTCCATGTACAAACGGATTGTAACATCATATTCTTCATCTCTAACAATTCATTCTCATGATCTTCAAAGCTCAATGTGTTCTGCTCTTTAGACACCACATTAAACACAAAGGAGCCAACCTCAGTATTTTCAAAGCATTATGGTTTTCCAATTGTCCCCTCCAACTTCCCAACAACTCGCTCACCCTTCAAGACATAACCCAAGCAACACCAAACAACTGAAAAAGTGCAGTCCACATACTTTTGTGATAAGTATGTTGTAAAAAAATGAATTGAAAGAGAGAACAGGGACAAGGCCATAATATATAGCTCATTGTATCTCTTTGGTGCTTTTTTCTGTTTTGGTGAATGACACTCCTAATGGTTTTTTTAGTAGTTCTTGTGGCTTGAGACAGGGGACACTCTGTCTCCGCTGTTGTTTGTCATTGTGATAAAGGCTTTGGGCGGGATGATTTATGTTGCAGTGAGTGGGGGTTTTTTATCTAGCTTCTCTGTGGGGGAATGGGAATGTTGATGGGTTTGATATCCCTCATTTTCTATTTGCGGCTGACACTTCAATTTTCTGTGAGGCAGACAGATCACCTCTGTCATTTGCGATGCTTGTTCTTATGTTTTGAAGCTATCTCAGGCTTGAAGATCAATTTGGCAGAGTCAAAATTGGTTCTTGTAGGTATTATGAATAATATAGGAGGTTCGGCTAGGATCTTGGAATGTAGGGTCTCTTCTTTGCCTATGAAGTACCTAGGTCTTCCTTTGGGTGCTTCTTTCAAAGCCAAGTTTATTTTGAATGACATTATTGAGAAGGTTGAGCATCGTTTGGCTAGCTGGAAGCGGTTGTACTTTTCTAAAGGGGGTAGGATTACGATAATCAAGAGTACTTTGTCTAACTTGCCTACCTACTTCTTGTTATTGTTTCCCCTCCCAGCCAACATTGCCAAACAAATTGAGAAGTTACAGCGGGACTTCTTGTGGAGAGGTATGGGTAAAGAGGACAAATTCTGCCTGATAAACTGGTCCAAGGTATGTTCTCTGATCACTGAGGGGGATTTGGGGGTTCGGAATTTACTCATGTTCAACCAAGCCCTTCTAAGGAAGTGGTTACGGTGTTACGCCTATGAGAGAAAGGCTCTTTGGAAAAGGGTAGTAGCTGTCAAATATGGTAGTCAATGGGGTAGGTGGTGCTCTAATTAAGTCATTGGGTCTTATGAGGTGGGTCTTTGGAAATTCATTAGGAGGAGTTTTCCAGATTTACTAGATTTTAGGTGGGTGACGGCTCCAAAATTAGTTTTTGGCCTAACACATGTTGTGGGAAACAACCCCTAAAGGCAGCGTTTTCGGAGTGGTATACCATTGCTTGTCTTAGGGATGCTTTCGTGGTCGATCATCTTTAATTCTCTAATGGCTCTCCTCAATGGAATGTTAATTTTGTTAGAGCGGCGCATGAGTGGGAGTCAGAATTCTTTTCTTCGTTTTCGATCACTTGTACTCCATTAATTTGAAACAGGACGGTGCAAACAAGCTTTGTTAGAACCCCTCCAAGAAAGGGTTGTTTGAGGTAAGATTATTCTATAACGTCTTAATCCCCCATGAATGCAATCCCTTCCTTTGGAGGTGTATTTGGTGGAGCAAGGTCCCTTTGCGAATTTCTTTCTTTGTTTGGTCGGCCGTTTTAGGTAAGATCCTCGTTGTGGACAACTTAAGAAAGCAGAAAATCATTGTAGTAGATTGGTGTTACATGTGTCAGAAGAGAGGGGAAACCATTGACCACCTCTTACTCTATTGCGAGGTAGCTAGTGCCTTATGGCACTCTATTTTCGAGTTACTCGGTTTAGAGTGGATCATGCCTATTGGGTGAGAAATCTTCTCGCTTGTTGGAGAAGACAGTTTGGTTATTCTCAAAGTGAAGCTATGTGGAAGATGATTCCGCTCTGTTTTGATGTGGTGCATTTAGCGAGAAATGATCAGAGCTTTGAAGACAATGAGAGGACGATGGCGGAGCTAAATGCCTTATTTTTCCATACACTTTTTCAGTGGATAGCTGCTTATGATTGTTTTAATATTTATAGTTTTCATGACCTTTTTGATCTCTTTTATTTTTTCTAGTTAGGTGTTTCTCTTGTATATTTCATGTGTCCTTAGGTGCGCCTTTTGGTTTTTAATGAACTCCATTTACTTATAAAAAATAAAAAAAAAATTATAAAAGTTTGGAATGGGAATGAATGGAAAATCACATTCAAGATGCTAGATGGATTACTTAAATGGCTTATGATGCTTTTAGCCTCTCAAATGCACCTAGCACATTTATGCAAGTGATGATTGATGTATTAAAAGCTTTTCTTGGTTCATTTGTAGTTGTTATTACATTGATGACATATTGATTAGAGTCAATATAAGAATGAGCATTTGAGTCATCTTAGAAAAGTCATGGAGGTTCTTCACCAAGAGAAACTCCATGTTAAGTTGAAGAAATGCTCATTCTTGTGTGCCAATGTGGTGTTCTTGGGTTCCATTGTTTCAGCTTAAGGATTGAAGCCAGATCCTGGCAAAGTAAATGCCATTTCTGAGTGGCTGCACCTCAGTCCATGGGAGATATTTGTAGTTTTCTTGGGTTAGCTCCCTTTCAACGTAGGTTTATCTGTAACTTTAGCTCAATTACCATTCCTATCAAGGAATGCCTCAAGGGAGCAACATTTACATGGACAAAAGAAGCAGAACAATCCTTCAAGCAGATTAAAACAGTCATGAAACAAGATAAGCATGAAACACAACTTATTCCTAACAGCATAAAAGGCAGAAATCTAGATATCAAACCTCACCAGTGCATACCTGGATGGCGAGATGATTCCCAGCGTGTTTTCCACCGCTTATAAGCGTGAAGGCAGGGACAGGAAGGGTCAGGTTGGTTTCACCAGAAAGATCAGCAATGTATTTGTAAAGGGGAACCTGATTTTAATTTTTTCTCAGAATTTTTCAAAAAGTACAGAGATTGCGACATAATTACGTGATATCTATAAAAATTTCAAAAAAAAAAAAAAAACCTCTTTTTCAGCAGCCCCAGCTTTGCATGCAGCAATTGACACAGCTAATATAGCATTTGCACCAAGTTCACCCTGCAAGATAACTCCAAATAAGAAACATAATGCCTCATAAAATATGAAAAGTAAAGAAAATTCAACACTTTAAATGGATAGGCAATCTTTCCTAGAACCAAAAATATTGAAAATTAAGGAGTGCATGTTGAATAAAAAAGATGAACAGGACCATAGGCCATTGGAGCAATCTCAACAAGTAAATCACTCTGATTACCATGCTGATAAAAAAAATAGAACAAGTATACAACCAACCCTTTGATTAGGATTAGAAACCTGAAAATTATTGACCCCAAATCATTATGTATTAAAAGATCTCCTTACATATTGCATTAAGAAAAATTTATAGATCACTGATGTTCTTTACTATGTATGTAAGTCTCTTGCAAGCTGGCCTGTTTGGAACCATATTATGTTTCAAGACAAGCTAAATAGTCTCTCTTTTACCAAGTACACAAGAAAAGGAAAAAAAAAATCACATGCTTGATCTGGAATGAGTATCATCCAGAATTAACTGATTTTGACAAGGAAATATAGCATATAAAAAATTACTGATCCTTGATTTAGTTATCACCTGATGTGAAAATCATTATGGCTGATACTTCTGTTCAGAATTTGGACATACTCATACAACAGATATCTATCATAATTATGTTTCAACATTACACAATAAGAGTTTCTGTATTAACTCTAAACATTAGACTAGTCAGAGCCAAATAAGTTTTATACTGGCCCAGAATTGAATCTTCAGAAAATATTGAACAATTTCCCTAAATACTAGTAGTTTAGTAATTGTCCACTCTCACATATAAAAATAGGTAAGCAGAACAACTAATTACAATGGATCACATGAGAAGAGAAAAACACTACCTTCTTTTCCGTTTTATCCAGGTCTATCATGGCATGATCAATCTGAGACTGAAGTGTTGGATCCATACCAATCAATGCTTCAGATATCTTCTCATTGACATTTTTAACAGCTCTAGTCACACTATTTCCCAGATATGTTCCCTTATCCCCATCACGTATTCCAACAGCCTCATACCTGGGATCCATATCCAGAATTGGATAAAACGAAAATTACATTCTTGGATTCTAAGGCTATAAAATGCTATTGAATATAGGAAAGTGTAAGAATTCCATATCTGATGAACAATTCAGATTGGTACTAGGGGAAATTTAACTAGCCATTCTTCTTGTGCCAAGTTTATTTCTGAGAAGATAGTTACACACACACACATTTTGCAATGGAGAAAAGTAAAGCGTAAGTGCCTGATTTGAGTCAACTTGTAACCTAAGTTCAAAGGAGAAAAACTCGGAACACACGCGGAACACAGTGCAGTGATGACTCCATAACAATGATTACAAGGCATCCATCACAAATCATGTATGATTTAAGGACACAGTCTATGCAAGGTGATATATTATGATCCAAAAACAATTCTAGGATAAGCAATTGTTATAGTCATCAGAATTTTCATTTTTTCAATTATAGAGTTCCATTACCATAAATTTTTCTCAGCAACCAAACAAGATAACACAAATTACTAATAAACCTTACATTCCGGTAGTATCGCCGCTAGGGGCTGAGGCTCGGAACATCCCTTTGTTGGTGTACAAGTCCACTTCAACGGTGGGAATTCCTCTGCTATCGAGGATCTGCCTCGCTTTGATCTTCGTGATCACGGAAGGAACCGCTTTCCTCATATGATTAGACTGTGAATTCGAAACAAGAATGCAATCACGGACAATAAGAAAACAAACTACAGAATTACTGATAACAAATAACAGAAGCCCTCCGGGATTCCGAGAAAAAATAATGGAAAACGGAAAAAAGTGGAGCTTCAAAACCTATATTCTCTGCCAGCATTTGTTGACCGAAAATGAAGATCTCAAATAAACTAAGCCAGAAGGTCTTCTTAGGGTTCAGTTTAAGCGTGTCAGAGTGTGGCTTTAGTATTCATTTTCTGGGGAACCAAACGGAGGCGAAGAGAGAGAGAGAGAGAGAGAGAGAGACTTACGATGAAGAGGACGGGATCGGGGGACTTGGCCCTAACGGCGGCATTGACGGCGTCTTCGATTTTCCGAGAGAGCATGTGCTTTTCCAGGAATTGTTGCACCGACATTTCTTACTTCTTCTTCTTTTCCAGGAATTATAATGAATGCAACGAATTCTAGATTTCTTGGAATCGTGGAATTGCAGAGATTTAGAGCGAATAGTTGTTGTACCGAAAGCCTTAAAGAGAGTTGAGCCCTAATATTCAAACAGTTTCTTCAACTTCCCTGCGCTGCTAAGCTCAGAGCATTCGCAGGTCGCGGGCTGTGGCAATGCAATAAACAGACAGGAGCGCAAATGTGCAATCAAATAAACGACGTCATTTCAGTATGTTTTTCAATTGTTCTTTTTCTTTTAGAGTAGTATGCTACACGTCCCCTTATTCTTCCCCATATTTTTCAAAATTGACGTGGCTGGATCTTAAAGGATAAAGTTTTCCTTCAAGTTGAAGGAAATTATTTTTTTAATCTATAAAAATATCATGTATTTTTTTTTTAATGTTATTTTAATAAAAACAAAATTTAACTTTGTCATTACTATTTAAAAAATATGTGCATCTCACATATTAAAAGAACACATGTCATTTTTATAGATTAGATTTGAGGAAAACTTTGTCCGATCTTTAAAAGCTAGATTAATTTTAAAAAGAGTAATGCTATATTTTTAATTTTATTGTCCAATTTCATCTAATTTTATATATGTGAATAAAAATAAGCTCACAAATACAAAAACAAACTCTTTAAAAAACAAAAAACAAAAAACAAACTCTTTTCTTTATAGTCATGCTTCAATTGCTTTTTCTAGTTTTTGTCTCTTTTAGCTACGGCCTTTTTCAGAGTAATGCTTGGGAACATTTTTTTATTCTCTCAAAATTGATATAACTTTTAAAAATTATTATTAAATTTGGAATAAAAAAAATTAATAAATTTTAATCTAATGATGATTTTAAAAGTCACAACAAACTTAATTATATAAAAATAAATAAATAAATAATGACTAGTATTACTCCCCTTTTTCTAGCCAAGTTTAACTCCTTCGCATTCCCCCACTATGTAGAGCTCCAAATCGAGAATCGACGCTGCGTGTACAAATTCTAACGCCAAGTCATATGGGAGTGAGGTTCTCTTCAATTTTAAAGATTCATGCCATCGATTTAAAATTGGCCTCTAACTTGCACTATGCGTAGGTTTTTTGTATTATAATTTAATTTTTTAAAAAAATTTATATTAAATTTTTTATATATATAATAATTTAATTTTATATACTATTATATTTGTAATATATTTTAGTAAAACTATCGTTTCGATTCAAAAAAATCATAAAAAAAAAAATCAAATAATATATAATCACTAAGAAACAAAGTGAATGATAAACGTTTACACAAAATAAAAACAAACTAAAAAAATAAAATTAAACCTGATGAATTAGAATATCCCAGAGATATGTAATTATCAAGTAAAGCAAATACTAATAAATATATGAATAAATTTAATTTATATTTCTAATATATTTTGATTTATGCTTATGTAATATATATTATATAAGCATTCAATGGATACATTAAAATAACAATTGTCAGTATTTTAGACTGTCACTTGTCGCAATTCTAAGCTATTATATTTAACGCGTCTACTTTTATATATATGATTCCTCAATATGATTTTATTTGTATTTATTTAATATAAATATTAATAACGAGTAATGCTATACATCACCATTTTATCCATCAAATCTGATGTGATGTTGTCTCCCATAGCATGTGGCACATAAAAATGGGTTTTTTTTTTTTTTTTTTTTTGAAACCACACTACTTCAACTTTAGATAGAATAAAAGGGGTATATAAAGGTGATATATAACATTACTCATTAATAACACTTAATCTATTAATATTAGGATACCAAATGGATTATTATTTGATTTTAATCCAATTGATAATTTTAAAAGGTACATCACCTTTGAGAAAAAAAAATTTTACATATAACATCACTCAATTTGGAATTTGGAATTTGGAGCACTGTAAACTCGTTAGAAAGACAATTTTATTTGGAGAACTAAAATCTCCGTGTTTGCCCCTGCATATGCCGCGGGATCGTTTGTGGAGGTAAGTGTTCATAAATTTTGTGCATTATTGTCTTTGGAATAATGGTTTTTATAGCTTTGTTTACAATTATGATTTTTAAATATTTGGGATTTTTGTTTGACATTCTATTTTAGAAGTACATTTTTTGCTCACTTGCTGATAAGTTTTTTTCTATAATAATTAAAGCATAATTTTATTTATTGTCATGTAGGTTTGTTGGAAGGTTGTATGGGGGAACTAAATTCAGCATTCTCAATCGTTAGACCCCATGGACATATTTTAATTTAATGTTTTGAATATTACTATATTTGTAATATGTCTTAGTAAACATATTGCTTCAATTCACAAAATTTCAAATATCGTATGATCACTACCTAACAAAAAAGTAAATGATAAACATTCACACAAAAATAAACCAGTTTGATTAAAAAAATAAAATGAAGCCTAATGAATTAGAATATCCAAATAGGTATTTAAGCATCAAGTAAAGCAAATGCAAATATATGAATATATTTGATTTAAACTTCTAATATATTTTAATTATGCTTATATATTATATATAATATATAAGCATTATAGGGATATATTATAAGGACATTTGTGAGTATTCCAGTTATTCTCTTTATGCCTATATATGTATGTGTGATAAATTGTTTAGATTGCGCCACATACGCCTTAAAAAACAAACACACCAAAAAAGCACCACCTCTAAGCCATAGGGAATGGTTGCACTAGCCCACCAAGCCCTCAAGAGGGGGTGGTTCAGCAAGGTGGTGTGACAATTCTTTAGTGTTTGGGAGTGATTGGCTACCCCCTAATCCTAAGCGGTGGCCAGTCACCCCCATGAGAGTGGTTCAGGTGGATTTACCACCCCAACTGTCCCCTTGGAATGATTGACCACCTCCTTAAAGGGTAAAATGGTGGTTGGCCACTCCTCGAGGAGTTGCTGTAACACTCAAATTCCATATTAAAAATATTAGTAATTTATATAGACTGATAGATTATAAAGACACTTATGAGTGCTAAGTTGCACATTGGTTTCTTACAATATGAGACTAGGCTTTTATAAGTGATTCTATAGACTCCAAATTGATTAGTCATTTTAGAGTGATAGCACATATGTAATTAGCGTTTTACCTGTGTCGTTACAATGGTATTAGAGTAACCTAGTAACGACATGTAGTACTCGACTACTGTATTTAAATGCGGTTATAGGAAACTGCAAATTGAGTCGTCATTTTTGAGTAATAGTGTAGATATGACTAGCGTTTTCCTTAGATTGTTACAGTTGTCAACCACCTCAAAAGTTGTCTGGTCATATCTTTAATTACTTTTGTTTTTTTAACGTGTATGTTCCTCGATCAATAAATTACCTAGATCTTTAAAATTGTTGGGACCTTGATCTACTCATACGGCCTAAATAATACTTGGAAGATGGATAAATCCAATTAATGACATGTCTGAATTGCATTAAAAAGTCACACTACATTTTTCATCGGACACACGTGAATTTCAAATGTTACAATTCTTAAAGTTAAATGCTTCATACTCAACTCCCATTCGACTAGATTGATGTAGCAGCAATGACGGACCTACAGTAAGGCTCCTCGTCTTCTAAAAACACTCACACTAATGTAGTTTAGTTAAATAAAAAATGGACATAGAATTGTAGGCTTGGCCCTTTCACCTTGGCCAGTTGGCCCTTAAATTCCTTGAAACTTGTAACCCTTATTTACTTGATTGGTTATAAACATACACAGAAATAGAGCATTGAAAAGAAACAAGTAAAAATACTAAAAAATACCAAACGCGCCCGCCCACTATGCTTCCTGGCACCTCAGCTCTCCATCCTCGCCAACCATGTTCCATTCTGACCACCATGCGCCGGAGCGTGGATCTCACGCGCTTGTGTGTGGATCTCACTCGCCAGAGTGTGAGTCCCACGCGCCTGCCAGTGAGCCTCACCCCCGTGCCCCGACTGTCGCTGCTGCTTGCTGGTTGTTTTGTTGTGTTTCTGTTTTTTATTTTGTATGTTTTTTGTTTTTTGTTTTAGGTTATTGTCTCCCTGTATTTTGTTGCATATATCTAGTTGTAGAGACTTTTGTTATGTTTTATGGGTTGGTACCTCTCTCTTTTTCAGTCCCTACTTCGAACTTTGACAGTGTTTTTCCCGCTTCAACCTCCTTCCGGTAGTTGTTGCAGGTTCTTAAGGGAGGTTCAGATAGGTTCACCTTATTCTGTACTCTTTTTGCCTTAGAAACTGCTCTATGCAGCCCTTTGAAAGGACCGGGTCACTTGTTTGACCCATTTCCTACCCTTTGTATGTATTGCTGCACAGTTGTATTTCGAATTGGGATTGTTGTTAGGGAGCTCACCCCTTTTTCATTTCTAGGATTTTCTACTCTTTCTTCCTTTCGGATCAAGAGTGAAAAAGATCCTCCCTTGTAACCATTTCCCTTATTCAATTAAAAAAAAGGGAACATGAACAATTGTCATCTTTTTGGCTCTTTCTATTTCGCAACACAACAAGTCTCTCTAAATTTTGTAATGCAAATCTAAGTTAGTTTTTATCTCAATTCCTCTAAATTTTTGTTTGTGAATTAGTTTTTGATTCACGGTATAAGCATTTACCCATTGTGTTTATAACTCCAAAATTTCGTCTTTGCTATTATCTTTTCCTAATTGTGCTTAAAAAGCTGTTGTGGAAGTTTTTTGGTGCTTCTTTGGTGATGATTTTATGAAGAATAAATGCCTTAGCTTTGTTTATTGTTGAATTTTGTATTGGGTAAATACTTAGATGTCGAACATAATATGAAGGTCGTTCTTAAGTACTTCTCTGATATATGGAGGCTGATTTTATATGTAAAATTGTTTTTGCATATAAGCACTTGCCCACCGTCAACTGAAAAAAGAACAGTAACTTGGTGCTTATTCACTTTGGCCCCTCTATTTTAATATATTATTCACGCTTTGGCCCCATCTAAGTTTCTAGTTCTGTTTTTGTGTGGTAGCGTAGTGCCCATCAGCCTTTATATCAGTATTTATTAATAAATGGAAAACTTCAAAGCCTAATGAGCACAACTACATCAACCCAGTGAAGTAAGATGGGAGCGGAATGAAAATGGAGTATACAAAAGTACTCATTCCTAAAACACAAAACAGAGGTTGATTTGCTGGAGTCGCCCATCATATAATCCCAATATTGTCTTTTATTGGCCTCGGCTGGTATTCCGTTTACAACTTTTGGCGAACACGTTCAAGATTTCCAGGCGAAAAGAGCTGTAGCTCTAGCCATTACCGTACATATATATACAAACGATATAGACGTCCTCATGCCAAATAGCTTCACACACTGCCGTACATATATATAAATAGAGAAGAGATTCTCAAGCAACGACGAACGCACTAGATGAACCTGTGAAATGGCGAACTGATCCTATAATACTCTTTGAAGCACCAAAATGTCTTACCCTGTACACACCAGCTAGGGCAGATTCCGGGATTCTCCATTCTATTGTTGCCTGACTCCGGGCACTGAGTTTGGATGGTCTTGACCACTTAAAACGCAGGCAGAAATCATCGTCATCATAAGCGGGAACCCATGCATCCTTCCCATGGAGGATCTCCACAAGGGCAAATGTACCTTCAGTCTTGAGGTCATTTCGGGGGCAAGCCGACCAGAAGGCAACTGTCACCAAGTCGCCTCTCTTAAAGGTTGAATTTTTAGGAACATCAGAGCTGACATCCCCGAAATTCATGCCACTAGGGGTTGCATCCATCACGACTGGGGTGAGTAAGCTTATTTGCTTCTCCAAGAGATCTGGGGGTTGTGGCCCTGGTTCAACAGGTTGGCCAGTGATGATAGCACTCGCAAGCTTCTTGAACTCCTGAATGTAGGCACTCAGTGTATGTGGACCGTATAGGGTGGAGGCTCCCTGAGAAGCAAAAAATCAATGATAAGAAAATAGAAAAAGAATTAAAGGCAACAATTGCCACATTAAAAGAGTAAAAAATGGAAGGGTATATGATCACTGTATTGACTGCAATTTAATTATTTGTTTTAGTTGTCTGAGAACTTGTGTTTTGACCCAAGGAGATGTGACCAAAAAAGTACATAAGACTTCAACACCATCTTAAAGTCGTCGCAATATGGAAAATAAATAAATAAACAGCATGTAACCCATCATAGTTCATGAACAACAAAACAATTTCTCAAGTATGTATTGTAACCCGTGTTATACATATATAGCTAGTATCACTTTATTTTTAAATATAAAAACCGAATGAATGCTGGTTCCATGGAACCAAGAACTGACCTCATATCTCTGCGCCTTGTACTCTTCAAAGGTAGTCACATACTGTGAATAGGTATTAGTCAACCCTGCTAAAACAACATGAACATTGCTATTGAAGTCTCCATGACCTCCACTAGTGAGCACTGTCTTCACAGCATCGCGGAGACGCCTCCCAGCCATTGTTGTAAATTCTATAAGAACCAAAACAATCAGAAAAATCAGGAGCGAAGAAAGAAACATGTTGGCTAACATAAAGGAGAACAAATATGTAGTTATTAATGTCTAGAAGCAACCGTAAGAATTGATTGCCAAAGAAAGCATAAATCTGGTGCTCCATAATTTTCTTTATGGGAAGTGAATGCACAATTATCAGTTTCTCATTCTAATCAAGTTTAAGAATTGGTTGAGAAAATGAAACATGAATCTCTTAATGGTGTAATTAACCTTACAATAAAAGAATGGAAGAATAAACAAGGCAACCTACTACCTCCAGGAACACTGAGAATGACCAACTGTCCTATTCTGAGGATCTGGATTGGAAGTACTGAAGGCTGCAAATACCATGTTCAAACAAAATTTTTAGTAAGCAAAACTATCAATTTTTAGAGGAAAAAAAATTAAAGGACCGAGTAGTGAGCTCGGAAGACATCTATAGCAAAATATTTTGCGGTTACTAGTAGTAGTAGATAGAAATCAAGGAGGAATCTTAAAAAAATTAGATCAACATTAATCAGTTTTTGACAGAGATAAGACAGTAAATGTCCTGAAGACAATTTCATATATCCAATGTTTGCAATCTTCTAATCACGTATGCCATTGCATTGCTTTCATGCAGGACCACCGCAGTTTATGAAAAATGCATTTAGTAAACCTTATGGCCAGTTGGCCACCCATTCAGGGTATTAGGATTTCTAACAACTTTGTTCCCAACCTCAACAATCTCACATACAAACCACTATTTTCCCATCTCTGAACTCAAATGAATTCTACCAATCAGTCAATTCTAGGCACAAACCATGCAAACAAAAAAGCTAGAGACAGTCAGATGGCATTTATTGAAAACTCATTACCAATTACAATCTATAATAATCTATGAGACTTCACAGTTTGCTATACCAAGTTTCCATAGTTTGACATCAGAAAGACTCTAGTTCAATACTCCGTCTGGACCCTTCACCTGTAACTTTTTATATCTTATACAGAGGAGTATAATTCGTATAGAAGGAAATAAATGTAATTGTCACTTCTAGGAACAGACTAATAAGCACATACAATAAAGGATTTCAGATCTAAATTTCATAAATGCATCCAGGAACTGCTTACCAACATGATACTACAAGAGCTCTTTTTTTATAAGTAATTGAAATATCATTAAAAGCGTAAAGCGCCACAGATACACATAAAATATACAAGAGAACTCATCAAGTTAGAAGGGGCACAAAGAACAAGAAAATTATGAAAACTAATCTCTAACGGAGAAACAAAAACAGCTGTCTAAAGATACAAAGTGTTAAAAAGTAAAGAATCTCCTCCAAAATCATGATACTACAAGAACTAATGCAGCTCTACACTGTCTCATGCTGATCAAGAAAATTTGATTTCGAAAACAAAATAAGTCAACATTGTTTAGGCATTAAATCATTACAATCTACTCGCATAAAACATGCGCACTCATAGAAATTATGTGCAAAACAAGTCAGCAACTTACAGCCCAATCATATGGTTGCTTCATTTCACCAGTATCAAGCAAAATGGGCTTTGGTTGTTGACAATCAACTTGTTCCTTGTCTGGTGTTTTAAGTAAGTTGCGCACCAACCTCCAGAAAGGATTTCCCTGACATAACATCAGAGTAAACAGTGAGCATGGAAACAACATCTGAACAGTAGAAGAGCATTTTTACAATGCCTAGCCTGTAAAGAATTGCTATTGCCAATACCGTGTCATCTCCTTGCGTAAAATCAAAAGCTCCAGGTCCATCGGTTGTTCCAGCCGCAAATCCAAATCCCATTGCAGCAGGGCATGTTTTTACCACCTCAGAACCTCCTCCCTGTTTAGGAAGTGTCACCTCAAGTTTTGAGAAGTCTATGTATGTATGACGATAGTCAACCTTCCCCTCTAACTGTTCAGATGCTTTGTTAAAAAGCTCTACAGCTTTTCTGAATTGCCTCTCCCCAATAATACGTGTACTTTCAAATTCATCAGGGTAACTGCCATGTCAAGTATGGAATGCAATTAAGTATTAACACAATCATCCAGTACGCATATGTTATGCTACAAAATGTAAACAAAAATAAAAAGAAAAAATCTTAGTGGTAAGAGGGATAAGTACCCCGGTCCTCGGCCATAGCACAACTCATTCTTCCCACCACATGTACTGTGATTGAAGTCACAAGGTAGCCCAGTGTCTATGCAGAATGCGCCAAGAACATTTGGGCTAACATCACCACAGTTCGATTGACAAAAAGCGGATACAAATCGAGGCTTGTTATCCTGCCTGAGAACGCTCCTGACACGTCTAGCAACAGCTGCTGGTCTGCCAGGAGGAGACTGGAAGCATGCAGCGAGCTCCAGTAACTCATGGTCTGCATCCGAAAATTTTTTTTAGAAAAAAAACTGATGGAATTGAATTTCCCTTCATTTTTCCTAATAAACAACGTAGTTGTGCCCTGGATTGCAACACTTGGAACATAGTTGTGCCTTAGAGATGGCAGTACTTGGATCCTTCAAAATCCCAGCCATACATGTGACGACTTGACACAAGTTTTGTCTGTCAAATATCTATATCATATCCAAGTTGGCATACTTCAGTATTATAATTACTAACAAATTTATTTTATTTTCGCTAGCATCACAGTGAAAAATAATCTTTGCTTGATTTCCATATATGTTAACATAGAAGCTGATATAGCTTAATTCCTAGCATAAATCACATTTAACGAAGTACCAATACCTTGTAAGCAGACAATCCTAGCATAACCCACAAAAGCTATGATGCGATGAGACCCAACTTTTAATATGTACATGCACCTAATATTCTTCGAACCTATTAAATATTGCTGTAGAGCACCTACTACTCAACTAGCAAGCATGATGTAGAGTTGGCAGAGAGATTTACAAGAAATTCTCTGAAAGGTAATAGGATAATCTAACAAATCATGCCCATCACAGAGTTTTTTTCTTTCTTTTTTTTTTTTTTTTTTTGGGATGAATCCTCTTTTTCTAATAAACAAAGTTGCCTTCATCTCATAAGGGACAATCTAAACCAAGAGAAGCACGTGTCAAATTGAGTAACATCTCTTACCACCATGTGCAAGTGATATCAACTACTGGCATAGATTCAGGAATCAAGCCAGTGCCTTTTACCAAACCATAGGTTAAAGCCAGTAAAGTTGACCATTTAAGCGCAAATAAAAAATCAACCAAATGAATAACTGATTAGTAATGTAAGTTTGTGGCCCTATATCTTTTATCAAATTTGTTTAAATTCTTAAACTAATAGAACTACTATATACTATTACAAAATATATCTGGGTAAATCTAGTTCATCTGCAACACAGACTCCATACCCTTAACAGAGTCTTGCCCCGTCAGCACAGGCAGATTACTGATTTATCGAAGAAAAAGAATCAGCATGTTGAAATGTTTGATCAACATGGTACAGATTAGAGACATTTTTCTATTGAGAGACCAGAAACTGTAGCCATACAGAAGTAACATTAATGGTATAATTCCTATTAGGACCTGATTTTAATGCAGTAAAGTGATAACCTAACCATCCTTGAAATAAATGTATTAGAATCAAAAGCAAGAGGTAGTTACTTACGATTATCATGAAGGTCAGGAATTATGTCTGAGACTCTCCGTGGGATTCCATCAGCTCCAAATTTTTGGGAATTTGAGCTTCCAACACTGTTCTGCTCAAACCAGTCTTCCATAAATCTTGCAGCAGCGCCTTTGTTATCCCCACTTATCAATGAATTTGTACGACTCATAGAAGTTCCATGAGTTGCAAACCAATTAAAGCTACCAACTGGACCCCACTCATCATCTTCAAACTTCAAAAGGGTCATTTCCTTATCAACGTCATACTTATATTTACTACGCTCTGCTGCAGGATTATAAAGATAAGCACTAGGACTGCGGTTGACACCAGCATCTAAGAGCTGTCCTGTAAGTTGAAACCAAAACCTACATCAGAATGTATGGTAATTGAAAAATAAAAGATCTAGTAAAATTTTTCAAAACACAATACAATCAGTAGTCCTACAGTACTATATATAAAGTTCTCTTACTGTTGGATTCTAAGTTCAAAATAGGAGCCCTATTTCTCCGCTTGAGGTTAATATTTATTTCTTTATCCTTTTATTTTTTCTTTTTTGGCAACTTATAAATCCAGCACAGTAACAGATTGCTAAAGGCATCTATGAAAGAAAACATGACCCTTGATTTTTATTGAAGAGACTAAATTTTACAATGAATGTCTGAAGAGCTAGCATAAGCTATATATGCATAGAACCGGATCTAGACAGACGAAAATTAATACTTACAAAAAGCAAGCACATAAAGTGAGTTACTGGGTTCTCCTAATACATGTGAGTAACCTTAAAGCAGGGCACATAGAGTTAAATGCTATCAAATCAGACAAGCATTACTAAAGAGTTTTTTTTTTTTTTTTCTAACAGATCTTCAGAGCGCAAGAAATCCAATAGCATATTGTTGTCATTAAAATAAGTTAAAAATCAAGATTCAACTTACAATCGAAATATAGAGCACATGATACACACATTACAGTTCTATTGTAAGGATTCCAGCTTCTTTTTTTTTTTTTTTTCCTGTTACATGAATACAGTAGAAGACAAACAAGGTCACTACTGACCAAATACACAAGCAAGCATTGAAAAGAGGTGCTCCATAGACAAAAGAGTAGCATGGGTTCCAATTCCAAAGGACCATCAAATAATGCAGCAAATAACAATAATAGTAGAAGAGGAGCAAGTCTGAACCCTGTAGAGATTTAAACATCACAAATAGTAAAATCCAAATTTTATTAAGTATAGAACAATACTGCTTCTTACTTGATGCAGCCATCAAGAAAACTATAAATGCAAAACTGAAACCAACAAGCCTTTTTCTTTCATCATTTTGATCCACATATATGATCATCAATAAATATACACATTTTGTGTGTTCTTAAGAAATTAGAATGCACACACAGTAAAAATAATGTTGAAAAAGGGAGGTGGAATGAGAACGAACGAAAATAAAAAAGAACCATCAGCACATGTTAACAGCCAAGGGATGTTTTGAGTATAAGAGCTCTTTCCCTTACCCTTGCTTACAGAAATTGATCCTGGCCGGAGATTTTCGTGAGCTTGTATAATGCTTTTCTCAATCCCGTCAACAAGGACATCAAATGACTGGCGTACAAATCCAAGAGATGTTACAAGATACACAATATATTGGAGATAGCCCCCAGGGCCAGCATGAGTGTGAATTCCACTAATAGCTACATTCTTTTCTGTATATAGGTCTCCATACCTGCCAAATGACAAGATGAAGCGATTTCAGTTAGATGGCTAGAGAAGTTCAAACGTCCAATAAAGTCATTTTGGCATTAAAAATGAGTAACTGAAGTTCATCCATTTTGAAAACACCTGCTACCAATCAAAAAATGTTTTAAACAACATAGCACCTTTTTGAAATATCCCCAAGAATAAAAGAGTTTATGCATAGCAATATGTGTTGCTCTTACCTTACATGGTGGACTTTATGTGACATATAAATTATTTATTCTATCAAGAGATATGCATCAATCACAAAAGTAATTCATAGCTTGAGACATAGTATACTAAGTACCTGGCCTTCAACCTCTCAATCACTTTAATATTTACAAGCTGTGAAGCCATGCAAGCATCAAGATTTACAAATACTACCCGGTTCCCTTTGGGCTCTGCGACGATAAAAGTGCGAGCTCGCAGTCTGAAGTGAATCCCAGATGCGATCTGTGCTGTATTAGCATATCCCATCATATTAACATCAGCTGCAGGTCCTGTAATGTCATAGCTTCCAAGCCCAATCAAATAATTGGAATCTGAGACTACTCCTCTACTATTATGTAGCAGGACCACCAAAGCCATCCATAACCAAATAGTTGCACATGACCTCCGAACCCCAAGATTAAAACGAGACGAAAACTCCATCACACTCGAGCACATAGATAAATCAGAGCTCAATCAGTTCTTCTCATTTGCCTTCATCAAGAACATATACGTCAGTAAATCAGTGCACAACAGCTAGATAAGTCCCATTACAATGTGCAACCCATTTCTGGTTTGATTAATTATTAAAAACCCTAGATTGCTTAAATTTAACCAATTTCACAACAAACTGAACAATAACGTGTAGTAAGCTATAGAACCCAAATACCGCTTATCAGGAAAACAAACAGATTCAACTCAAAGAAGCATTAATCCAAGTACAAATAACTAAACCAATCTTATCGATTATAATAGCTAGACGTATATTATCACAAACGAAATTTAATACAAATTTTCAGGTATTCTCTCTTTCACATGATCGTAGTTAGAAGCTTTTTGAGGATACAACAAATTATGCACCATGAGATAAATCTCTACCAATGATTAACTTAGGGAATAACTTAAAAAAAACAGCAATTAGTAAAGGCAAAACCCTATAAATGAAAAATGAAATAGCAAGAATATCAGTAACATGGATTTGCAGTGGAGATTGTACCTCAGCATACTACGATCATTTCAAAGCAGTTTCTGCTAATTTGATTATCGAGTGTTTGACAAAATTTCTGAGAGAGAGGGAGTGAGACACAGGCGTGCCTCTGGAGAGTACACACCTTAAGCTTGTACAGGAGTCAAAGTTAAGAAACGAACTGGTAGCTGAAAAGCGGTGCAAGAGTGGTGGGTGGGTTGGTTCGTTAGCTTGCTTCCCCGGTTTATAACGTTGGATTTAATACAGGAATTGGGCGGGTCCCATGGCCCATGGGTGTACGGAGCCTCCGCGCAATCGCTGGTGAAGAACTTGTTGTTGGGGATGTCGACCGAATCGGTCTCCAATGGACTTGGATCTCGGTGTCGGATCCGATGCGAAACTCTAGCTATTTTTTCTTTTTTGTTAAATGCCTTTTTGTTTTATTAACAACTTTATTTTATTCTATCTAGATTTTAATTTGTATGATATATATATAGTATCTTGTTTATAACTAAAAATGAATATGTTATTTTCATCCAACTTTCATCCATAAATTTATGTATAAAAATTGTCAATCCTACTTTGGTATAAATATATTTAAATTAACAAACTCTCTTTTTTTAAAAAAAAAAAAAAGAAAATTATTTATGCTAGATTTGTAAGGTTAGATTGCCACATTGATTTATTGGTCTGACAAATGATGCTGCCATGAATTAATATACACATGTCGATATATTGTTAGTCCCGCGTGTCTAAATTGCCACATGACATTATGTTATGTTAGATTTTTACGCAAACGTAAACCAGATGAATCTATTATATAAAAAGAAAGTTTCTCAATTTTTTTTTCAAATTTTTTTTAGAAACCTACCATTTCTCTTATATAAAATTCAAGAGTAATTGTAGAGCACAGTCCAGGCTGATGCTACAATACAGATAATGTATAACAGGACTCAAAATTCAAATCACATTCAACAAAGATGCAGGCAAGGACACTGAATTCGTACTGTATGACGTGTTGCTAATAGGATATGAAACACGAATTTCCCATGCCTCGAAGTGTAAGGCAAAAAAATAATCGTTCACTAACAATTTAAACAAAAAAAAAAAAAAAGTACACATCTCTCGAATTATTCTTTTATTGTCAATATATTTTTAAACTATTAAAAGTAATGATACATATCAATTTTTATATTTATCTTGCATTTACAAAAAATGACGTAGCTTTTAAATCAAAAGTCAATAATAATTCATTATAAAATTAATGGTAATTTTAAAATGTATATTATTTTTTTTGTAGACACAATGTAAACATAAGGTTAACATATATAATTACTTAATTACTAATTGTACCAATATCTCTCTTAAACTACTAAAATAATATTAATATCCTCTTAATGCTAGTAAAAATATAAAAAAAAAAATAGACCTTAATATTTTTTTAATAAAACAAAAATATCTTTATAAATTTTTTTAAAAAAAAATTAAAACTAAAAAATAATAATAATAATTAAAAATCAAATAAAAAAATCAGGGGTGGTTGGCTATCTCCTTTAGCCAAATAAGGGTGACACTGGCAAAATTAATAGTTTTGAGCCACGTTGACAAGGAATCGGACCGATTGATAGTTTCAAGGGGTTATTACATGTCCTTTTCAGAAAAAAACCAAGATAATTGTTCCCTCTCATGTTGTCCAGCTAGCCAACACACAGGAGGAAGCGTTCAAACGTCAAAAACCGAACTTGAAAACGGCAACACTTGTCATTCCAAAAATGCATAGCCAGCAGGAAATAACATCGAAGGTGTGGTGGGCCCATTTGAGATAAAGATGTGGCTGTATAGCCTGTATTAAGGTCACCCTCACCGCCAATAGGTGGTCTTGCGTGACCTCCTAGAAAAGCAATTAAAACTATCTACATGTATAAAGTTTCCTCTTAATTGGATTTCATTAATGTTCTTCTCGCTATTTTATTAAATTGACACGATTTCAATACGTATTTTTAATAGAACATATAATAATCACTTATATTTTGAACATAAGAAATGCTTTTTTTGCATTATGCGTCTATTTTGAGTACATTTTTGTCAAGTTAGCATGTTTCATTCATTATTATTGTTTTTCTTTCTTTTTAATTAATAGTGAATAAAGCATTTTTCTTTGAACACATATCAATTTAATAATACACTACATTAAAAAAAATTATTCAAACCCAATTTAAAGAAAAATTTTGTTGATCTCATATGCTTATTGAGCCATTTTTCTATAATAATGCTAGAAACTATATTTCTATTTCGCAATTCTCTTATAATTTTAACGTAAAAATTTTAATCAACCCTTAGATTAATCATTATTAAAATAAAAAATTAATTAGAACTGTTACGCCAACATTATAAAATAAAAACACAATATATACCATTTCTCTGTTTTCATTTACTTGTGGTTAGGGGCGGAACCAAATAGCCTCAAGTTCCAACTGGTCTCATTCAAATTTTAAAATATTTGTAAAAATTCTATCAAAATTAGATTTTTATCTCTAAAATTTATTTTTTTAGTTTTATCCCCTAAACCTAAAATTATAGTTCCTTCCTGTTTGTGGCATAGTTAACCAAACCAGTTTTTTTTTTGGTTCCCCCTCAACAAACCAGTGTTTTATTAGTACATAGTCACTGTCAGTTAAGCACGAATTTGTTAGAATGTCTTCGTCTCCGTTCTAGCGTTGGCGTACTGCTACACATGAACAAATTAAGCATAATTCCATGTGCCTGTCCTTGCATGAGAAGTTTCGATGCACTTAAGTATGTAACTTTCCGTTCCGGGCATTCTGTTTATGAGGAGACAGGAACTAAAAAGAATATTGTGAACCATAAAAAGCATGATTATTTAATGCCAGATTTTGTTATCGCTTACTGTAACTGGTTAGTGGTTTAGATGAAGCGTCAATTAATGGATGAGGATTTTCGGTACTTTGTTAGTAATTTGGGTAGTAATTATGTGACAATTCATATGGAATACATTGGTTCGGGTTGGTAGTTGAACAGTTTTTGGCAATTTGACTAGCAAATTTTTGGCAATCTTAATCCTCGAGAAGAAATGCTAAACGCACTTTCAAGTGTGCACTTACTTGACAGTATAAATTATCATTAGATTTGATAAATCACTACTAAATTTTAAATTTAATGATGATTTTTATTTTTTACCGGCATAACAAAGAGTGTGAGAGTGGAAGTGTGTATCATTTCTCATCCTCAAGTAATATTCCTTTTTAAGTCTTCAATGTCTAAAAATGTTATATATATATATATAAAAGCGTGTTGTTATGAGTACTACAAATTTTAATAAAAGTTTCTTACAAACTGTGATAATTTACATGACACTTACCACATTTACAAGTTGACATTTTGCTTCACTTGACACCTATCACGTCACTCACTAATAGGGATATTATCAGTTTTTACTAAAAATTCTTATAAATTGATATATTAATTTACATGATACTTATCACATTTACAAACTAACGGAGTATTTCACGTGGCAGATACTATGTCAACAGCTAATGAATATTGCTAAGGGTACTAAAACTCTCTTAAAAACTAATGAGTTAATCTAAATGTAATACTTACCGAGTCAATTATTAAAATAATTTATAAAATAATTGTATTAAAAAGTGTACTATCCAAGCATTTTCCTATACATAAATACTAATATTCCACATGTAAGTCTTATCTTCATCTTCTTGTTTGGGAAAAGGGTCCAAAAAATGCAAAACAATGTACGAGCAATGTGGAAGGTGCTATTATTTGAATGTATGCCCGTAGTCAGGCCTGATTTTTAACATAGCAGAAGCGGGCAGCTAGGAGACTCACAAGAGCAAACCAACTCGGTTTTTAAAGCCCTGGGAATCGGGCCTGGTTTATACGCTCGAGCCCGGACCTAGAAACAATGATAAGCCCGGGCCCTTTGAGCGAGAGAGATAGGTCAAACGACATGTAGCTTTCAATCATTCTCCACGGCTTGTAATTTTGATCAACTTACACAAAATTATGAAAGTCATGTTTTTAAAATGTCATTCACCTTAGGTTCTTCGCTTGGGACATTTTTCTGATCATTTAAGGTCTTGAAATTTAGATACCAAAAAAAAAAACTGAAAGAAAAAACAAATCTATGAGAAAAGAAGAAGAAAAAATGTAAATGAATGTATATCTAGTATTTGTTACCTGATACGATCCTCTCCATTTCATGATCTAGATTAAATTTTCACATATCAAATGGTATATAAGTTGTTATGTAATTTAAAATTTTAAAGATGTAGCACTATAAATATTGTTAAATGCAATAAAATAAAATGTTGACCTTAAAATGATTTCTCTTTGTTTCACTTGAAATGAAAAGAGTCGTAATCCTTCTCTTGATTGGTGTTTAAGTAATGCTAATAACATCAAATGCCATGAGATATGAGATACATAAAATAGCTAAAATGTTGGTTTAAGACCCATTGTTTGTCTCAATGATATTTTTACATGAAAAATTACCATATAGATTATTGATGTTATAAATGAGAACTTCTCATTTCAAAAATTTAACTCTTTGCCTTAATTTTACCTTCGGGTCTCCTCCCCAGGAGTCATTCACTCATGCATTAATCCACAATATATATTTGGAACAAGATGAAGGTGGGGTTCTCAAAACTATTTGGCGAGAGAGTGATGTGAGGTTTTGTTTTGGGGTTTGTTTGGGGGCTTCTCTAATTAGCTACCATTAGATTTTAGAGACATATATAAGAGGGAAAAGAGGTAAGGGGCACATCTAAGAGGAAAGAAGGCAGCCAAGTTTGAAATATTGAGTAAGGAACATTTGAAATCCTAAGAAAGAAGATATTTTATTTTTTTTTAATTTTTTTTTTACAATTGGGTTGAAAAAATTTCTTCAAATTCAGCATATTAAATTAAAATATTATTATAACATATAGTTCTTACGCACATATTAAAAAATGCACATAAAAATTGCATGTTATATTAAAAATGCATGTGATGCTCTTTTTGTTAATGTATTTTTTAGGATGTTTTTTGTTTTGAAAAATTGTTATGATGTGACATAAATATGAAAAATAGTTTTGAGTTTTTTTTTTAGGTTACAACAATAGAAAACGAACTACAAAAAACAGACAAACTAGCAACAAAAACCAGAAAAATACATAACCAAA
>FXXK01000384.1:239462-314522 GCA_900184695.1 Betula pendula
TGCAAGTAATTCAATAATAAAACTCAATCTAGACAGATAGCTAGCATCTCACTGCTCCAGAGGGATACCTCAAATGTGGAAGGTGAGTAGGAATGCTGTTAGTAGAGCTGGTACGACTCTTGATGAAAATTTGGAGTACTAACAAGAGAACTTCATAAAAATTAGCTCGTTACCATCTTATGATGGACCTGGAGAGGCTAAGAGGTATATATGCAACAATTGAGGGATTTCTTATAAGACGATGAGTCTAAAGCCCATTAGATCATATATTGTTAAAGCTCATATACATATCTATTGGAAAATAACTCTTCTGAAAAGAGCCAAAAGACCATGAATTTGTTGGGAAAAAAAAAAAAAAAAAAAAATGGCAATAGTGGCGTGTGTAGCCCACGCGCGCCAAGGAGGTACGTGTGGTACACCCGCTAGATTAAGAGCCATAGGGTAGAAGAGAGCAAACCAATGAACATGAATAAGAGGCGCATGGATAACGGCGGAGATGGATATGAATAGATTTAACCTCCAAAATCCCAAGCAAAAAGACGCAAAAAAATAATAGTAAATGATAAACACAAGTTTAAGGAGGTTGGTGGTGGAGACATTAGGTTGGGGAGGAGGAGATGAGGGAATAACGAAGGTTCTTCCCTCCTCCCTCAGCTTTGAGCAAATGTAGTTTGAAGTAGATGGAGTTATTTTTTTTGGTATCGCCTTGACTTAGGATGCGTTTGGGATTGCGATTTCGTAGACAATAAATGCAATTTTAAACCAAATCGCAAAAACTAGATTGTTTGGGAACTGCGTTTTTAAAAAATTGCAATTTGAAAACACAGAAAATCTGCGTTTTCAAATCGCAGGTAATGAGGTCCTTTTTTGAAAACGTAAAATTTTAAAGGATAAACTGCAATTTTAAATGCCAAACTACGATTTTGCCAAACGCTTCACTGTGTTTTCAAAAATCACGTTTTTAAATTACACTTTTTAAAATCGCAATCCCAAACGGGCCCTTAGTGTTTTGTATTTAGGTTGTTTGTTAATGTTTTTATTTTGAAAACATAAAACAATAAATAGATAAACAATTTTTTAAAAATGGAACTCTAAGAGCAAATTTAAGTTTAATAGACAATTTTTTTTTTAAAAAAAAAAATATCAATTTCAAAGAAAACTTTACCGAAAAAGATAAAACAAAATACGTAAATAGTGGTAGGTAATGTCATAAGAGTGTACTAGGGTATGAGGGCATTTTAGTTATTTTTATATTTATTAAAACTTATATAATAATGTTGTGAGGTAGGCTACTTATGAAGAACAAGTATCCTCTTTCTCCATAATATTTTTCTTGCAAACCTCTCAACATGGTATCGGAGCCCAAGGCTTAATCATTTCCTTAATACTGTTTGTTTCTTCCTTCCTTCCCTTATCTTCTATTTTTTTTTTTTTTGGGCCAACTTCATTTTCCAGTTGATTGAAGGAGATTGATTGGGCTTAATGCCCGTGTTAGAAAAGCGATGGCGTCAAGATCGTTGTTATCAATGGTGTGATGTTGTCGTCGTCGTCATCGCCACGGTTTATGGGTTAGGGTTTTAAGTATTTATCTGTATAAAATAAGGCATTAGGGTGGTTGGTTGTAGTCAGTTGGCGATATATGTGGGGGTTGGTGCCAACTGCAGTAATTGGAGACAAGTATAGTGGTGGCTTGGTGATTTCGATGAGTGAGTTTCAATGGATATTGCATGGTTGTGATAAGCGGTGGTGTATGTCATCGTTGTCAGAGTGGTCGCCTACGAATTTTCAATGGCTTTTGAAAAACATGAAGTCTATTTGGTTACAGGTGCTCTTTGTCCCCTATCCAGAGATCTAGTCAAGCTATTTTGGAATATGATATTTATGTTTTAGTTTGAGTCGGGTCTAGCCCAATTTGAAAGGGGTCATGCTAGTTTAGCCTAACTCCAAGTCAGGCCAGTCCTATATCATGCAACTCGATTCCTCGACTCGATCAACTTTAATTTATCGGTTTTGGTCACCACCCAATATGGTTCATTATGTTTTGGCCGGCCCGGTCCATTTTGATTTATTTTTCACCTTGTTCATATTGGTTCAACTCATTCTGCGGTTAGTTTAGTCCAGTGCAAGCCTTTTCACTTCATTTTGCGGCTTGTTCATGTCAGTTTTCAATAAGAATAATGGCAATATAAGTCTCACGTGGGGAGTACATGAGATTTTGAAATGTGTTCCAATTTCAAGCTATATTATTTATGAGAGCATTGAATAAAAAGAACAAAATTGAAGGAATACTATCCAATTTGAATAAGATTTCAATAATTCAATTAACAAAGTTTAAAGTATATATATAATCTTATTCATTTTTCCTATCTATCTATATGTGTGTGTGTTGTATTTTTTACTATATTTTATTTGTCTAAAAGAACTTAATGTTTATTTTTAACAAAAAAAATATTGTTGCTTATGTTTTTCCTCGTGAGGAATATATAATAGATAAATATTTATCAATGATTATCTCTCTCATTGCATTAATATATCACTTACTTACTGTAATTCATAAAACCTATTAATTGTTAAATATTGTTAGGATTTTCACTACAAATTGGACCCTATATTAGTTTTAGGTAGCATTTCTTAAATTTTAAGGTTATGTTTGTTAACAATTTTATTTTATGTCTTTTGTTTTATTTTTAAAAAAACTGACAAACAATCCAAACACATAATACTCACAGAAATACAAAAACAATTTTTACATTTATGTCACATTAAAACATTTTTTCAAATTAAAAACAAAAAACACTTCCAAAACACATTAATAAACATAGCCAAGCTTTTCCCTCTTTGTTCTTGAGTTTTTTTTTTTGTTGCATGAGTTTATTTGCAAGCATGTAAGTAAATATCCCGAGAGTTTTATTTTTAGTCTCCAATAATATTAACGAGATTATAAATGTAAAATATTACTTATTTTTCAACTTTTAGATGATTTTGTTCGTATTATTTAAATATCTTTACCTTAAGGTATATAAAAAATAGGAATGCCTCATAAATAATGCTTTTTATTTAATAGTGTAGTTTTATATTTGTGCCCTTAATCTGATCAGTTAAGGGTGCATTTGAGATTGCGATTTTATAGACAATAAATGTGATTTTAAACCAAATCGCAAAAAATGGATCGTTTAGAAATTGAGTTTTTAAAAACTTGCGATTTGAAAACACATAAAATATGCGTTTTCAAATCGCAGGTAAAATAATATTTTTTTAAAAATATGAAATTTTAAAGACTAAACTGCAATTTTATGAAACGCTTAACTGCATTTTTAAAAATCACGTTTTCAAATCGCACATTTTAAAATCACAATATTAAATAAACCCTAAATATAGACAACCCTATATTCAATTATATTCTTCAAAAGTTACCAACAAAAACAAACCATAACTTTAAGGCTTTAACCATGCATTCGGTTACCCACAGCTTTTTGCTCTGAAAACATGTTGTCAGTAACATTACAATTAGGAATTCTCTAACGAGCGTCTCTATTTGACTATCCCCTTGCAAGCAGAATCAATGTTAGAAGTACAGTCATTTATGTTCTCTTTTTGTATATCTCTGATTTCCCATTTTCTGTGTGTAAATTTGATTGATTTATCATTTGGGTTTTTCTTATGGAATGTTACATTTCAATAACTCCTTATTTATTTTAGTTTGAGAGCTTGTTGTTATCAAACTTTTGACTAATTTCTCATGTGGAACTGTGGGTGGTCTTCAATTAGTGGAATACTGCATGAGTTTTTTCATTTTCTTCTACTTTTAGGGTTTTTTTTTTTTTGGTAAAATTTTTAATTATGTTGTTTACTCGATTTATAAGTTTGTCAGTTCTATTAGTTTTTTGCTACTTAAATCTTTTCATTTTTATGCAAGTTCAGTTGAATTCTATCTGGGTTTTCTTCAATCAGTGATAAAATTCATTAAGTCCTCAATATGTTGCTATTTGAGAATTTGTTGTTCTCTTAGTACCTCTGTTCTTTTAGGCAATTACGTGTTTAGATTACGCTAAAAATTTAGTGCGACTGCTTCACAAGCAGAATCCCACTACCACTACCCATCGCTCTTTACCACCCATGAGCTTGTAAAGAGCACTCCATTAGGATCAACAAAGTAGTTAAAAAACTATTTTGTTAAGTCCTGTAGCAAAAAAATTGAAAAAAAGTTCCACATCATGCTCAATAATTTACCAAAAATTTGATGACTGTTACAGTGCTCAGCAACTGTAGCTCACCAAAGCAATTTTTTAATTTATAAAATAATGATCTCTCTCCTCTCTCCTCTTTTTTTTTTTTTTTCCTGCACGCTTCTCTCTGGCGCTTCTTCTTTCTCCACTTTTTTTTTTTTTCCTGCCACCTGCGTTCCTCTTTGGTATTTTTTTTTTTAAGTAATCCTCTTTGTAATTGAATGCTTCATTTTTTTTTTTAAAAAAAAGACCTTTAGAAAAATATCGAATTTTTAAAAAAATTACAATTATGAAAAAAAAAAAAATTTTAAAAATATGATCAATAAAAAATGATAAATTTTAGAATAATAATTGTTAGAAAATGATAAAGTTTAAAAATATGATTGTTAGAAAATAATAAAGAATAATAAAAAAGAATAGATAATGAATATTTAAATGAAATAGTAAAAGTTGTTAACTAAAATATTGAGCCGAATGTAGATTCTTTTAAAAAGTTGTTAGCTAAAATGGAAAAGTGAAATTTTAATTAAAATTTGGCCAACATTTGCTGAGGCCAATGTGAATGCTCTAAGAGGGTTCAGGGACTTCATTCTGAACCATGCCTTTCAAATTTTTGGCTTCACCGTGAAATTATCCACCTTATTTGGAGTAGTTTTATTTTTGAAGTTTAATGATTATTATTATTATTAAGAAAAAGTTTGATATATTTGATAGGCCACTTGATCCAATCCCAAATGCGTGGTATAATTAGACGTGGGAGATAAGTTTTCCCATGAGCATAGGAGGACTGGTGCACATATTAAAATCATTTGCCATTTCCTCTGTTTAAACTTCATAAAACAGAGTAGGTTGTCCATGGTTGTTGTGTGTGGATTGTGGTAGGATAACTTAAAAGATAATACAAAAATTCTCCTCAATCCACTTGTCCGGAGAATGTATGCTAACGTTCAGGGAAAATTATGCCGGGTATTAAATCTATTCTATAATATAATATGTCTATGCTATTATGGTAATAATTCATACATGTTTTTAACGTTTTGCTATTTATGGTAATTTAGTTTACTCTTTCATAGTTTTTTAAGGTTTATGATGGATTATAATAAAGA
This sequence comes from Betula pendula, assembly GCA_900184695.1. NCBI lineage: Eukaryota > Viridiplantae > Streptophyta > Magnoliopsida > Fagales > Betulaceae > Betula > Betula pendula. Next base: position 244,795 of record FXXK01000384.1, read on the forward strand.
AACATTTGATGAAATTATAATTTTATGTACTTTTAAGATGGTTGAGATAAACACTATGAACATAAATGTACTATATATTTTTTAATACCCTTTCATTTGATGTAACGATATATGTGTCATATCTAAGTTAATTATCTTTCATTTTCTTTTAGCATATCATATTTACTTAATTTATAGTTTTACTTTATTTATTTAGAAAATTCAATATATACTTGTTAAATAGCCTAGATATTAAATCTATTATATAATATTATATATCTATGATATTAATAATTATAGTGATATATAACATAAAAAACTAAGCACGTGCATTTTACGTGTTATCCCAACCAGTATTAAATTAAACATCTCATAGTTTATTCATACATCACACAATATTTTGCTAATATTGAAAATCAATTCTATAATTTTTAAGATAAAACAGGTAAGGAGGCTAATGTAAGAGGTTGACACTCTTTACTTAGACGTTACTATTATACTATCTTACTCATTAAAGCAAAAATAAAATTAAAGAGGAACTTAGATGGTTTTATGCAAATTGCAAAGCCTGAATGTGTGCTGTTATTGAGAGAACTTGTCTTGTATACTTTAACAAAATTGTGGTGTTCTTTCAAACACATTGAACGGACTCCATCGAGAATACAGTTGTAATCGAGTTGAGTTGAATACTAAATATTCAAATTTAATTTATTTAAATTCGTTTTAAACATAAACTGAGTTCGAATTTATCATTGAGCTAAATGATCTGTTCAAATTTGATTTATTTATTTTTTGAATGATCTCAAATTTATTCATTCATTATATAAAGTAAATATCGTAATTTTTTATTCTATTTTCGTAAATCTATACTCATCATCAATTAAATAATCATTGTTAATATTTTTATCGTTTGAATTAATTAGCTTAAATCTTAAACAATCCAATATTGAGTCACATGTATGTTTTATAATACCTATATACATTCATCACACACACATATAAAAAATTCTCATGTATATACACATACACATATATTTATATCAAGATTCATAATTACAATAATTCAAATTATATCTCATATAATTTTTATCTTTTTAAATACTTTAGATGTTTTTATTACAAAGTTAAAAATAATACTATAAAAAAATATATACAAATTTATACGAGCTAATATAAATCGAGTCAAATTTATACGAATTTATCTCGTTTAGTAATAAAACTAAATTTATGTTAAAGTTCAATTCACAGACCAAACTCAAAGTCAAGTTTATATGAATAGATTTCAAGCTTTTAGTAACAGCTCCCTTCATTTACAACTCTAGAGTTACAAAGTAAATAAAATGGTTTTCAGTTCTTTTATATTTTCCAGGTGTTTGAGTATGGACTCAGGGTGTGGTGAAGAGTTCTGTACGGGCAAGACCTTTGGTGGGTAATCCGAGCACAAAGGCGTGGCTGCTGACGGCCCTCCTTTTATTTTATTTTTTTAAAATTTAATTTATGATTTTTTGTTTTTTTATAATTTTATATTTTTAATAATATTTTTTTATTAGAAATACCGCGTGTCGTATTTTTATTGGTATGACGTGACAGTTTAACGGTTTCTGTTAAAATGACTAACAGAAATTTGTTTTAAGGTGTAATTTGTTATTTTGGCCAACCAAAGGGACCTCTAAGTTTTTTCTTAGAGTGATATGTAATTTAGGTCAACCTCAAGATCAATTTTATATTTTTTTCAAATAAAATGAAAAAATACTCAGAAAAAACCAAAATTGAAAAGACAAAGATTTTTGGAACTTCTGCCGTCAGTGGACGTTAGGGTAATATCCTAACGCCGTCATCACTCCTTAGCTGGGAAATTGAGAATCCAAGCACAGTAAAGCCCATTTGGCCATTGGCATCATCACTTTAAGCACCGCCTTTGCCACTACCCTCCCTATCTTTCTGGTTACCCTTCGCTGTCTCTGTGTCTCTGATGTGCCTAAGGAATCATTTGCCTCGAACAGTCACCGGCGAACCCTAACAATCGTCGCTCTCTAATTCATTGGTCCCACTCCTTAACTGTTTTGCTTATTGTACACTGAATTAATTCGATCTCTAAAACCCTAAATTAATTTTGTTGGGTTTCTTTATTTTTGACAGGTATAGCGGGATTAGGGTTTAGGGTATTCGATCGAACTTTGGCGCTATTTCGGGTAATTTTGAGGTATGAGATTTATACTTACAGCGTAGCATTGTATCCTTTCATTGTAAATCGTTTGGTTGCTGAGAAATCGACGGAATAAAAGAGAAAGAAAATTTCGAGTCTTTTACTGTATTTGCTTGCTTGAGTGAGCCTCGTTAGTTTCGTCAAGATATGTATTTTCTTCCATTTCTATTTGGCAAAAAATTTCGGGTTTCTTTTGTAGTTGTCAATGGAATCTGGAGTTGGTGGACCTGTTACTATCGACATGTAATCAAATATTTATTGATAAAATTGTCTATTATTAGTTAGTGTCATTCTTAGGGGATTGCTTGAATCAGCTCAGCTTGTGAGGATATTTATGAAGGGCTGTGAGAATATTTCTGTAAAAGTTGTATGTAGGTGAAAGCATTGATGCACTGTGGGAGCTGAAGCTGTTCTTTTAGGTCAGAATGGGATTTGATAATGAGTGCATATTAAACATTCAAACTTTAGCTGGAGAGTATTTCTGCCCTGTCTGTCGTCTGCTTGTCTACCCAAATGAGGCATTACAGTCACAATGCACTCATTTATACTGCAAGCCCTGTTTGACATACGTTGTGAGTACTACTCGGGCTTGCCCTTATGATGGCTACTTGATAACTGAAGCAGATTCCAAGGTTCTGTCTCTCACTATCGTGGTCTTTATTATACTGTGATTATTCCTCTTATCTACTGATAAAATGTTTCTGATAACTGCTCATTGCAGCCGCTTGTAGAATCAAATAAAACGCTTGCTGAAACCATTGGCAAAATAGCAGTTCATTGTCTCTACCATAGGAGTGGATGTACATGGCAGGGGCCTTTATCTGAGTGCACGTCTCATTGTACTGGATGTGCATTTGGCAATTCTCCTGTTGTATGCAACAGGTGTGGGATTCAAATTGTGCACCGTCAAGTACAGGAACATGCACAAAATTGTCCTGTAAGTGGTGGAAAATTTTATTTTCCTTTAGTTTTCGTTTTGGATGAATAGAAATATGTTATCCTTATTGTTTTTGGTAGGTTGGTTCACATTTGGTTTTTGTATGATGACAGGGTGTGCAGCCTCAGGTGCAGCAGGCAGAAGGTGCTCCGGACACTTCAGCCATGGGTGGAACTGCAACTGCCGATCAGACTCAGGCTGGCACTCAGGCAGGAGTAACAACTCCTCAGGCCCAGACTTCTCAAACTACTGCATCCACTACACTTGGACAGGATCCTAATCAGCAAGCAAACCCAAATTCTCAAGCACAAGCTGTAGTTCAATCTGCTGTGCCGACTCCAGAACAGTGGTATCAGCAACAACAACAGTATCAGCAATACTACCAGCAGTATCCTGGTTATGACCCCTATCAACAGCATTATCAGCAGTACTACCCCTATCAACAGCCTGCAGTTCCGCAATACCCTCAGCAGAACTTGCAAGCTCATCCCCTGCATGGAACTGGTCAGCATCAACCTCAGCCTCAGCCCCAAACCCAGCCGCAGCCGCAGCCTCAGCCTCATGTCCAGCCTCAAACCCAACCACAACCTCAGCCCCTTGGACAATCTCAATCACATCCACATATTCAAGCTCCAGCGGTTACTCAACTTCAGAACCAGGCACAAGTTAACCTGCAACAGCAAGCACAAACTGTGGTGTTGCCACACTCTCAAATTCAGTCGCAGACTCATCAGCCAGCCCCAGGCCACCCACATCCTCAGCCTCAGCCGTTTCCCCAAGCTCAGTCCCATGCCACCCAACCTCATCCACAACAACATGTGCCGGTGCCTCAATATCAGCAGCCTCATCATCAGATGCAACACCCACAGCTTCAAATTCAGCAACAGGTGCATCAACATCCCCCTTCTCAACCCCAACCTCATTCACAAGCTCAGCTACAAGTGCCAGTTCAAAATCATTCTCAGCCACATCCCAACCTAAATCCTAATGTCCAGCCTCAGATGCAGCATTCGTCCGCCCATGCTGTGACAGGCCATCAATCGTATCCTCAGTCTCAGCCTCAGCAGCAAATGCATCTAGTAGCCCCACAACAACATCAAATGCACATGCATCCTCAAGGTGGGCCTCAGTCACAATCTCAACATTCTGGTCAGATACCAAGTCAATTCCCTCAACAACATCCTCCCATGCGTCCACCCCCTTCTCATGCTACAATTCCAAACCAGCAACAGGCGGCTTTGTTGCCATTGCCTGGTCAAGTCCAAAACATCCCTCCTGCTCAACAGCAGCCAGTTCAACAATCTGGACACCCAATCCACCAGCACCCTGTTTTGCAGCCAGTTCAGCAGCCCATGGCTCAGCAATATGTGCAGCATCAGCAGCCTTTCATACCGCAAGGTCCATTTGTTCAGCAGCAGATGCCCACCCCCTCTCAGTTGCGCCCCCCAGGGCCGCCTCATTCATATCCACAACATACTCATGCCTATCCACAGATGCAGCAGAATGTAGCATTACCACACGGATCTCAAAATGTTGCTGGAAGACCCATGATGCCAAATCCTGGAGTACAATCACAGCCATATCCACAATATGCTGCTGTTGTTCAGGCAAGGCCTATACATCTTGGTGCAAGCCAACCATCTGCAAATCAGAACAATGTGCTCAGAAACAACCAAGTGCAAGTGTCTACTGAACAACAGTCTGGGGCAACTTCAAGGCCAACAATGTCCATAAGGCAAGGTGATCACGTATTTGAGAAAAGTGTGGGTGATCAAGCACCTGGATCATCTTCTGAGAATGCTGTGAAAAAGGTCTCGAATGATTTGGATGCAGCATCTGGTCTTGGGGCTGATGCCGGTGAAGTAAAAACTGTGAAATCTGAAACTGATATTAAGGCCAAGGATGATGGTGATGCAGAACCTGAATCATGTGCAGTGGAAAATGGAGAACTTGTTAAGCGGATGGTGAAGGAAGAGGCTTCAGGAAGTAATTCAGAGCGCTTAAATGTTGGTAAATCAGGTGAACTTGAAGCTGAGGTCAAGAAAGATGTTTCTAATGCTAGCCCAAAACATTTGGACAATTCTGCTATGGAAGACAGAAAAAATCTGGGTGATCCTCTGCTGAAAAATCTGCCATTCCATGATTCTGCACATATTGAAAAACTGAGCGGGAAATTGCAGAAGGATTCGAGTGGGATTCAGCAGCTTTCCACTGGTGCTGATGAAGCCTCACAAACTTTGTCCATGACTTCAGCTCCTGTCTCCCGTAGTCCTGCGCTGAATGTTGTCCCCAAAGTAGCCGTTTCTCAAGGTCCTGGAGTTGATGAATACAGAGGTTTTCCTCCACCCAGTCAGGTGCAATCTGGGGCCTTCACACAGTCTTCTCACCCAGGCCCAATTGCTGATCAGGGACGGCATTTTGGGCCTTCTACTCTGCAGCAAAGGCCTGGTGCTCCATTGTTACAAACACCTTCTCCTGTGCTCCCATATCACACACATGCAGCAGGGCACCCTTCCACTCAATTAAGGCCTCAGGCACATGGGCATGTACCTGAGCATTTCCAGCCACCTATGTTTAAGCAGTCTCAAGGTCTTGAAATTCCCCCTGGTGGTATCTCAGGCCCTGGCTCCACAGCATCCTATGGGAGGGGATCGGGTTATTATGGTTTTCCCCAGCAGAACTTTGAACTGCAACCTGTTGCTCCACAAGGGCCTCGAAGTCAAGGGCATTCACTCCCTAACCCTGCTGCGGCTTCCAGAATGCCTCAAGGTGAATCCATTGGAGGGGCATTTGGTACTCTACCTCCTGGTGCAATTGATTCACATGCTGGAATGATGGCTAGAGCACCACCACATGGCCCTGAAGGTCTGATGGGTCAGCAGCGCCCTACTAATCCAATGGAAGCTGAATTGTTAGCAAATCATAGACCAAGCTACATGGACGGTAGACGACTTGATCCGCATCTTCCTGGGTCTTTGGGACAGGGTCCAGTTGGTCAGCCTTCTGGTGTAATGCGAAGTAATGGGCCCCCTGGCCTTGAGTCCTCATCGACACTTGGGTTGCGGGACGATAGGTTGAAGCCTTTCCCAGATGAGCGTTCCAATTCTGTTCTAGGAAGACATGTTAAAGATCGAGGAGAGTTTGAAGACAATCTCAATCAATTCCCCAAGACTTCTCGTTTGGATGCTGAACCTGTACCAAAGTTTGGGAGTTATTCGTCAAGGCCTCATGAGATGGGACCGTATGGGCTAAATAGTGATACTGGTTTGAAATTGGATCCTGGGGCTGGCAGTGCCCATTCAAGATTCTTGCCTCCCTATGATGGAGGAGAGAGGCCAGTTGGCTTGCCAGATTCTGCTCGTAATCACCCAGATTTTCTTGGACCAGCTACTGGGTATGCTCGACGTCACATGGATGGTCCGACTCCTAGAAGTCCAGTTAGAGAATACCCTGGCATATCCTCACGTGGTTTTGGAGGCCTTCCTGGCCAGTCTGGCCTAGATGACTTTGATGGCAGGGAATCACGTCGTTTTGGTGATACAATTGGTAATTCGTTCCATGAAAGCAGGTTTCCTGTTTTGCCCAGTCATTTGCACAGGGGCGAGTTTGAGGGTCCCGGTAAGTTACGAATGGGTGAGCATTTAAGGAGTGGTGATATGATTGGTTTAGATGGCCATTTACGGAGGGGTGAACATTTGGGCCCCCGTAACTTGCCTAATCATATGCGGTTGGGAGAGCCTATCGGTTTTGGTGACTATCCTGGTCATGGACGGATGGGAGAATTGGCTGGGCTGGGGAACTTCGAATCTTTTGGTGCAGGCAACAGGCCAGGTCATCCACGGTTTGGTGAGCCAGGATTTAGGAGCAGTTTCTCTCTTCAGGGATTTCCAAATGATGGTGGAATGAATACAGTTAAGTATGAGTTTTCTGCACTTGATATTCTTACATTTTTGTTAAGCCTATTCAATTCACTGTGTAAGGCTTATACTCATTATTCTTACATTTTTCTTAAGCCTATTTAATTCACTGTGTAAGGCTTATTGTACCTTTGAGTTTGTCTTAATTTGTTTGTAGTTTTGTCCTCTGTAATATGGATGCTCTTTCTTGGTTTGTGTATGTGTATTACTTGTTCAGATCAGTTCCGATTTTTTAAATTTTGAGCCTATGGATATCTCCAGGGAGATGCAGGGTCTTTTGGTAACCTGAGGAAGAGGAAGGTGGCTAGCACAGGATGGTGTCGAATCTGTAAAGTTGACTGTGAAACGGTTGGAGGCTTGGAATTGCACTCACAAACAAGGGAGCACCAGAAGATGGCTATGGATATGGTACGGGGTATCAAGCAGAACGCAAAGAAACAGAAATCGTAAGTCATCTTCGTTCTTGTTATAGACGCTTCTGCACTTCTTTATTTGGAACTTGTATTAGATAGGCTAGAAATATCTAATTCTTTATCCTTTTGTTTCTACTTTATTTTTTAGATTAACTGGTGACCATTCCTCACTCGAAGATGCAAGCAAGTCAAAGAGTACCAGTTTTGAGGCCCGTGGGAATAAGCATTAAGTGGTGCTGGTGTGCTAAAAATGGTCCATTGCTGACTTGGGTTCAATTTAGTGTTTGTGGTATTATTGCCTACAGTGATATAGGTCATTCACCCTTCGTGCCTCTTTTCTCATTTCAGGGTGGTTTATGTTAGTTTTGCCATTTCAGGTTGCTGCCATGTTTATGGAGATGGGTTTTGGAACTGAAGTGCAGTGGCAGTTAAGTTTGTTGGTTTTTGACCCTGAAATCTATTTTTTAGGACTGGAATAGTTTTATGTAGAAACTGGAATTATTTAATTGCCATCATTTCCTTGTGCATGTGATGCTTACTTGTAATGCTTCAAATTTTTGTCAGTAGCATTTGCTAGTGTATCGTTCAACCCTCCTGATCTTATTCCTGAATTTTCTTTGTGCTCTTACAGGGTGTCATAGCTAAAAATAAAGTTGTCTGATATGGTTGCTTGGTTTAGCTGGTGATTTGCTTCTGTTGTCAAATCTGTGTCAGGTTTATAGCCTCTGCAACTTTTATTCTGAGTGATTTGGACAATCTTCTTTTTAGAAGATGGGAGTCCTTATTTGCGGAAATCTTACATTTTGAGGATGATATACAATTTTTTATTGAACTATGTTCCAACGTTTTGTATGGTTTTTCTATTACCTACTTTTCTGTTATGCTAATCCCTTATTCATTTTGAAATTGTTTAACCATGTGTTCTCATTTTTGGCCAACCAACTCTCCCTTTCTGTCGTGTCTCTTTGTTCAGTCTGATGAATACCTTTTAATACTTAAAATTCTATGTGAGCAAGAATGAGAGGTGGAATTTCATGAGATTACTAGCTTTGCAAAACTCTCTTGATGCAATGAGTTCTGGAAGTATAAATTAGATTGTAACTTGGTATACATTTTAACCACGGGACAAAGGAAGAAAGAAAAAGAAGTATGACACCAATGCAGAATTACTTATATAACGAGTGCATAACAGTATCCAGAAGTGTGTTATTGAGTTGATTTGGTTTTCCTTAAAGTAATGGTACTGATGGCTTTATAGTTGACATCTAGTTCTGAGAGGTCTTGTGTGTATCCTTTTGAAGATCTCCCAGCCATACAACTTACAAGAAATGCTTTACCGATTGAGCACCGGTATCATGACCAGGATACTCAAAAGTTAATAAATATGCGTTCATACTACTATTTATAGCTAGAAATTTTTTATACATTTAAAGTTCTTGTCAGTGCTCAGAAAAAAAAGAGTTCTTGTGAGTATGTCTAGATACTAGTTCTTGATATCTAGTTATGGCATCTACTTTTGCTGTCTGACTTGTTTTTAGCTTCTTTTTTTTTTTCATTGACAAGAAGAAACTTAAATTAAATAATAGAGATTGAAGAAGCAGCCATGAATTATTGAGCTTAGTTATACTTCACCAAAGCTGTGACCGATTTAGGATTTTGATTGCGGTGCAACTATGATTTTTGGTAGGAGATGCTGCTAGTCTTTGAAAATATTCGAACTTAGAGACCCTAACGATTGTATACACTATCTTGTTAGTAGCCTTAATAACTTATTAAGTGGATGGAAGTCATGATTGAATGACATTGTTGATCGTCTGGATTACTTAATGAATTTTCCACATCAACGACCAAGAATCAAAAATAGAGAAAGAACCGGAGGAAGAAGTAGAAGTGGAAGACACGTAGTGATCATACTTAGTTATGCTAGGTAGAAGTGGCTTCAGCATGTTTACTTGTTTGGACAATTATGGAGATCACAGCACATATCGGGTGGGTTAGTTAAAGACATTTTTCATGTAATACACATGCTTTTGGCCAATATATTAGACCATGAAAAAAATAGTATTACTGTGGCTTTTATCTTTTTCAGTTTAATCATTACGGTTGGAACTGATAGAAAGAAACCCTTTTAACACCTGATATTGTAAAGCTGGATGCTATATTACAGTTTGAACTGATAGAAAAACACCTATTCTTCATATTCTGGGTGTTCTGACACTAACCTTTAACACTTGATGTAGTAAAGCCTTCAACTAAGATTATATATTTGGTTGTTAATGCATTACAAGTTTTTATTATCGTTAGCTGGTGGCTCGGAGAAAGTGACTGATTTAATATTATGTCAAGTTAAAAGACGCCCTTCAGTAGTTTCTTTGATAAAATTTTAGTCTCACTGTTAATTATCTTTCTTCTAATGTGAGACCTAATGCATAATTCTATCAAAATTCACTTAAGCTTTAAGGCTTATGTTTGAAGTTAATTTTTTATTTTTGGTGAAATTTCTTTTTTTACAATAGATTTTCAATTCGACGTGTCTTTTTACGGCGAGGCAGACAACAAAATGGATGAAAGTTCAGTGGAAAGGTTTACCCGGTCACCTTTTATGGATGTGGTAAGAATGTGTTAGATGTGCAGATTTTTATAGTAGCAAAAGTTTGCTTCTTAGTATTGATTTTCGTTTGCTTCTTAGTATTGATTTTTCTGAAATTGGTGACTTGTTGCGGGATTGTATGTTGCCTTCTTGACACTGATTATTCTTTGTTTAACAGTTCTATATTTTTATGGTTCTGTAATTGGGTTTTAAACAGTAGGATACTTGCGAGTAAATCTGAGTGTGTTCCATTGTCCATTATTTTAGATACTGTTTTAGGATACCACATTTAGTTTATAGGGTTCTTACCTGGTTTTTGTGTTCGAAATAGGATTTTCCCTTCCAAGGTTTACCCTGTATTCGTTCATTCATTTTCCCTTATCATGATATACTCAGATAACATTATTTGGGCTGGTGAATTATAGAGTGGTTAGGATTCCTTTTGGAAGTGACGATGTGAGGTTAACTTGGGATAACTTTTGATAGTTCATTGGAAGTTGAGATGCTTTACATCTTCTGAAATAATTTTAGTGATCAAGAATTTGATTACCATATTCTTGAAGGAATGGAGGTTTTAACTTACCATTTTGTTTTGATCTCAGAAGTTGTTCATTCACTTGAGAGAGGGAAGTATGGATTAGTCCGAGCAGGCTTTTGTTGTTAGATTAAGTACTAGATAGGATAAAAAAAACCCGGATTTTGCTTCATATTTGGATCGACAAATAAGGGTTTTCAGTCTTTGGACATGCTTGTGCCCTTTTTGTAGCCAATGCCCTTTTTTAACCTTTTTGGTGTTACTTTTTGAACTGCCAATCTGTGAGTCAAAGATGATCAGTAAATGCAGCACTGGTGTTTTATGATATAGGTTCATTTGCAGCAGCTTGAGTCCTGCCAAATAGTTACCAACTTCTTCTCGTTAACATAATCATATTATCCTTCTAATATATTTTTGACTCTAATTTTAGGCATTTTCACATGTCCGGTGATTATGACCCATTGCTTTCTCTAATTTAAAGGTGAGATTGATAGCCTGCTTTAGGTGCAACCCTATGTCTGATTTATAGGTTTTGTCCACTTGTGCAATTACTTGTATTAATGAACTACCTGTATAAATTCAAACCAATTTGTAGACATATCAGTAATCTATCTAGTATGTAGTGAACAAAATGAAGTTTTTAGGAATCCTAAATAACTATCAAGTTGTCATTCATACATTAGAATCAAAGATTCAAGATGTGATCCTTTTCAGTTGGTAACATCAAAAGACCAATGGCATTGTTGCCTGTGGTACTTCTCCTCTGAAGGCGGCGGTTTAAAGTTCAAACCATCATGGATATGGGGTTTGTGATGTCCATTGTTTGGCCATAAGATGAAAGAAAGGGTAAGTGAGAATTTTCTTAAAGGACTGGCAATAATTACATCAATTAGGTCACCAGAAAAAAGATCTCTGCCACCATTGGAAGCAACTGGATCACAAAATGGACTGCAATCAACTTTAGTCTAATAGAGCATCCGTAAAGTGAACCTTTAACAAACTAAACCAACCACATAGAAGAAGTCATCAACTCAAAGATAGATGTCAAAAGCTATACCACCCACACCTGGCCTGGCTGTTGTTATCTGCTATAACTTTTGCTTGCAGCTTTTTTTTGTTAACTTAATTTTTTGTGCCTCCTTTTGTGTTGGATTTGCTTGTGGTCCTCGATTTCAGTTTTCTAAGTCAGCAAGTCTTCATAATGGGTGTTAAAAGCATATTTGGTATGATATTGCTTCCATAATTATCTTCAGATAATTCTGTAGTTGCAAGTATTCCTCTCCCGATAGGTTTCCTTCTGTCAATGTTGTGTAGGGGTGGGCATTGGAGGTAGCGGAGGCAGAAATGAGCTTTGCGCTTTCCGCCTCTGCCACTGTTGGAAAGTTGGAATGGCGTCTGACCCTTATCCGACGGAGGTCATTTCTGCCCAGCCTCCACCTCCAAAATCTCGGAGGCAGAGTTGGGCAGAGCCGTCAAAAGAGATCTACTGAAGACGAAGACGCCTTATCTTCGTCCCAAATATGAGACGAAGAGCGAGTCTTCTTCGTTAGAGAGAGAGAGAGAGAGAGAGAGAGAGAGAGAGAACGTAAATGGACCCAGGCGGGCGAGGCAGTTTTTTGGGGAAGGAAGAAAGAAAACAGAAAAGTAAGAAAAAAAGACAGAAGAAGAATAGAAGGAAGAAAGAAGAAAGTAAAAAAATAAGAAAAGAAAAAAGCACAAGAAAGAACGAAAGGAAAAAAAAAAGAAAGAAGAAAAAAAAGGATAAAAAAAGAAAAGAAAGAAAAGAAGAGAAGAAGAAAGAAAAAAAAAGAAAAAGAAAAAAGAAAGAAAGAAGAGAAGGAAAAGAGAAGAGGAAAGAAAAAAAAAAAGAAAAAGAAAAAAGAGAAAGAAAAGAAGAAAAGAAAAGAAAAAAAGAAGAAGAAATATATTTTTTTAAAAAATTAAAGGGGTGTCAGAGTTCGAATTCCATCGGAAACAGAATCCAACTTCCGCCCTTGCTCCGAATTTCGTCAGGAACGCAAATGGACCTCCACCCCTACTGTTTGCCATTGGAAGCCGACCCATGCGGGTTAGAAATGGGTCGTCAGCGGGTTGGCTTTCGGAATCTCTGATTCCGCAGCCCTAATGTTGTGTCATGTATGAAAACCTTAACATTGAAAACAAAAATCTGATTATAGTGATTTCTGTTTAAAATTTCAGTGCCCTGACCCCTCTGTTTCATATTGCTTATTCCATATTTATTGGCGGTCTTAAACTATCAGAAGAGTAGGATCTAAGGCACTTCCCTCTTTTGTTCCTTTTTTTTTTTAAAAAAAAAATATATGTTGGGGAACTCTCCACATGGTTTGATGCGTTGGTAGCATACTTACCATGACCTCTTCAAAAAGATTAAGGGTAAGATGGTAATAAACAACAAAGTATACTTGTTTATAGACAGCCACAAGCTTCTTCTATAATTTGCATGAAATTACTGAAAATATCTAAAGAAGGCATAGCCAAAGGTATTGATATCAGCATATTGCATGCACCATCTGGCGCATAGAAATCATAGGTCTTAGTGAGTAGCCATACCATGGATAGTTATGCTAGTAGACAATGCTCTTCCAGTTATTTATGAACTTGTTGGATTATGATTTAACAGACGTGGTCCTAAAGAAATCTTAATGCCTTGATGGTGAAACAACATTGTAGCTAACTTCTAGATAGTAGAAAAGCCTGTTGATTTAACATGCTACATTTGGGTGAATATTGGAGTCTACTGGGTCTCAATCCGTTGGATGCTAGATGTTAGAGTCGGCGTTCTTATTTTGGTTCCAGCTTCTGTATTAGTTTTTTTCCCCCTTTAACATGCATTATCTACTTGTATCAAATATGATGTTTATTGGATTTTGGATATGATAATTTCTCAATCTGTTTCTGTTTTGTATTCTCTTGGTAATTGACCTTCCGGATGTGCTCAGTATTTTTTTGGGGGTTTTTTTTTTTTTCATGTAAATGTTAGAAGTACTTGTTATTTTTATTTGACCAGAATGTTATTTGTTGATTGATCTCTGGATCTATGTTTGAATGTTCAACTTAATAGCTTAAATATGTTTTTGATGCCCGAAATGTGTAAGCTGGTTAGAATTATAGGTTTTTATTACAGGTGCACACAAGAGTTTTACTTAGAATAGGCTTGAACAAATTCCTTTTGATTAATATCTCAAATAGTTTTTTTAGGTGTGCATCTTCCTTATTACTGTCAAGAAGCTTTGGCATCTTCCTTCACCATTAAGAAAAACAAATCTTTAGGATTCAATGATCTATTTAAATTTTCAGATGGGTAGGATTTCATCGAAGGATTGGGATAGGGACTAACATTTGGGCTTCCCAAGTAGTGGTATTTTCTTTTCTGCTGTGCTATACACAGGGCTACTTGTCTCTGAGCGTCCCCTTCCCAATATGAAAATGTTGCCCCAACAAATTAATTGAAAAGAAAAAACCATGAAGTTACATACCAAAGCCTGTAAAGTAGCCCTCTTATAGATGGAAAGTACATCAGATGTATTTCAGCGAAGTGCTCTGATGCGGCCTTTGAGCCTGTTGGCCATACTTTCCTAGTTAATGGCCCAAAGCAGAATTAATAGTTGCAAAAAAGATGTGAGCATTGATGTGCAATTCAAATAAAATTTAGCAAAAGAAACTGGATTACATAAGACTTTATATTATGGCTTTTATTTGCAGATCTTAACTGATTTTGATTATTAAGATTCTAAGATTGTACTTGAAGAGTTTTGGTCATTGCACCAGAGTTTGTGATGGGTGCATTCATCATCTAACACGGGCATAAGCTTTGTGATTTAGGATGTGATCTTGTTAATAATCGTTAGACTTAAATTGTCATCCTTTCAACCAATATGATCCCAGGGGACACTGTATTTCTATTTTAAATTTGTGAGCATCATAATGCTTCATTCGTGAAGCATTTACTTTTTCAATGTTATATATATGGTGAAGGAATATCTAACTAATTGTGTTCTTGCATGTGAGGAAGTGTGAAACATGAAAACTAGACATAAGGAAAAAGTACAAACTAGGAAAAAACAGCCAGTAGATACCCGATCTAAAATCTTGGTACGATAGTTGAAGAGAGGAATTTCTTATTAAGCTTTCCTCTTAGAACATAGACTTGTCATTTTGTTTGTCATTTTCCTTGATGTAGAAGGCATTCTAATATATATCTAGAACTTGTTTGATGGGTTATTGAGTGCTAACTTATTGGGAAAACTACATTTTCCCCCCTCTAATATACACCCAAATTGCAATGTCTCCAAACTTTAAGATGGCTGCGATTGACATCCCAAACTAGCTAGTCCTTTCACTTTATGACTTACTAAATTTTCTGATAAATCCGTGAAAAATGGGTAAAATGTTGATTATAGCCATATCATTTATGTGAAAATACAATTATGCCCTTAGTGGCTATAATTTTTGTGAAAATGCAATTATGCCCTTAGTTGCTGTAATTTATGTGAAAATACAATTATGCCCTTAGATAAAAAAAAATTAGCACTATCATTTTATTATTATTATTTTTTAATTTTTTTTTACAAAATTATATGATGTAGGATTTAATGGAAAATCCTAACTTAAAGGGCTAGGTAGCTTGGGGGGTTAATTGTAACTATTTTAATGATTGTGGGGACATTGCAAATTGGGTGCAAGTTTGAGGGGGGTAAGTGTAATTTTTCCTAACTTATTTTGAAGTGTGGCTACCAGTCAGTGCAAGTGACGAGGTCCTGCGTTGGCTATTTTTCAATGTCCGGGAATTATACAGTTTTGGCCATTGAGGTTCTATTTCTTGCAATTATGCTTCATATGCTCGTTTGAATTGCGAAGATGTAAACCTTCAAATACCATATGTCAATTTTAAGGCTTGCCTTTGCTGGTTTCTTGTTTGACATGCTTACGTTGCGGTTGTGTATCACATTGGAATTCTACTTTTATAAGTTCTCTTTTGCACTTTGTAATTTAAAATTCCCTTGATTTGGAAAAAAAGAAAAAACAAAAAGGAACTATGTATCTATACCACAAGAGTAATGCTAGAGGGAAGATTTATGTCTTTTTCGTTCATTTTAAAATTGATGGGACTTTTAAAATTACTATTCGATCAAAATTTAAGTAATTTATTACAAGTCTAACGATGATTTTAAAAGTCATATTAATTTAAAAAAAAAACACAAGAAAGACTTGGATCTTTCCCATTACTTATGCCACAATCAATTTCTATGCTTGATTTGCGTTTTAGAGCCCATGGATTTGAGAATATAGTGGAAAGTTGAGTTGGTGGATTGTGGCGGTGGGGAAGGATTGTGATGGATAATTAATATAGCATTTGCTTTTCTAAGAATTTTGGACACTAATGCAGTCAATTTTTTTTATTCTAGAATATGGCGACTATTTTTTTTAAAAAAATATATAGTCTTGCCAGTAATGTCTAAGATTGTTGTTATTTTAAAGTGAGTATTTTTTTTATTTTTGATTAAAAAAAAGAAGAAGCAATTTGTAGTATGCTTGTATTGAGAATAGGGGTGTTATAATCAAATCGAGTATTTTTCCAATTTCAATAAGTTAGATTCTGTTATTCAAATTTTATCAATTAAAATATAGGGAAAGTTGGTTGATGAAGCCAATTATGATAATGTCAACCGATGTCATCTTAATATTAAGTTATATTTTCACCCTTTTTAAAAAAAAAATTAAAATGTAGTGTTTTGTTAAACAATAATAAAGGAAAAGGGCATGGGGGGTACACTTGGAGTAGAAATTAGTGATTGAAAACTGGCAAAGAAATTGCATTCCATAATAAATGATTGTTTTTATTCTCTTATAAATTTCTTGCCCATCTTTATATAAAGACATGCTAAATTTACCATTAAATTTATGGGACCACAAGTGTGGTTTCATAATTCAATAATGAATTTGAATATCTCTTATATGAAGATGGATAATAGATGAGCAAGAGATGGATGTGTAACATCTCCTTCAGAACATTACCACCTTACCACCTGTTCTAGATTTTTGCGTACGTGGCATGTGGTCTCTTCTAGTTCTATTGAAACAAAGCTCATCATCTTGATCTTAACCCAAATGGCTATCAGCTCTTGTTCTCTCCAAAATCATAAAAAAAAAGTTCATTTGGAACATCATGAAAATCAAAGTTTTCTATCAATATAGAGGTTGAGTAATCCTAAAAAGGAACACTTATGTCCTTCTTGTATTTTTTTTAAAATTGATAAGACTTTTAAAATTATCATTAAGTCAAAATTTAATAGTCATCTATCATAAATTTAATAGTAATTTTAAAAATTACATCAATTTTAAGAAGTCACAAGCAGAATATGGATCTTCATTTTAACATTATTCAGGGAGGTTTGGTCTCCTTCCCCCATTGAGCATTTCATGATTAATTTTGACATTGTCATTAGGAACTCTTTAGTCCCCATCAATTGTTTGTCGAAATTGTGAGGGCGCATAATCAAAGTTATTTCTCATATTAGCCCCCATGTGACCTGAATATTGCTTAGGCTCTTGCTACTTTGATAGCAACAAAGATTGTAGTCTCTCTTTAGCTAAAGAATTTCATTTTGGAAGGTGACTCATTCGTAGTCTCCTTAGCCTTACAACCTCCTAGCATTACACAAGATTGGAGGATATCCTCTACCATCTCGGACATCTTCGCATTCATCTTGACTTCTTCTTCTTGGGAAGCATGTGAAGTTAACATAATTGCAAACTTTCATGCAGTATTTTGAGTTGCAGGTTGCATTTCCATATCTCCCCTTCTTGTTCCTTGTTTCTCCGTTTGTTATAGGAAAGATCCCCCCACCCCTCTGCCTCTCTCCTCATTTGGCTGTCTGCTGATGTACTTACCAAAAAGAAGAGAAGAAAAAGAAAACCGTCAAGAAAGATCTCTAGCCTGTAGGAAAGAAAAAGGGGTTGGCTCTAGTGTCCAATTTCAACTGGATTCCTACCGAATTTGAAAACAAAAAACAAAATTTTTGGCAAAAAAAAACAAAAAACTTAAAACGTCTTTTGGTAGAGACTTGAATCTAACATTCATAAATTGGGAAGTGAGTTACAAGTTTTGGAAAAAAAATTAAACAAAAACAATTATTTCTTATTTTTGTCTCCAATTTAGGGAAAAAATTATTCGTCATTTCAAATTCGCGATACCAACTGATCTTGGTAGCCATTTTAGCTCTCTCAGGGCCGGGTGTGAATCCAGTGGGCCTCCATTATGGCCCATATGTTAACTCCGAAGAGGGTCGAATCGCTATGAGCCTCCATAGGAATTCGAGCATCTCGAGCAGCCCATAGATTCTTTCTCACACACTCATTCCCGGATTGCCAGCTCAGACGGGGGTGTTTTAGTCTTTTCAAGGTATCGATTTGGTGTGGATCTGTCTTTTTCAACGTGACAAAGGCGGTTAGTTGTTTCCAGCTGTATCTGCGATTTTGAATTTCAAAATTTTACAATTTAACCGTTAGTTTTCTATCCGTTAATGCCTTGGAAATGGCAACATCTGACCGTTGATTCTCACATACACTCAAAATTGTTTTCTTTATTGTATCTCTCTTACGACGGGAGCCGTTATCAGCACTCTCTCTCTCTTTATTGTATCTCTATATAAAAATCTTTTATCCCCACTATCACCCACTCTCCATATTTTCACTTTACTCTCTCTCTCTCTCTCTCTCTTTGCAAACCCTACCGCTCTGCAAAAATGCGAGAAATCCTTCACATCCAAGGAGGCCAGTGTGGCAACCAAATCGGTGCCAAGTTCTGGGAAGTGGTCTGTGCCGAGCACGGTATCGATTCCACGGGTCGGTACCAGGGGGATTCGGAACTTCAACTGGAGAGGGTCAACGTGTATTACAATGAAGCCAGTTGTGGCAGATTTGTACCCCGTGCCGTTCTCATGGATCTGGAGCCCGGGACCATGGACAGCGTGAGATCAGGTCCGTATGGTCAGATTTTCAGGCCAGACAACTTCGTTTTCGGCCAGTCTGGTGCCGGAAACAACTGGGCCAAAGGGCATTACACTGAGGGTGCTGAGTTGATCGATTCCGTCCTCGATGTTGTTCGAAAAGAGGCCGAAAATTGTGATTGCTTGCAGGGTATGGATACTGACCCTCCTGAGTCCTTTCTTTTTTATTTTATTTTTTGTATTTTTTTAACTGTTTTTGTGGCTTAGATTTGTGATGTGGTTCTGTGTGGGTGTTTTGGTTTCTTTGCAGGGTTCCAGGTGTGCCACTCTTTGGGTGGTGGAACTGGATCTGGAATGGGGACGCTTCTGATTTCGAAGATTAGGGAAGAGTACCCAGATAGGATGATGATGACTTTTTCGGTCTTTCCGTCGCCTAAGGTGTCCGACACCGTTGTGGAGCCTTACAATGCCACTTTATCTGTTCATCAGCTTGTGGAAAATGCAGATGAGTGTATGGTGCTTGACAATGAGGCCCTCTATGACATTTGCTTTCGAACGCTGAAGCTCACCACTCCCAGTTGTAAGTTTCCCTCTTTTCTTTTGGTTTGCCATAGAATAAATAATTCCTAAACTAATAAACTTGCACCTGTTAGTATAGAAAACCGTGTAATGTGATGTTGCGATGCTTAATGGTTCTTCGATTTTCCGCTGATTGTTTGATTTTTGAACTGGAAGGACCATATAGTCCTAGAACATAATTTGTATTTTTGATGATCATTGACATAAACTGTAGTAAGTAAAACCATGGTTCTTTCTAACAATTTATATGCTTAGTGTCATCGTCCGACATCGTCTTGTATCTCTTACAAATCATTGTTAGTATTAGAAGTTCATATGAATTATGAAAGTGGTTTTGGAGATTATTCTATATAACATTATATCCTATAAGTGGGTCTTTTTTTGTAGATTACCTTGAAGTCTACCCGTTACTTTTCATCAAAGTTCATACTGTAAACTGATCCCCTAAATTTTTCCCCAATTCTGTTTGACAGTTGGTGATTTGAACCATTTAATATCGGCGACCATGTCTGGAGTTACATGCTGTCTTAGGTTCCCAGGCCAGCTCAACTCAGATCTACGGAAGCTTGCTGTGAATCTCATTCCCTTTCCTCGTCTCCACTTTTTCATGGTGGGGTTTGCACCCCTGACTTCACGAGGATCTCAGCAGTACCGTGCTCTGACAGTTCCTGAGCTCACCCAACAAATGTGGGATTCAAAGAACATGATGTGTGCAGCTGACCCGCGACATGGCCGATATCTGACAGCATCGGCTATGTTCCGTGGAAAGATGAGCACCAAGGAAGTAGATGAACAGATGCTGAATGTGCAGAACAAGAACTCCTCCTACTTCGTTGAGTGGATTCCCAACAATGTGAAATCAACAGTTTGTGATATCCCACCAACTGGTCTCAAGATGGCATCAACCTTCATTGGTAATTCGACATCCATACAGGAGATGTTCCGAAGGGTGAGTGAGCAATTTACGGCCATGTTTAGGAGGAAGGCTTTCTTGCATTGGTATACTGGGGAAGGAATGGATGAGATGGAGTTTACTGAGGCGGAGAGCAACATGAATGATCTGGTTGCAGAGTATCAGCAGTATCAAGATGCAACAGCTGATGAGGAGGTAGATTATGAAGATGAGGAGGAGGCAGAGTATCAGGACTGATGATGGATGGGTTATTGGGGAATTTGCTACCTGATAGTAGCCAGTCTTTTTCTTAACCTCAACTTCCAGTTGCTGGTTGTAGTATTTGACTAAGGAAAGACAATTTATTTTCTGCTGTAACTTTTATAATGTTTGAGTTATCTTAAATTCGCATTCTTGCTTATTTCCCCCGCTTCCCTATTATGTTATGCATATATATCATCTCTTGAAGGACGGAAGCAGCTTGCTAGCATGAAATATTTCGTGTTCTTTAGATATGCAACCTTCCAATTGTCAGTTTTTAGCAGGGCATGTTAAAGACTTTGAGGCTGGGAGCGAAGAAAAACTTTTCAACCATAGTCTGAGTAAAAGAAAAAAGAAAACAGTCATTCAAAGATGACGCCAATGATTCCCAATGATTCAATTGTTCAACCTATTGAGGCGCATATGATAATTCCTAAAAGGTGAAATAATGGTCCACAGAGCAACGCCCTGTATCCTGTCTGCACTAACATGGAAATCGAACGTTGTAAGTGGAAAAAGAGGGTGACTCTACTTACTATCATAGATAATAACACGAACAAAGAACAACAAAATAGAAAGAAGTAAAGAGCTTTTATGGGATCAATGGACAACAAATGTGAGAAATAGCTTTTATGAGAGAAGCTATTTCCGTCTGCAAAGAACAACATGGAACAAAGAACAACAAAATAAAAAGGCAAAGAAATAGCTTCTATGATATCCGTCTGCAATTTTGCTGTTTGAATTAGTAATTTGGACAACAAATGTGAGAAAAAACATGTATGAGGTCTATTTGTCCGGGTAGGAGTAGGCTGCTTGAAATCTGACTACTCGGGTGGGTGAATCTCATAGAAGCTCTCTGCATGAAACAATTCGGACCGATATTTGTTCGGATAGGTGAGTCCTATAAAAAAGTAATCTCATATTTGCTGTTCGAATTGTTAGTAAATTCATACATCAAAATTACAAAAGATAGATATCTATTGATATGACTAATTGGAACTACAATATAGGAGAAAGAGAAGAAATGAGAATGCTCTCACTTTGATAAGTACATACGCCCATTTAGTAAGTTTATGCATAAACCAATACACGCGGCAGTAAACTTTACAAAAAAGACCAAATTGAAATAAGATGAGTAGAGATGAATAGCAGGCCAATTTCCACGAATTGAGATTCCAAGCAATTAAAACTGAAGAGCACGTGTTTAAGATTTTGTAACGCAAACAAGGGTGGTTTTAGAGCCAATTAAGAACGATGAAATTGATTGACTAAATAGTCTATAAGTTATGCCGGTGGAGTTTCACCATGCTATTGCTAGATTTCCAAAATTTCCATATTTGGTTTACATATACCATGCATTATGAGTAAGCCTAGATACTAAATATTGTATTTTTATCTTACGATTGTTTAACAATGTTTATGTAGTGTTTCAAATTAATTATTAGATTATTTATTTATTTAGCGAGGTTGACTTAGAGTGTACGTCAATATTGTTGGATAATTGTAAGTTAAAAATATAGACTATCCAGCATTTCCCTCATAATATTCTTTAAAACTTAAAGACGTTTCATATGGAGTAATGTTAGAAATAATACTTTATTTCAATATTATCCTACCACTCTCATGATGTTGCTGATGTAGCCATGTCAATCAATTCTTAGAGCATTCTCATTCGGCTTTTTATTGTAGGAATTTTCCTATTTTAAAGAGTCAAAATAGATTTTAGACCATTTTATTGTTCTCATCCGGCTCTCTACTTTAAGAAAAAAAGTAGGGAGCCATTTCACTCCATACTCTTATTTTTTTATAATAAAATATTAATTTTTCTCTCCAACATTTTAATTTTTTCAATTTTATTTACTGGAGAAAGAATAAAAAAATTCTTAAAATATTAATATTTAAATAAAAAAGTCAAAGTGGATTCCTAATTTAGGAAGCCGGATGTAAGTGTTTAGAAAAAGTGGCTCTCTAAAATAAGGAAAACTGATTTTATTTCCTATTTTGATCTAATGATTGATTGATGTTGCCACGTCAACATGGTGGAATAGTAGTATGATAAAAAGTGTAGTTTCTAGCATTACTCCTTTAAATAATGTGACAATATATTCATCAATAAAATATATACCTTTAGGTGAAATGCTATATATTACGCTTTTATTTTATTTTTATTTTACTTTATTGACGTGACATTATCGATCAACTTTTGAATTAACCATTAGGTTATGTTTGGTACGTGGAATGGCTATTCCATGGAATAGCCCTTATTAAAAATGAAATGAGTAAAGTGAATTAGCTTTGAAATAACCATTTCAATTGTCATAATGGAATGACTATTCCTTCAATTGAGGGAATAATCATTCATCTTAAGTTAAAGAGAATGGTTATTCCCTTAAGTTAAAGAGAATAATTATTCCCTCAATTAAAGGAATAACTATTCATTCATGACCATCGGAATGACTAATTCAAAGCTAATGCATTACACTTATTTCATACTTGATAAAGGCTATTCCATGGAATAGTCATTCCTTGTACCAAACATGTCCTTAATTTTTTTTTTTTAAAAGAAAAATTTAAAGTTGATTATCAATATCACATTAATAAAATATGATAAATATTTGGTGTATAATATTTCTCTTACTATTATCCATAAAATGTAATCTAAACGATTAAACAAATGCTAAGACAAGCAAAATAATGATCATCCACAANATTAATATTTAAATAAAAAAGTCAAAGTGGATTCCTAATTTAGGGAGCCGGATGTAGGTGTTTAGAAAAAGTGATTGACTAAAGTAAGGAAAACTGATTTTATTCCCTATTTTGAGGATAAAAATAGAGAGCCGAATGAGAATTCTCTAAGTTAGTTTTTTTTTTTTATACAATAATTGATCTAATGATTGATTGATGTTGCCACGTCAACACGGTGGAATAGTAGTATGATAAAAAGTGTAGTTTTTAGCATTACTCATTTAAATAATGTGACAATATATTCATCAATAAAATATATACCCTTAAGAAAAATGCTATATATTACGCTTTTATCTTATTTTTATTTTACTTTATTGATGTGACATTATCGATTAACTTTTGAATTAACCATTAATTTTTTTTTTTAAAGAAAGATTTAAAGTTGATTTTCAATATCACATTAATAAAATATGATAAATATTTGGTGTATAGCATTCCTCTTACTATTATCCATAAAATGTAATCTAAACGATTAAACAAATGCTAAGACAAGCAAAATAATGATCATCCACACNTTCGTTTTTTTTTTAAATTTTTTTAACCGATGTTCATTTCATTGTTGATTTGTTGTGCGCACAAAAAACTGAAAACTCACAAGTTCAGGGGTCAATTATCAATATCTTAAACTGACGAGGTCATTTCAAAATAAAAAGAACCTAAAAACTCTCACTTCGCAGACTGGCAGTCGCTCAAAGCGCAGCAAAGAGAGCCATAGCCGTTTCACTGAGAAGAAAGAAACAAAGCGAAACCCAGAAATGGCGACCGCTCTGGCAAGCAGAGGTGCGATCGATCGAAAGCCAAGTCTCTTCAAGCTCTCGTTCGACTTCCTCAGAAGCTTCAGCACTGCTTCTCCATCTCCTTCTGCGCAAAACCCTAACGACTCTTCTTCGTCGGCCTCGAAGAAGCCCAAGCGAAAAAAGAAGAAGAACCTGTTCGAGTTGGCTCAGTTCTTACCCAACTGGGGAATCGGGTACCACATGGCTAAGACTCATTGGACTGGTGTCTCGTACCAGATCACCAAGATCAATCTCTACAAGGTCCTCTCTCTCTGATTTTTCAATTTTGTTAAAAGAGAAAGAAATGGAAAAATCAATGATTTGTGGTTTGCAAAAATGCAAACTTAGTTCATCGAAACCGAATAGTTGTATTCGGCAAAAAAAAATTGTCTTATTGTGAGAGATATATGTTGTTATTTTTTTTTAATTAATTTTTTTCTCACAATTTCTCAACAGCCAAAGAATGGGTTATTTCAATTTTTTTTTTTTTTTTGTGTCGCCTACTCTCTCATGGGTTTAAGGGTTTGGGGTTTATGTGGTTGTTGGGGTTTCTCGCAGGATGGTAGGCATGGCAAGGCTTGGGGAATCGTTCATAAGGACGGTCAGTGTTTGGTTTCTTACTTCTTAAAGTTCTTACATTTGTTTTTCGATGATGGTACTACATTTGCTGTTGAGGTTTTGTTGCTGAAGTGTTATTGAGCTGAGTATTGCTTTTGCTGTTGTACAGTGCCAAGAATCTAATAGGAATTTCAGTTTAGTGATGGAGCTTTTTTGTATTGATGAAGTAGTTTTGATTGGGTTTAATATGGCCTTCTGCAGTTTTTGAATCTTTTGACGGTGTAGACTTTGATATACATACACATAAGCCTCTATCATGAGAAATTTCTAAAATGGAAAAGCACTCTTATTGATAACGGTAACAAACGCTCAATTGAGCTCACTGAGTTCTTAGTTCAAGCTGTAAGTTAAATATAGTGTTGAATAGTAGGGATCACATAACTGTTCAAGCAATAAGGGAGGACTTAACAATATAGCGTTGAATTATAGGGATCACATAACTGTTCAAGAAATAAGGCATAGAGAGAGAGGACTTAAAAATATAGTGTTGATGTTGAAATAAGATGTGTACAAATTCTTTGAGGAAAAGCAGCAATCTAAATCACTTAATGGCATCAAGAATAAGGTTTGGACAATGTGATCTGGGTTGTGATTACTTTTTCCAGTAGCGAGAGCAATGTTGTTTTGTGTTGGTTGCCAAGTGCCTGTTTTCTGCATTTCTTGTTTAATACTGGCGCTTGTTATCAGGTTAGATTACTCTATTCCAAGGTAGAAGGTTTAGTTGATTTAGTAGAATTTAATGCAGGCTTGCAAGCTGCAGATGCACCAAAGAAAATAAGTGGAGTTCACAAGCGTTGTTGGAGATACATTCCAAACTTGTCAAAATCAACAGAAAGTGCACCCAACTTGACTAAATCTACGGAAACTGTCCCGAAAGATGAAGTTCAAGCATCTTGATGCATATCGCTTAGTTATAGGTATTGGTTACCTGACCTTTTATACTCTGATATCCCTTTTTGGTTGTTCTGCAGTGTTTTAGAGTTATCCTCCAACGGCATAGTTGTCTTTCGATGTTGTTTGTTTTCGAGTCAGTTCTTTTTGGATGTATTTGATGCTCTTTGTAGCATCTTTGTGCATTGGAAGCAAACAGACTTTCAGCAATGCAAATGGAAATATGTTGTCATAAATGAAAAGATTGAACATGATGGATTTAGTTTTCTTAAATTTTTCTTGTTTCTAGAGTGATGGTTAGTCCTGTCTCTTTTAATATTATAAGTGAAGAAACCCGTTAGTCATTTTGTTTTTGCATGTGTTGGTGGGTGCGTATTATGTTGTGAATGGAGATTCAGCGAGTGTTTGGTTAGGCATTGTTATAATGTGATGTCACGCTTAATCCTGGCGATTTCTTTCATTTCTGTCCTCCTTAACTCCAAAATGCCTTTTATTTTGCCATGTTTACATTAGTTAGCAAGGCATAAGTTAGGAAGGTGCTTGGTCGTCCTTAAATTATTCAATTGCTTGCTTTGATTTACATGCTTGTGTGCAGTAGATTCATACAGAAATTAGAGATATTGTATATGGATGTAATAGTGCTGTGTAGTATATTGTATATGATGTAAGAGCCTGTCTTTCAGTGGGTTTATTTCTCTGTAGTTTGGGCCGAAGAACCCGTGGAATTGGCAATGTGATCCCCCCTTCTGGCCTTAGTGGCCTATTCTTACTAGAGGAAATCAGAGGTGGAGAGCAAGATTTCATGGAGGAAGGGGCAAGGTTTGTTCAGAAATGGATTTGGTTCTCCTGGAAATGGGATTACATTTGGTTTGAACCTGGCTATGACGAATGAAACACGGCAAGTCAGTATGCCTTTGAGATCATTGTAACTTGGCTCTTTCAGGCGTAGGAGTGTAAGCTAATTTTGAGATGATTTGGTGGTGGTGGTGATTTGGGTGGATGGTTATAGCTGTTTGGATGAGTAGCCAAGGGATTTGATTTTTCTGATTTTCTTTTTAATGTTTCGGTCCAACCTTTGATTTTTGGTTTGGGTGGCGGGTGGCGGTGTTGTCAGAAAGATGCGTCTATTTTTAACCAGGTTTTTTATTTATTTTTTAGTTTTTGGTTGTTTTCTGGTGAAAAAAATGTGAAAGATTCTAATTAGGAAACAAACTTCTTACATTTCCACCATTATTTTTGAAGTTTTTAACCAAATAAGAAAAAAATAGTAATTTTCTCGAGAAAATATTTTTGATGGACAGTATTTTCTTAACAAATTGCCACCTAAAAATAGGGGTGGGTATCGGTTTGGTTGGTGTGGATAGGGGCATTTTCGCCTACAGAAATGTGGTAGTTGGTTAAATTGGTTAATTAACTGACTTTATACCAATAATGAGTATTTTTGACTTTTTCGATTAATTGGTTAATAGGCGATTGTTTAATTGGTTAAATAGTTAGTTGGTGAGAGACGAGAGAGAGATGTGATAAATTAGGGTTATTGGGTTAGGACAAAAAGATGAATATATTGTGTATAGGGTTCAAAATAATGTCGTTTCATTTTAAATAAAAATGACGACATTTTGATTTCAATTTTTTTTAAAAAAAGTCTATTGTCTACTGAATTGATGTCGAAACAGTATTTTTATCTTGTCTATTGACTGTTGAAAGTTGGTTGTTAGTTAGTGACGGTTCAGTAATGATCGGTGGTAAATGGTTAATTTGTCCCCTACCTAAAAATACACTCGGGTTATGGCAGGCTGGCAGCCCACTTTGCGTCATGTGCACACTGGTACAAGACGCATGCCTCGCGTTTTATTTTTTGGTTTTTCAGGTGTGAGAACATTTAAAACAACATTCAATATCAGTAAAGGTAAAAAATCAGCATCGTAAATCTGTGACAAAAGGGGGCATTTGATGTGGGAAT
Source organism: Betula pendula (assembly GCA_900184695.1). Lineage (NCBI taxonomy): Eukaryota > Viridiplantae > Streptophyta > Magnoliopsida > Fagales > Betulaceae > Betula > Betula pendula. Next base: position 272,070 of record FXXK01000384.1, read on the forward strand.
TCAACTTCAATGGCCGAAACTGCTGAAATATATTCATTTTTTGTTTCTTCTTTTGGATCACTCGTACTATTATACCATCTCATTTCGTTTTGTTTTTGAAGTAGGAACGAAAACCTCTATAAGCTTCATAGAGAACTATGAACTCTCAACTGTCCTCTCTACGTTCTTCACTATATAAACACCACCTCTATAACTACACCGTTTCTCTTAAGGCCTTTTGTTCTTGCATCCATTCATCAGATTCTCTGGTAAGCTAGTCTAATAAGATTTCTATCAGTATAAAGCTTCTTCACCCGGAATGGCATTGAATCAGCTTTGTTTGATAACATTTGTTTTTTGTTTTTGTTTTCAAGTTTGATAATCCCTTTTGGGGTGCTTTTTGTTTGAAATTTGAAAATGGTGCTTTTTAGAGTTTTCCACATATCTTGCAAAATGCTGAATTGTTTGACTAAGGAGGAACGTGCTTGTCAGTCACTTTTGACAACAAAAAGAACAAAGAAAAAAAAGAAAGATAAGGTCAATTTGAGAATCGTGAAACATGTGTGGTTTGCCGTTTGGATAAATAGAATTGAGGGAAAAGATGTTGCTAACTGAAAAATTAACTGTAAAAAACTTTGTCAAACGAATGTGTTTTGTTTTTGTTTTTCTTGGTAAAAAGCAAAAAGTAGGGTTAAAACGCTTTAGCAAAGCCAGCCCAGAAACTTTAACAAATAATCCAAAACACTTATAAAACACTCAAAATATTTTGACCTTTATGTATCATTAACACATTTTTTTCAAACAAAAAATAAAAAAATACCATCTAAAAAGTAATAACAAGCGAACATCTTCTTCCTTTCTTTCTTTCTCCCTCTTTTTTCCTTCAAGGAGCTCTGGGTATAACCATTTGAAATCTTCATGTTCTTTTTCTCTAGACAAAAGTTATATAGCTGCTACTAAAATTTCTTTCCCCCATTTGATGCAGTAATATAGGTGAGGTGATATTATATGTGAGAAGTTGCCCGTTGAACTTTGTTCATTTTCTATTGCTTCTTCTGGAAAGCGATGGTTGTTAGAGAAATATCTAAAACATGATTGATACTAATGCAAGACATCCGAGGTGGTCGCGCGTAGATATACTGCACGAAGGGAGTGAGAGGGATGAGTGCATCAGTGCATGTGGGGTTGACAGGATGACTGTTGGTTTCCCATCGGATTCCCTCCATCGTCATTTTACAGATAAGCTTTGCTCACGTCCGTGTTTTCAGGAAGGACAGAAATTTCCTTTAACCTGAGTTCAAGGAAATTTCATCAAACCCACATTAATATATGACAAGTGTCATTTATTAATATTGAGTTCTTCAATGTTAGGAAACCCAATATTTGAAAAAAGACTTTTTAAAATGTTTGAGTTCTTAGGTAGTAGAATGAGAATTAATGACTATTAATTTTTGAGAAACTCAATGTTAATAGATGACACTTGCCATATATCAGTGTGGGTTGGATGAAATATCCTCTAACCTGAATCGGAGAAAATTATTGTCCTTTTAGGAATGCCCCCAACGTTGCTGACCTCTACTTTAACTTGGCTTTGGGGGAAGGTGAATCTCATCAATGTCATCATCCTCATTGTTTTGGAAAATGTTTCGGTATTAAGTTTTTACTGCCATTATTTTAAATTCACGTGACAATTTATATTTTATGAAAGTAAACGTTACTTAAATTATCATGTCAACTTATAAAAGTGACAGAATATCATAGAAATTGCAATGTCACATTTAAGTGACCGATGTGATAAACATCACATGAATTACCCGTACAAAAGTTTGTAGGGACCTGGCACTACTTTCTCTTTTCGGAAAAAACTTTATTTATTTCATGTTGCTTTCTGTAGAAGATATATATATGGGTTTGTAGGCTCCTAAGTTGCTAGGTCACTATAGATTATCACTCTAAGACTAGGTACCCTCACAAGAAAACATTAACTTGGCTCATATTCAACTTAAAGTAGAATACTAGAATTTGCCCTTGAAAATTGTCTTGCAAAGAGATGATATTTAAAAATTTATATGCACATGATTAAAATTGTCTTTGAACTACGTGAAATACTTAAAATTGTAACATATCATCACGCTCTGTAGCTGATGTCCATGGTGGTCACTTTATTGACACTAACACGTGGTGACGGCTCTAATATCAAATGATACAAATTTAAGGTAGAACTCACTTTTAAAAACCGACTTATAAAAGAAGGGTGCACAAAACTTTATATATACATAATTAAAATTGTACTTAATACATGTGAGACATTTAGAATCGTTACATACTCATCAAACGAGCAATCAATCAATATGACTAGTATGTATGCCTCTAATATGATTATATGGAAATTATCAATTTGTAATTGTGAGATTTGTTAAGATTAAATATGGAGATGCCCATTATTTATGAGGATAAATCAAATACAAAGTTAACTTATTACTTATTTCAAAAGTTTAAACTGATTAAAAATATTAGACTTAATTATATAAATTAATATTCTAACACTATCTCCTACGTACGTGTAATATTCAAATGAAATTGGAGTAAATTAACTCATGATATTTACTCTCATATATGTTAAATCATAAATTGTCTAAAAAATTTAAAAAGATAAAAAAATACTAGACTTAATTATTTAATTTAATATTCAAACATACAATGCCTAATTAAGTTTATGCACTACCCCATATTTTTATTTTTAAGGGATAACTTCACAAAGGCTCTCTGAACTTTCACGCGATTTGAAAAATCCCTCTCAATGTTTGATTTCTCTTAGTTTAACCCCTCGAACTTCCAATTTCTATCAGAAAACCCATTTCTGTCTGTTTTCACATCAATTTTTTTTTAAGTTTTCAAAATACCCCCTGTATTTTAAACAAAAAAAATTATAAAAAAATATAAATGAGGGGTTAAATGGAAAATTCTAACGGAGGGGGCCGAAATTTTCTGATAGAAAATGGAAGTTCGAGAGGTTAAATTGAGAGAAATTAAACATTGGGGGGTTTTAAATTGCGTGAAAGTTTAGAGAGCCTTTGTGAAGTTTTTTCTATTTTTAAAGAATTGAATAGGCAAATATATTATCTTTTTTTTTTTTTTCCTAATTAAAAAGCTAGGCAAGAGAGACCAATTGTGACTATTCTACCTGAGCGTGACCATTGTAGCATCTACCTGCTGAGAGTTGCATAAGAGGGGCATAGACAGTAAAAGCTGCATGTGCTTTCTCAAGTCTGATTGAATCATAGCTCGACTCAACCTCATTAGGGCATCAGTAGGACCCAAGATGATTAATACTAATAGGATTGGTGATTTCTATTTTAAGAGTCGAATTCTCACTCTAATACATGTCCAATCACTTTAGAGATTTCTTTGAAGCCACTGAATCACCATCGCCTATGATAATAAGCAATATTTTCAAACCAAACAAATTAATTACAAGCTGCAGAACATAGTATTGATTTTTTTCTTCGACAATTTTGGAACATAGATTTTATACTTTTTCATTGCTGACATTTATAAAGCATTTTATATGGACATGAGTGTATTTTTCGGATGTGTGCAAAGCAAAGCATTCCAATCCTCACCGCATCATGTATGAGTTAAGCTCTGGTTCAGTCCTCAGTCCTCCGTCTTCCTACCTCAGACACAGCCATGGCTTCCATATCTGAATCACATTCATTCTTCAAAGCTCCTGCCCCATCTCCGGCATAATCGAAGTATAATAATGCTGTATACCCTGTTAATATCTTACCTTTATTCTACTATATTGATGTGACAGAGTTTAATAGTCCTTAAAAAAACATATCATGTCACATAATAATATAAAAGTGGAATATATGAATCCCTATTGAAGACTTGACTATGAGTGGTTGTTTAGAGTATCCTTAGAATTCATTCAAAATACAATATAAAAAAAATACAATATTTTGTCTTTTATTGTTTTTTAAGATATCCTTATCTGGATAAGCATTTTTACTTTTTAAGTTCTTATCCTTATAAATTTTTGTTTTTCCATGTAAGCATGGTGATTTTGCTCATGCTAATGCTTAAATATATTTATGAAATACTTGAAAGGTTTAGAGCTGGTTGTTAGCAACAATTAATGTTGCAAGTGTATGAAAATGAATTCCCCCAATATGGTTGTTCCAAGGGAAGCTACAATTACACCTCTCAAGACTCAAACCACCATACTCAATTTGTAATATTCCCAAATTAGCTCTTATTGTTAAAATTTTTTATTACTTTTAAGGTGCATTTAAGATTGTAATTTTGTAGACAATAAATGCGATTTTAAATTAAATTATAAAAATTAAATTGTTTGAGAATTATGTTTTTAAAAAATTACGATTTGAAAATGTAAAATTTTAAAGGCTAAACTACGATTTTGTCAAACGCTTAACTGCGTTTTAAAAATTACGTTTTCAAATCACATTTTCAAAATTGATATTTTTAAAATTACATTTTTTAAAATTACAATTCCAAACAGACTCTTAGACGGCTAGCTAATGCATCACGTAAAATTTTTGTTATACTTTCATGAAATTTATGAAAATACGACTATGCCCTTAGGAGTGGCCCATTCAGTTCCGTGTGGTTTTCAACTTTCAAGGAAAAAAAATGACTCTAGGACTGACACACTTGACCAATAATTTCTCGTGATAATCTATTATTCAAGTTGGACTAAGACTCATGCAGAGACCATAAAAAAAAGAAAATGACACCAGTTTTTTTTATTATTATTTTTTTTTTCTAAGCTTCACTCCTCACAATAAAAGGAAGCAAATCTTATAACTTATGAGCTAAGTAATGCTAAATTTCACGAGTGTTTCTCTTGTGTAATTGTGCTCCTTTAAAATTGATGTGATATTTAAAATTATTATCTAATTATAATTTAATAATAATTTATTATAAATTTAATGATAATTTTAAAAGTTATATCAATTTTAAAGACATGAAGTGATATGTAGCATTACTCTTACGGAACACTTGACTCCCTTTTCATGTTGGACAAGGATCCTCTTATTTTTAAATAAAATAGTTAATATTTATTTTATGGTTATGATTTAAAATTAATATATCTAATAGTGTATACATCATACTGCATTATTATTTAAAAAAAATGTCAATATTGATATAATATATACAATTAGATCTACCATCTACTAACTTTAAATTTTGATTACGAAATGGATAATATCTATTTTATCTTAAAAATGAGATCCTATCCAAAAAGATGGACATTAAAGTAAGGTTTAAAAAAAAAAAAAAAAAAAAAAAAGGAAAAGAGTTAACTAACATCATCCTAGAGTCTCAACACTATTCTCCCCAGCGGGCCAGCAGCACCACCAACTGTAGTTTTCAGCGTTTCCTTTTCACCAACAACACTGCTCTAGGACTGACATACTTACACATACATAGTAAAGAAAGCAGAGGGATAGGAGACCTTGATATTTGATAAAAGCGAGCAAACAAACAAACAAACACCACACTACCTATTCCAACGGTCCAACCGCACCTTCTGAGTCCCCAGCACCAACTTTCTTTTTTCTTCTCTACCTCTCTGTTTAACAAAAAAATGCCTTGGACCCTTTAAGCCTTGCCATGCGTTCTCTCACAAATCCATGACCTTTCTCTTTCTGGGTTTCACAAAAATGGCAACTTTTGACAGCCCCCTTGTTGACACGGGCAGTGAAAGCCGCTTCCATTATCGCCATATTGTTAGAGGAAGCAGTGACGTGTCACTCTCCGGCGACTCCGACGACCAGTCGTGGCACTCGCCGTTTGAGATTGAGGGTGTGTTTAGCTCTCATCGGGACTCTTCTGGGTCGGATTGTTTGTCAGAGGAGGTGGACTTGGAGAGTGGGGTTCTGGATATGAAGATGCGCGTGGGTAAAGTGGAAAGAGATTGTAGGATTTGCCATTTGGGTTTGGAGGCAGGTATAGAGGCTGGGGTGCCAATTGAGCTGGGCTGTGCTTGTAAAGGTGATTTGGGTGCTGCCCACAAACAATGTGCTGAGACGTGGTTCAAGATTAGGGGAAATACGTGAGTAAAAGCCTCAAACTTTTTTCTATTGTATTTCTATATGTGATGTGAGTGTCTGTTCTCTTGGATATGTTGGAAGTGCCAGTTTCATGTTTAATTCAGTGTGTTTGTGTGAAATTCTGAATAACCATTTGTTGGTTTTAGCTTTTTGTGAGTGGTAGTGTTAAAGATGGAATCGTGGGATTCTTTTGTACACTATCTGCTCTGCTCTATATGTTTTGAACATGTGAATATCCTATTGATGCTCGTGTGTTTTTCTTCCGTTCCCTTACTGTTTGATTGCTCAGAAAAGAAAGAGGTAGGAAAGACAGGAATAATTGAATCTTAGTTTGTTCATCATTGTGTGGCATCTAGACCACCAAGATTTCCACATAACTGAGCTTAATAGAATCATTAAAATTATTGACGGTGGTCTTTTATTATTTGAAAATGAAGAAAACATGAAAGTGGTGTTCATTCGCTTTGCTTTGTTTTCCCCTCCTCCTGTTTATAAGCAACCAAATATTGACTGTTCTGAGGGAGAGAAAGGCGAAATAGGAGATTCAATCTTGCATAGAGCGTGAAGAATATAAATTGAAAGAAGGAAGCATTGATTTGTATGCCACTTCTTGGTTGGAATATTCACTACAGAGATAAGAGTTCTATTTACTCCTCTCTGATTTCTCTTCTTATAATAGGCAGTGAACTCCTATTTCACAATGGTAGTACAAGGATCATTTCCCTCTAAATATTTTTGGACAGAGTTTTCCTCCAAACTTGGTTGGAGGAATTTTCTTCAACACAATTATAAAAATACATGTGTCTTTTTTTTTTTTTTTTTAATAGCATGTGAGATGCATATGTTGTTTTAATAAAAGTTTTTTCAACTTTATCCCTACTATCAAAAAAACATATGTATCTCACATGTTAAAGGGACACATGTAATTTTTATAGATTTGGTTGGAGGAAGTTTCTCTAACCCAGTTTAAAAGAAAACTCTGTCCTATATTTTTTTTGAATAACATAGATACTGCTCCCCTATTCCAGAATTTCCAGTTTACCTTATAAATAGTCCTCAATACACCCTGCTCGTGCTGGCTTCAGCTCATTCAATTGCATTCTAGCCACCTACCTCAATTTCTTGTCATGTGAGATAGTCATATAATTGTTTTTCTTCTTTTACCTCTTTGATGGCAAGTTAAATAAGATAGTAAGAATTGTCCGCTAGACTGCAAACTTAACATTATGGAGAATAGGTTCTTGTGGTTACCATGGGTTCAATCTCAGAACTCATAAGTAAGGGGCTTTTCATGGTCACCTTTGACGTGGCATGAACTAGTCAAGAGCGTAGGTTCCCATGCCAATGAATGCAGTTTCCATTTGTCTAGGGATTGACTTTAGAAAGTGGGAATGTATTTGTTACCAAATGTGCATATGTAAGTGACTGTGGCACATAGAATTCTGTTTCTATGGATGTGTCAAAGTGCCTGTCTTCTTCCAAATATTGTCATTTATATGCCTTCTAATCCCAAAAAAGGTTAATATCTTATATAAGTGCCTTCATGATAAATAGTCCTTGCTTTAGTGAAATATCAAATAAAATGTCTATGTATACAAGGGTTATGGTAATTTTGGTGCTGGTGTAAGTTGAGTTTCGTCATGACAATCAATTGATTCCTCAACTGAGAATGTTTAGTCTACCTCACAAAGTTAGGTTTTACAACTTCTATAACCATCTTGTAATGACAGAAATTTGAGGAAAGTAACTGAAGTAGTTAGTTGGGACAGTAAAGGCATGAAACTTTTAATTTCGGAACAATCACATTCTATTTAAGAGTTTCTAACTTTCTGTTGATAAACGATGATAAGTAGGTTTGGTGCCTCCAATGTCTCTCTTTTGTAGATGACAATGGACACCTATATAGATGAATATGGACGAAATCATAATTTCTCATATGGAAGAGCCAAGGTATAAATGAGGGGTCAAACATATTTTTGATAAGAATCGAGCCTAGTTTTAAAGCCTAAAAATACTTATATATTTAACTTAATAAAAAAAATTTAAAAGAAAATTTGAAAACCAAGGGAGGCCATGGTCTATACATAGTTCCATCACTGTAGATGAAGACTCAAAAATCTAAATTTTGAGGGGAGTCCTCTCATCAAACTTATGCAACCCATTTGACTGTATGGTGGGTGTGACAGATACATGGTTTAGAAGCCATCTCAGCCCCCATTTGTTTTCATTTTTCTGTTGCTTCTTTAGTTTTCAGTTAACCTGTACTGAGATAAGAAATTCTTGTGTCCATAACCATGGTAGTTATCCCAACTTTAGTGGTGTGTAGAGACTACACATGTTTATCATTAATCAAATACTTATAGCCCATGTTGCCCACGTTTTTCAATATGCAAGTGCAACTAGTGTTGGTTTTAAAACAGTCTGGAAGTTTGGCTAAATCAAATTGTACTAATTGGAAAATGGGGGGAGGTTGAGAGTGTTCATAGTATGAATAAGTTGCATGCCATGACTGCAAATATAATGACCAAAGCATAATTGAGTGAGGTGCTTGCTGATATGGCTTATGGCATGATGTTAGCAATTCTGATGTGGTGTGTAAACCAAAATTGGTGCTGAGATAGCAAGATAAGGCATGCTGTGCTGTATTATTTACTACATCAGTTAGTTGCCAATTGGTCATCCTGGTAACTATAACGGAAGCAGATGTGGCTGTCATGACTTTACAAGAAACACCTCATTGAATCTTTCTTGAGAAACTTTCTCCCATACAAGAAGGGACATTCAAAACATAAATGGAAACTATTGGTTAGGAAGATAGTTGAAAATCCCTGATTACTGAATAGATGAAATATTTATCTTCAATAATGTAGATAATGTTGAGCCAAAATTACAGTGTTTATATATATATATAATGAGAGAGAGAAATCTTGGATCCAATCAATTTTCCTGTTCTCATCCAAAGATAATATCCTTGTCTTTTAAATGTCTTTTGAAATACCAATCACATAGAACTTATCTATGCTTTTGTAAGTTGAATTGAATGGACATGATAGAGTAGTAAATCCAGAGCTTGCTGCTGTTCCTATAGATTTGAAACTTGCTTCCTACCTCATTTCTAGTTTCTGCTTCATATGCCTTATCAAATTCAGTAACTAGGTTAGTTTTGATTCATGTACCAATAATGCCTGTCCTCACTGCTTATAAATTTACTTACTCTTTGCAGAACCTGCGAGATATGTGGTGGCACTGCACTCAATGTTGTTGGTGAGCAGAGAAATGAGCCAAGCAATGCTACTGCTGCAGCCTCGTCAACAGTAGCAGCACCTGTGATACTAGTGGAGACTCGAACCATCTGGCATGGCCGCCGTATAATGCATTTTCTTCTGTCCTGCATGGTCCTTGGCTTTCTCATCTCTTGGCTTTTTCACTTTAAAATACTCTCATGAGTCACTGAGATTAAACAAGAAAATGTTGTAGTATATCTTGATCTGAGGCTAAGCTTTTGGCTTCCATTCTCGTGCGTGTATGGGTACCTTACCTTCACTCATGCCTACTAGCCCCAACTCTTTTAGAATTAGCATTGGATGTGTATGTTATGTATAATTACAGAAGCTTCTGTACACCATTCAATTAGATGCCTTGTAATTCTGAATTAACGGATCAGCAATCCTGTTGTATTTGTTAGTGTCTTTCCATAGTGTTGAGAATGTGCACAGGAAACATGCTTCGGCAACCATTTTTGCGCATCTAAGTTTTATCGTTAGGATTCTTCGTGTCAAATATTGGACTCAGCAGAAATGCACTACCACAGGCAAACGTGAAGGGAAATGCCAACAAAGTCTGGCAACCATCTCAAATGGCCTTGCCTGTATTGAATTCGACAGGCTACACTATCCACTGTCTCACCGACCTCTGTAGTCAAGTAGCCAAGAACTGGACCAAAGGGTAGCCCTAAGACTGATAATTTTTGACATAATATGCGAATTTAATATGAAATTAATGAGTTTAAGTTGTGAGATCTGACTTATTCAATTAAATAGGTCGAATTAAAATTAGCTTATATAATTTTATATCTATTTCTCGACATGACCTGAACTAGATATGCGACATTTAAAACTAGTAATTATTAACACGACCTGCAAATTTGCCATGAATCCAGTATGATATTAGCTAGCCCATGACCAAAAGATATATTCCCCTTTTGACAAATCAGTTCAATTATATACAGCATAATTACTTTCTCTTGATTTATAGTCATGTTACCAGGAGGAATGCAAGCGGTATACCCAACACCTATGCGGCTATGCCAAAAGAGTTCCTCTGTTTCAAGAATCTTTCCTTCTAGTTAAACTTACACCACCCCAACGGATGCTGGGTTGGCTGACGTTCTCTGTTCAACAGAAGCAAAATAATATAAATTTAAACAGATTACTTTTGCTTGAATTATATAAAGCATCTAGGCGAAATTAACACAAACAGCTGAACATGATGAAATGCTTGTAAACAAAGGAACTTGTCGAGTTGAGTCCAATATGTGAGCTGATTTGAAAGCTTTGTATCTTGAACTACAACTATAATCGAGAGTAATCTATTAAGGAAAGACCAAAAGTCAAAAGGTTCAATATCATTATCCTTCTCAACATCATCAGTAACTATCTGCATCCCTCAGGGTTTCTCGTTTTGTAATCAGCAACAGCCTTGTCAAAAGTGCTTCTCACATGCTGACACATTATCATCAGATCCTGGCATGCATCTTTCAATACCTCTTGTGCTGGAGCACCTGTAATTTCCATTGCAAGAACCAAAATATTTTCCAAATTGACGTTAGGTGCATAGCCACCATAAGTCACCTTAAATGCATTGCCAGCTTAAGACTGAATTCTTGACAAGAATATATAGGAAAGAATATCATCACAAGTAACAACAAATATTTTGCTCTCATCATTTTCTTCAGTATGTAATTGCAAGACAATTTACAAGAGAGAAAATGTGAAAACACCCTACAAAGCTCCGAGTCCAACTTCTTCGAATTGCTGAAATTTATGTTCATATTGCATATCATGATTTTGGATATTATAGGTTTCCAAGGTATTTACCAAAATAGGATTATAAAGTCTTTGGAGCACACTAGAAGATGAGTGCATTAAAAGTACATACTTGGGCCAGATCATATATATGATAAGAGAATAACATATGCGTCGCAGAACAATTTCTTTTCAATTCATAAACAAATATCTAACCATAATATCCCTACTGAATTATTCGGAAGTGGGAGCAAGTAGTTAACACAGGTTGTTGCAATAGTAAAAGAAATCAGTTGCAGGAAGCATACATCTATCATCATCATAACAACTAGACCAAGATATTAAGAAGCATATTTGAGAGGCAACACTCAATTTAAGATGACCAATATGTTGCAAGAGGCAAGAGTGTGCGTATCTTACCTGTCGTCTGGACTCTAATATTAACTCGACTCTCTGAAGGATGAGGAATGCTATACCCGCAGAACGAAACCCTTGGACTGCAAGAGGACATTACGACGTGCTTAGATAAAAAATACTAACTAAACAAATAATCCAAAAACAGGTGCAAAACTTTGACATTTAATTGAGAAGCACAGCAAATGAACCCACAAGCCATAACAAGCTTTTAGCTCTATAACATACATCCCAATATGCATGACATGCTTAGATTACAAAGCACAAAAGGTTCCATATTGTATAGCACTATTTGAGACTATAAATAACCTCCATTACTAGCTCAAGATTCAGATAAGCATTTTGTTTTTGTCTCTAAATAATCAAATGTGACACCCACTGGCAGGACTAGATATGAAATAAAGCTCAAAAGGCCGTCTTTACAAATGCCCAGAAAAAAATAGATTAGGATACATCAAATAATTGACAGAGAATGTAAATAAAGCAGAGACGTTAAACAAAATTAGAACATAATAATGAAAAACAAATATTTTTTTGTATGAGAGAATCAGAGAGAGAGCACTGACTCTTGGTTCAAGGTGAATCTGACTGCGTTTGCAAGCGTGTGATCCTCATCAACCAAAGAAAACGTTGATTTGCTGTTGTCTGAGTGAGACCCATGCTCCATCTTCTCCAATAACTCCCCGCAAAACCACTATAAACCCAAAACGACACGGAAAAAAAAAAAAAAAAAATCTCGTACGGATAATTATCACAAAAAATCTCAATCCAATGAGTTTATAAACAACCCTGGAACTGATTTTTACAAAACCATAGTTAAAAATCGATTCTTTTCATTATCTGAACGAAAAGAATCTCTTTCAAAGGTTAAGAGAGATAGTGTTTGTGTGTTTGCGCTTAGCCGCTTACCAGTCTATTGCCAAGCGATTCCTCTACTCTCGTAGTTTGCCTGCGAAAATTCGTCTAAGCTTCGATTAAAAAAAAAAAAAAAATCGTCTTAAGTATCTCTACTCACGTAGTTTGCCGTCACTTTGCAGAGGGCGGACTTGACTCTTAAATCCTAACTTCTCTCCCAGGGTTAGTTTTAGGTATATGTAGCTCATACCCAAATATCTTTCAAAGGCCAAACATATTACGTTCAATTACACTTTTTTTTTTTTTAAGCAGACTTTTCTCTTCTTCAAAAAGAAAAAGAAAAAGAAAAAGGTATTAGAAAAAAAAAGAAAAAGAAAAAGAGTCACACTTTTCTCTTCCGCCTTTGGCTTGTCACATGTGAACAAATCACCATTTGTTTTTTTATTTTTTAATGTAAAAATAGTGAAAATTGATTTTAGTAAAAAAGAAAAAAAACTGAAATTCTTCTTAATATTTTAATCATCACGTTTATTTTTGCGTATTTCTTTTATTAGATGCAAGCTTAACTTTCTCTCTATACCCTAAAGGATAGAGTTTTCATTTAAATATTCTTTCAATAAGAATTTTCTTGAAACTTTAATTTTATTGAATAAGTTGAAAAAAATTTGTACAATCGAATTTAAATGAAAAACTCTATCTTACTCCAAAAAGTAGTATTTGATAATCTATTTTTTTTTTATAGGAAATATACAATTATATTTTTAATTAAACACTCATAGTCTATTTTATATAAATTAGAGGCATTGGATTATTTTTTGACTCGTATTGATTATGATTTGGGTAATATTTAAATTTTAACATAATTTAAAAGTGGCAAATAAGTAGTAAAATTTCAATAATTTAATTTAAAAATAATGATAAAATTTTTAAAATTAGAACACTTCGGTTTTTTTTTTAAAAAAATCTTCTGAGCAATATAGGAGAGAGGGAAAGGAAGGAATACTTAAGCTTGCTGACATCAATTTGCTTATAAAAAAAAAATAGCTTGCTGACATCATCAACGCTCATTCCTTTTGCGTCGTCTATCTCACTCATACCGTAGACTAAGTCTAAAACCCTAATTCGCATATTCTCCATCACACTCACACAGACACAAATAAATCTAGGGTTTTCATTTTTCAGCTTTGCTCGCATCGAACCCCTAAAACCCTGAACAGATAGCTTCCAATCAGAGCAGCTTAGTTTCCATCTCACAGAGTAAGTTTATTTGAATCGTCGAAGCTTTTGTTCTAAAATTAGTGTTTTTCATATGTTAATTACTTTTGAATAATGTTAGTTATACACAATTATCGTTGGCATATTATTGGGTTCTTGAAGTTAAAAGAGCTTCTGTGACTCTCGTTGTTCTTTCAGGGTCCAATGGCTGCCAATAATGCTGCTCCGTCGGGTTTGGAGAAAGAACAAGTGGGTACCTTTTGTTTTCGCTATTTTGTTATTCAAAAGTTAGATTTTTTTTTTTTAATTTTTTTTTTCGTGCGTGTTTGTGAGCTTAGCATTTCAGCTTTCCTTTGAAAATTTGTGTATTTGGATTTTTTTTTTTTTTAAATGGAAGTGCCGATTTGGTCCTATTTACCATAGTCGATGTGCAAACCTCGGAGCTGATGATTTTAACTTTGTCATCTGTTTTGTGTTTGGGGTATTGATCTTTGTCGATTTAGGGTAATGGTTAATGTGGTTATTAGCAATGGTTGAACATTTTGTTGGTTTTTGAATTTTTTATTGGAAGCTGTAAATATCCAATTATTTCTGATGTAATTTTCTGTGATTATGGTAATGATGAATTGATGATCGGTTGAATTGAAATGAAAAATCGATTAAAATTGTAGTAATTTGTATTGATGGAAAATTGGGGAAAAAACAAATGGGCTGTTTTGAGGACAGTTTGACCTCCAAGAAAAACACCAAATGATTCTAAGGTTTTGGACTATCTCTACATTTCCTCACGTGGGCCTTTTATACTACTAACGTCTAACAACACAGCCCATTAATGGAATCAGGCCCATTTACAAAACATACAACCCAATTACAAAAATACACACTTGCTAAGCACACTAGAAGCTTATGAATTTTGGTTATGGTGATTGCGCAGATCTTTGGAATGGCGGAGAAGGAGATGGAGTACAGGGTCGAGTTGTTCAACAAGTAGGTTTTCTGCCATGTATATGCTCTACCATATTAGAATTTTGTCCATTTCACAAGAGGGTTTTCTAACATGTGATATGACCTATGTTTGATGACTTTTCTGAATGCTTATTGGATTACCGTTGTATTAGTTTGTGAAGCTAAGCTGTTATGGTCTACTTGTGGCTATGCTTTATGATATTCTTTGCAAGACATAAGCTACAAAACATATTTTTCTTTTTTTCATTCTCTTGTCCTATTGTCAGTTTTCTATAATTATTTAGTGTTCTTTCGTATTTTTTTTTCTTTGTTAATGAGGTATTGGGTGTACCACGCTTGATAAAGCACCTGTCTCCCAATTTGGTTAACCAGGGATTCTTGTGTATGACAGTCCACTTTCCCAGTGATGCAAATTACTTAATTTCAGTGTGTTTGTAAACATCTCATGGAAAAAAGGGCTTTTGCTGGTCATTACATTTAGACTTAGTTGCAAGTTCTTGAAAAATAGCCCAGTTGAAGTCCCTATTTAATTTCGTGCAAGAATCGGTTCATACATTCTCTTGCGGGATGAAGAAAGTAGATTTATGACCTGAGTTCAATAAAGAAAGGAAAGACATTTTTGTAAATTACAAATTTGGTGTATATTCTACTAAAAAAGTTAACTGGTTAATTCAAAAAAATCCAATCTATAAACACTTTAATTAGGTTTATTTATGATAAAAGTACTCCTTCGTCAGATGCTTGATTGTATGGCTTTGCCCCAGGGTTCAGTCTACTGGAGTTTCTTTTTGGTTGTAGAAGAATATAATATTCCTTTTTGTTATATTAAGCGTAGTTATCATGGATTTGAATAATTGATAGAAATTGAATTGGACTGATGTGGTTGAGGATGTCTTGTGGTGACTGGTGGTGATACATGTATTTGGCAAAATAAAGGCATTAATTATGAGTTTCCACTTGTGATAAAAATTTCTTTAGGTTAACTTGCTTCCTTTTTTTCTGTTTTTGATGATTCAGGCTTACACACACGTGTTTTAATAAGTGCGTCGAGAAAAGGTACAAGAATGTGTTAATTAATTTCCTACGATTTACACTTGCCAAAAAAAAATAATTATTGTTTCCTACAATTTACATAAACCTTCTAAAGTAGATTTGAGTTCACCTTCAGAGAATCTTGTTAATTTCTTAGAAGGTTCAGTGCTATTTTTCCAAATTAATGAATTCCAGAAACTACTCACTCGATATTCTTGTACCAAAAAAAAAAAAAAACATATCAAATGGGACAATATTAATATGCATTCTTCATTTTTTCAGGTACAAGGAGTCTGAACTAAATATGGGAGAAAATAGTTGCATTGATCGTTGTGTTTCAAAATACTGGCATGTAAGTTGTCATTCATACTCGGGCATGGTATATGGTGTACTCCGTGAAGTATAAACTTGTGATTGTTTTATCCTATATTTTTCTATTAAACATGTGACTGTTTTTGGTCGATTCCCTAGACTCTTTTTATTATCTTGACCTATAACTGCATGGAGATGGCCATCCTGTTATAGAAATCAAAGCAAATTTCCTGTGTGATTTTTCCAGGTGACTAATCTAATTGGCCAGCTGCTTGGTTCGGGCCGGCCTCCAATGTGAAACTAAGGCTGCTCCCATTTGAAAGCTGTTCTACACTAGTTAAATGCTGCGCTGGCTGGCTGCCATAGAAGGTGGAGACTGAAATTATTACTTTTGTCATTTTGGTTGTACCTAACTTTATGAGGTGATTCCATTTTGTCGTTTGAAAGGGAAAAAAATAGTGGCATTTTGAATTTATGCTGCACCTAGTTTCAAGTCTGAAAAAGTATTTGCTGTTCATTGATGAGAGATTATTCTTCACCGGTTTAAATTTGGTTCCCGGACATTATTAATTTGTATGAGTATCCAATTTACAAATAAATGGATATGAGTTGACATGAATGTTCATCAATAGTTTATATGATGATACATACTTATCTAGTTAGGTGCTTTGATATATACTGGTTGGCGTAATGTATTTTAAGTGATTTTTCATATCAATTACCTAGAAAAATAGAAGGAAAGCTTAAAACATAAAAGTAAAGCCACTTAAAACTTGTAAGTCAACCGGTGTAAAATATATTTGAAAAGTAGCACTATTCCTACCATATAGGATCATTGGAAAATCATCATTATTTGTGATGCTTCTATCACATCTCGAATTGTTTTTGCTGCTATCTGTTTATTGGCAGTTTCGAAAAAGCCACATTCCTTCCCCACGGGGCTTAAAAAAGGGTTATGTGGATATCCATGCTTGCTGAATTCTGCACAAACAAGTTTGTGGTTCATCTACCATATATAATCAGCTCAATATGGAAATCTAGACTGAAATGCAAACTTAACTTCTCATTGTTATCATCACCATCTGAATACAGCAGATGATAACTTAGACATGTGACCAATATCGAAGTACAGATGCAAATTAAGATTGAGATAATTGAAAACATAAATAAGAATAAACACCTCATGTGCTGCAGAAACTGCCAAAGAAGAAATGCACAAAGATAGATACAAGGAGTATTTTTCTTTACTCTTTTTTTTCCTTTTTTTTTTGTCCCTAATGGAAGAAAGAAAAAAAAAATCTATACACTTTCAGTTAATATATTTTTTGGCGTCCAAGGATGTGCCATCTTTGAGACTTTCCTGTGCATCATTGTCCATCCCAAGACTGAAGAGCGCCGCTGCCTGAAGATAGAAGGCAGTAGGCCAATCTGGAGATATTACCTGGGCTTGCATTGCGTCTCCAAGAGCTTCTTGTAGCATGTCACTCATCAAGTAACACAAGCAGCGTCTGGCAAACACGGTTGGTGATATCATGGTCCCACCGTCGATGAACTACACAGTAAAGCAAGGGAGAAGATTCCACGTTTAGAGTAGAAACAGGAACAAATTCAACACTAGCTCTACATCTTTATCATACATTTTACTTATCAAAAAAAAAAAAATCTTTATCATACATTTGAACTAGTGGCCAATTTGTTTGCTGAAAGGAGGCTATCATTGCATTTTGACCTTTTTTCTTATTGGTTAACACAAATCACTCGCTCCAATTTCATTTTGACTATAAAAGAATCATATCTTTGCCAACTCATAATTACTTTCAAAATCCATAATCCACCTAATTGAATGTAATAACGGCATTGCAATTACAAAGAATAAAGACGTGGTAAGGATGTGCCCTTTGGTCTAGATTTTTTAAATTTTGATGGGCAAGTATATTCTATTCATATTTTGACAAACTTTCCGTGTCAAAGAACTGTAACTATGTCATAGGATTCCAAGACTACCATGCATTTCAGTTTGCCTGTTGATTCTGAGGACAAATTTAGCTGGAAGATTCTGCAGTTCTAAAGAAGTGACTTACTTGTGTATAACAATCAGTGGCAGTAGCAAAGTCCTTAGCTCGAAAAGCAGTGTCTCCACGCTTCTTAGAATTCAGTGTTTCCTGTATTTGATTTGTCCACATTTGGAAGGAAAGCTGCAGGGAAAAGGAAATTCCATGGTACTGAGCAATGTGGCGTATGTGCAAGCGGAATAAAATTCAAGTTTGCTAAGAACAAATACTAATGCAAGCAATCAAAGTACACATCATCAACATCTTGGGGAGGCATTTTTCCTTTAGGTCTTTCAAGTGCTAGAATAACATGGCCTGCTCAACTGAAAAATCCTAGGTACAAAGAATGTACATGGTTGTATACTGAAAAACATCATATGCAATGAAAACAACTTGGGTATTTTGGTACATCCTTGACAAGTGAGCAATAATAGCACTTTTTAGCACCAAGAAGAAATTATGTGGGAGATACTTAGCAATTAAAATTATCCATTTTATTAAGACATATCTCCTAACAATTACATCAAGAACAACCTTTATTCCTCATAATTCTTGATGAAAACAATAAGAATTAGCGTCACAAACCACAGATGAATAAGACACATAAAAAAGTATATCTCAGAAATTCAGGAAAAATGGACCAGTAGATGCAATACATTTGATGATATTTCAGCATTCAAAGGTTTACTTCTATATATGATTACCCAAAGAAATATCAAACAATAAGAAGTAAAAGATGACATATTAAAAGCATTTTTTCTTTCTGACACTGTTCTGAAATAGAATACTTAAGAATTTAGGACCTGAGATCACTAACCTCATTTGCAACACCCTCATCATCCCTATATCCAACCTTTTCCAACATTTCGTGTATTGCAGTAAGATCCCTTCTTGAGCAAGCTTCACCCAAGGGTGTCAATGACAATGTTTCCTTTGGGGATCCAGTTCCGTGTTTTATGCCCATTAAAACATATGATGGGACCTACAAAATGCCACCAACTGAGATGATATAATATCCTCAAGGTACCCAACTTAAATGCCAGCATTTTAAAGCAGAAGTCAGCAAACCAAACTTTCATTATTGACAGAACAATGTATCAGATTCAGCAGTAAAAAATAATGAGGAAATTCTCCATAATGTCCAAACGCCAAAATTTTGTTTGTGTGGTGAACCTACAGAGAACCCTTTATTTATAAAGAAGTTGAGCATACCTCTTTTTCCTTCTGAAGAGGAGTGAGAGCAGTCACAAGAGACTTAGCATTTGGCCTCTCACGAGGTTCATACTGTAAACAGCGTGAAGCTAATCGCACTAACTCAGTTCCATCATCATTCGAGAAATGACCCTCCAAACATGAGTCCATCAGCATCAGAAAATTCTTCCCACGTATCAGGTCAAGTGCCTGTAAATAAAAGGAGAAAGGAGAAGTATTAAACTCAACAATTTATAATCTTATGATATCAAAGTAACTAGCACTGTGAAGATGATTCAGCTAAAAAGGAATACAGGCCAACTACTTAGAAAGCACTGAATCCATAAAGCTGCAACTCTCAGCACAGGCTCTTTTGTAGCCCAAAAGATTTTCTTAGAGGGCCAAGAATTATCTAAGCAAAGTTAAAAGATGGATAAAACTGAATACAAGGAAGCAAGTGTTTACATGGCTTGGGGGGATGTGTTTGCCACTGAGAAGATCAAGCAATAGGGTGCCAAAGCTGTAAACTACACTTTCTGATGTCACTCTTCCTGCAAATGGAAACATCTAATTAACTCGGCAAAAGTATAAATACATAAACATGGCATGTTGAGATTCATTAACATGAAGCTAGAAGCAGGATACCTTGTTTTGCTATAACCAAAGATAAAAACAAAAGTACAGCACATTAAGAGAGGTACTGACAACAACAGAACAATTACAAGGCTCACAAAGCCAGTATTCCAGCCAAGTCCAATGGAGTAGTATCAGGTGCTTTTGCACAAAATACGAAGAAGCAAAACATGCTAAGAGACCTCATCTTATAACTCACTTAGATCTTTGTAGCATTTCCATTGTTTTTCCTCTATTGATACTAATAAAAACGGAGGGTCCCTTTGTGGAAGACTTAACATCAACTATCACAATTTTCATTTTCTGGAACTTGCACCACATCCTACGTACAAGTAAGCCTTAAAATAAGATATCGTTGCCGTGAGCCACAGCTCTTACCTGTTCTCAAGTACTCTGGAGGGGTGAAGGCTAAGTTCGTACTGTAGCTCTTGCCATCTCGGCTATTCTTCATAAGGCCAAAGCAGGAGAGCCTGGGATTACCATCCTGTCAAGGATGGACTCATAGTAAGAAGTGTGAAGTACAAAGATAAGCAACATCTTTTAAAAAAGAAAGAAGGCAAGAAGCTTGAGTAATGTGAAAGCCAAAATACCTTATCAAACAAAACTCTGTAAGCATTAAGGTCATGGTACAACGCCCTGCCTTTACTGCTGCAATAGTCCAAAGCTTGTGCCAAATACAAAGCCACTCTCAGCCTCATTGCCCATTTCATTGGCTGGGCCTCCCCTAAACCAGATTAACCAAATACAAATTAGAGCAAAGAAATTTTTTGAATATTTGAAGTGACACATATTAATCAACTGAATAAGTATGGAATCAAGAAGACAGAAGGTCTTATCTTTGTTTCTTAGCCCATAAAATTCCACAAAAGAGATATGCTAGCCTCAAAAGAATACAAGAATAGTTCAGATATTTACTTCACAGTCTGTTTGGTTGCTCAAAATAATCCAGGAAAAGTTAATAAATCAAGATCTTGAGTTTGAACTTTTGATTACTCAGTAGCCCATAGAATCAAATACTCCACTCTACCAAGACCCGACAACTAAATGGCTTAGTAGTAAAAGTTAAAAAATAAAATTCTTGAGTTTTAGCTTTAAATTAATCAGTAGCCCATAAAATCAAATACTCCACTCAACCATGTCCATATAACTGAATGGCTTAGTAAAACCCTTCTAATTTTCAAGAGAAAAAAAAAAACCCAACATGTACCACCAAACACAAAATATCATATTACATCTTTGTCACCCTTCTCACCACCAAACTAGACGGTAAAGAAAAGCTCATTCACATTAAACACATATAATGCAGCATTCAAATCAGCTCAACCTAAAGAAGAAACTCATACATAAACATAGTATGTAACAAAACAGACCGAGTGACACTTACAATGGAAAAGATGTTTAGAAAGAGTCTCATTAGGCATGAACTCAGCCACAAGCAACCTCTCCTCCCCTTCACAGCAACACCCTATCAAATTCGCCAACCGTTCACTCCTTAGCTGCCCCACCGCCTTCGCCTCCTCCTACAATCCCATCGAAACCCACCAATCAAAAACTAAACCCATACACACACACACACAGACAGAGGTACATACATATACATGTGCATACATACATATATATAGGTGTGCGTTCATACACACATATTATGTATATATATGTATATATCTATATGTAAAATGCACAAATTAGCTTAGAGAATGAATTGGAGTAAGAGTACGGACTATGAATTGGCGAGAATCGGGCCAAGCGGACTTGTTGAAGCGCTTAACGGCGACGAAGCTTTCGTCTTCGAGCTTTCCTCTATACACAACATTTGGAGCTTTCTCTCCGTGCTCCGACACAATATTCTCGGAAGAGAATCCAGTAGTAGCAACTCTGAGCTGATCCAAGCTGAACTCGCTAAACCCAGGCAACGCATCCTTGCCATCTCTTCCCCCTTTCTCTGCATCCACAGCGCCAAAAATCAAACCCTAAAAACTCACACAAATTGCAGAACAACCGAATTATCTCGGGAAAGTGAAAGAAAATCTCACCAATGTCAGACAAGTCGTTCAGACTGGATTTGATGTTCGACGCCCAAAAGCAGAGCGACAATTTGGAGCAACGAGCTCCCATTGCAAATCCTATACCGAGAAAAAGTCAATACGTAACTGATCCCTCTCTCTCTCTCTCTCTCTCTTCTCTTTCTATAACTTTCTTAGAGATGAGAGACGAGAATAGGCTGGGAAAATGAGAGATATATAAATAAAAGCAAGAGAAAGATTTGTTCGGTTGTTTGGGCAGCGAGAAAGTGAGAGAAAAGAAAAAAGAAAAAAAAGAAGTAATTTGGATCTGAGAGGTTTATAATTTGTTTTTCTGTTTCTCACACTTTCTCTCACCAGCTCATCATTCTCTGCTCCCTGATTTTTCCTCTGCACAGTTTTTATTCCTTCTGTTTTTTCTCGGTTCATTTCGCTTCCAGAAGGACGACTCCCTGCGGACTCTTCACGAGGCCCGTGACTCCCACTCCACCAATGGATACCCGACGCGTGGGCATTTCTCGGCGGTTGGAGCCGCTCTCGCGAGTGGGATGCGTTGTTGGGACTGTTATGGTCTTTGTCAATTTTTCGATTTTCTTTGGTTACAGCTTTTGTTTTTGTTTTTTTAAGATAAATTTGTAGCGTTTTGGTTACTGTGAATTTGAAAATTTGCCGACGTGTGTAGGCGTTTGTTTTGTTTGTATTGATCGGCGATGTGAGGGGCGATTAGTCGCCGAATCCTATCGCTTTCTATTGAGGGTCAAAGTCAAAAAAAGGAAATCTCAATGGCACGTATAAAAAAAACATCTTGGACTTAAGTTTAGGTGAAGTTCCATCAATGGGATGATTTAATAATGTGAGACGTCCTAATCATCATATCCTAGGAAATAATTACGTATTAGAAATTATAGCCTCCCAATGTGTGAATCAAACCATAAATTCAAATCAAGATAATATGGTAAAAATTATATTTTTATCTCACAATATATATTAAATAAAGGTCGTTTTACGACGCTTTTTTTCTTTTTTTATTATTTCTTTTGGTTAAACATGGACGAAGGATTATAGGTTTGATAATTAGATGTATCAAATGGAAGATGTCACTTTTTAGGGTACAATTGATGAGCATGATGGGTGGATGAAAGGTAATATTTTGTGCTTTCTAAGATGTGGATGTGAATAAAAGGTACTGTTCATTGGCTATGATAATGATAGTACCTTGGACTTACTTTTTGTGTTTTACTTTCTCGCAGCCCTTTCAGATTTTGCAGTAAAAATACCCTATTTTTGATGATTGGTTAAAATCTAAGTTGAACATGATTTCTTCAACAAATCTGTATTCTCAAGTATCTGGTCTGGCATAGAATATTTAAAATTATTTTCACTTTTATATTACGTAATAATATATATACTTTTTTTTTTAAAAAAAGACCCTTAAAAAGCATTGACAAAACGAAACCAAATGACCCATAATTATTAGATTATATTCTGATAAGATCAAATGTGGGATGTCACAAAAGTGGGACCTGCCGAGTGACTGCTTTTGTTAGTGGCGTTTGAAAAGGATAAGATAATCAAATGAGTTGAGTCATTGGCCGCGTATAACGTATTAGTTTTTTCTTTTTCATTTTCAATGACTTCCTTAAAAAATGTAAAGGAGCAATTCGGCAAATACCCTAAACTTTAAAGCTCAGTTAGGTAGATTGATGACAATAATCTGCCAAACAGTTTTTTTTTTTTCTTTTTCTTTTTTGAGCCTGCCAAACAGTGAATGCAATAGTTATTAGTTAACATCATAGGATGAGTCACTTAATATATATATATATATATATATATATAGAGAGAGAGAGAGAGAGAGAGAGAGAGAGAAGGATTAAGGTGAATTTGACCTTGATCAAGGTGAATTTGCTTCGCCAACAAATCAAATAATCTCTTCATATTCAGTTAATGGATTTTTCTTAAATTTAGTCTAAAACTCACATGTATTTAAAATACATGTGATTTTTCACATGTATTTTTAAAAATGGTTAATTGCTTTTTTTAGTATATGTGGCTTAATGTAAAATCAGACAGATCACTTAATTTCAAAAAGTATCGCAGATGGTATTTGTGGATATATGATAAACGCAGTTAGTACTTTCTTTCATGTTCCATCCAATAATTTAACGGGGTGACAAGTCAAGTCCAACCACAATCTGACAAGTTTCTCATACGCATCATTAATATTATTTAAAAAATTTAAAAAGTAAATGATAAAAGAACAAAATTAGGAGGTAGTAGACCAACCCCTAGATTTTTTCTTTAAATTTTTTTAAATAATATTAATGAGACATATAAAACATATGGCAGTCTCTTATTGGTTTAACGTGGCACACCATTAAATTATTAGACGGAACATAAACAAAAGTACCAACTACGCTATTAGATGTCTACATATTCCATTTGGCATTTGCAATACTTTTTAAAATTGCGGGATCTATTAACAGAAGTCTATGCTAATAATTTAACCCTTTTCAATTTTAAATGCATATAAATTTAATATCCTAAATTATTTTAAAAAAAATCAACTCAATTAGGAAAAAAAACTTTATCTTGTTGAATCACTTATGAGTCCATATTAAAATTTCAGAATGAAGGCACACAAAATGATACCTCTACTGAGTCAGAATGGCACAACAATGCCTGCCATGAATACCCACACAGACTACCCCTCCCAAAGGAGTAGTTGTGGAAAAACTCATTGGGCAAGAAAGAGTAGCTGTGTACAGCCCATAATATGATATTTATTTTGCCAAGCTTTCAGCAGAGGCACTCAGGTTAGAGGAGAACTCTCAAGGGTTTGGGGAGCATCGGGTAAAAGGCCAGCACCTTTTCTCTCGTTAAGGTGACATGCCATAATTTCCTAATTTAAAACACACAAAACCTTGCTGCTTCATGGACCCACTAGCCGAATTTGGGGTGGTTGAATCACTTCCGATGCTAACCCAATTTTTTTTCTTTTTTCTTTTTTTAAATTTTTTTGTAGAAGGTAAATTTATAATTTCACAATGATTCCATTGGAAAAATGGCTGAAATTTGCATGAGGGGGTTATTTGTTACACAAACATATCACATGGAGTTATTTGTCACTTTTAAAACCCTGTTACAACCTCAAACCCCAATAACAAATTTAACGAGTTTTTTTGCATTAAATTAAGCCAAGCTTTAGTGGGCAACACAATTCATTGAAGTCACCTAATACCAAAGCTCTTCATTGGCGAATCTAATTACATACTTTTTGTTGTTTTTATTGGTGGTGAAGGGGCAATGATTCAGCAACTAGTTCAGAAGTTGTTGCAGCTTAGCCATACTTTTGGGTTGCACCAAGGAGGCTCAAAAGGAAGTGCCTGCAAGCACAATGATATCTTTCTTTCTTTTTTTTTTTCCATACATTTGACACCGTAGGCCAGAGCAGAGCAGATACCAGATTTCATGCTAGTACTAAAGGCAGAGCAAAAAAAGGGGGAACAGTCCCTTTGATAGAGAGATACTACTTACTAGGAAAGGCATGTGATGTAACAAATGATGTCTCCAAGATCATGCTGCAAACTTCGTATGAAAAGAGAATATACATCTAAAAGTAGTGGCCTGGTGCCCTGGCCGTGGTGGGGCATCAGTCAAGAGAGCATTATTAACTTGCATCATTGGCTCATGCCAGCTCCAATAGGCTAGAAAAGGCATCACATGCTTCCTCCTTATCTGCTCCACTGTACCCTCAAAATCTCCCAAGCCAGTGTGTCCTCTTTGTGACACCATCAAGTACCATGCCCCTCCTTTTTTCTTGCTTCCCCCACCCTCATCAACTGATCATCAACTTTTGAGCACCAAATTTTGAAAATTGAACTTTGAACATGACAACCGGTTCAGAAATATATAGTCACCACTTTTTCCCTTGATTTACAATAACGATTCAAATAAAACGCTAGTCACATTTGTATTATAATTTTAAAATGATTAGTCAATTTGAATTTTTTCTATAATCACTTATAAAGCTTAATCTTACATAATAAAGAATCAATGTGAAACTTAACACCCATAATTATTTTTATAAATCATCCTATATAAGCTGCATGGAACTGAGGTTTTACAATTTTTCCCCTTAAATCTTTGACGTTCTTATTAGAACCACATCATGCAGTGCTCCAATACCACGTGATATTATTAAGTTGCTCTGATATTATTTTAATGCCTTAGGAAAAACACTCGCCACATTTGTCCTATAACTACAAAATGATTAGTCAATTTGAAATTTTTATAGAATCACTTACAAAGCTCAATCTCACTTAAAAAGAAACCAAAGTGAGACTTAGTACCCATGAATATTTTTATAAACCACGCACTCTATCTAAGCTACTCTTCTTCTTAATATAAGATTGAGGTGTTGCACTCTCCATACAATGCTCTATTCTCAATATGGGACCCAGTGTACTGGGGTGTTACACTCTCCATACAATGGTCTCTCTCTCTCTCTCCTTTTATTCTCAAATAAAGAATTGGTATACAAACTGTTTATGCAAGTAGGGATGTACACTTCACCATTGAAGACAAGGGTGAAAATCAACAAACAATGCCAACAAACAGGAAACACAAGAAGGAGAATCGAAGAATTGCATTTTAAAACATAATGTAGACCTTTTCCACTTCCAACAATACAAATCATGTTGATCGAGGTCTAGAAGAGCTGAGTTTGGATCAATAAAAGCAGAACTATGGACAACAATTGTGGTAATGGCAGCATAGCTATCTTCAGCTCGTGCTGTCATCTATGTACTACACACCACTATGTTCGTATCTTGTGTTTCATTTGCATTCTATGTCTCAAAAAACATAGCCCTTACAATTTCATTTCACAGGAAAAGAAGCATCCAGCAACTCTTAGTTACACTGGGTATGCTGAATAGAAATATACACAGATTTTTCAGTAAATATATATGTATTGTCTGCGGAATTCCCATTAAGGAGTTCTTTTATGCTCTTTTTTGTTCTTGCTATCCTTCTTTTTGGTGCTCAAGGCAGTAGTGGTGGAGATGTAGAACTACTGGATCGATCTGGCAATTCTGCAGTGCAGACAACTAAGTCACCATCTACAGAGATTAAGTATTCTACAGCAGCAGTAACAATTAACTGTTTTTGAAGTTCTGTCCAGTTCTAAACAAGTGATACATTAGAAAATAATGAACATATTTTGTATTAACAGTATATATTAATGCCACTGATGGCAAGGTAAGCAAGCCCAGATAAGTGCTGTGGCAAACCAACCTATCTTTCCTTGAGTGATATATTGGAATAACATCACCAATTCAATAAAGATACATTAAGACATTTTTTTTCTTCTGAAAATCACAATCAACCTACCCTAATGCTGAAGTAAAAGATGTCATTGTTAAAGCTAACCTGGCAATTTCTTGTCAACAAAGAACACTACCAAATTTACAGTATACCTGCATAGGAATAGAACAGCTGACAACCAGTAAAACAAATAAGAAATAGTCTATTCAAGAACAGAATCCTTCTGTTACCATGCTACAACAATGTCAACTGTGTAATGCTTGCGGGATGCTATAATCAGGAGGCTCTGGATAATGGCAAGCAACCAAGCAAATTGTTTAATGCACCTGCAAGATAAGCCCACACCAGTGTGTATATATTTATCTATAAAAGGTTTAGGAAAAACATTATAATTTGTTGTTATAAAGCCATACATCTGAAAAAATTCTATATGCCTGATAAAGACAACCTTTCTGCCCCCACCTATACATGCAATTGAGAAACAATAAAGACAATTGTCACAAAGAAGCACAAGATGCAAATGATCACTTACCTCCTTGTGCCGTATTTTTGATATGTCAGGACAAATAATAAGGTAAAAATCATGTGTGATGAAAAAATCAGATCACCACAGCCATATACCATCCCCCGGGGAACTGCATGTTAATATAGAGCATATGACATCAATGTGATCATTGTATGATTGTGGAAGCATTTTGGGAAAAAATAGCACCCTAATTTAAGTCTTACTTACAGTTGATTAAAATCACTTCAAGTGCACTTTCTGGAGGGGGCAGCCTGGCAAGTTTTGAGCCCTGAAAGAGACAGTTGTACCTGATTTGTAAAAAATTGCTTTAATAATAAGTTAGTAATGAGAAAAGATGCATTCGCCTATGACTGCAGAAAAAAGATTTCTGAGATTACATCAACTGACAACAATGCATGCAAAGTTCTCTAGATTTACCTCTCGGCAATGATAATTTGGACCAGGAAGCTGAGTTGCATAGAACGTGATGATCCGGAGACTTTGACAAGCCTAAAAAAGAAAACAAAAATCCTAAAGGAATTATCAGAGAAATATAGTATGACAATATAAGATACTGTTACTTCCGCTATCAACCTACTTTGAGAGAGAGAAAGGGGGGAGAAGATGTTCCCCAATGCATGGGCCAATAATGCGAAAGTAGAAAAGCAATGATAAGAAAAATAATATTGTCATTCTGCATAAAGTCCTCTTGCTCTAGGAATGAAGAATACAACAAGAACATCAATACTGAAAAGGGCAGATTTCTTTTGACAGATTGGGACTCACACATGAGCCACTGCACTCATTGTTCAATTTTCAATGAAGAGTAACCCCATAAAATTTGGAGGCTTATGTTTAGTTTTAAAAGGCACGCTATGGGAGGCACACCTTGGGGTGCGGCTTCTCCAAATCGCCTGCAAGCATTGGAATTCTAGCAAGCCGCCAAATAGCATACACCTCCAGAAGGTAACTGACACTATTTTGCTTTTTAATGTATTTTGTGCTTTCTTTATTCAAGCTTATGCCTTGAGGGACCACTTGAAGTCAGACCAAAAAACAAAAGTGGGACCCAACTACTGAAACCCCACATCTAATAAGAGTATAAGATCACTTGTTATTAGAAGTAAAAATAAAAAAGAAACGAAATGGACCTCCAGTTTGTTTAAATATCAAAAATTAAGATCTCAAAAGGCCTACACCTTACGCCTTGAGGCCTCAATTTATGGAAAATAAAACACATCATCTTATGTTTTCACTTTTTAAAATAATGCTTATGAGGCTGGGGTAATCCTTTTTCGTTTACATGGATGTTTAAGAGGAGTACAAATATTGACTCAAATTTTATGCACAATAAACACTTCAATATATCTAGAGGTTGAAACCATGAAAAATACTTGGATGATTGTAATAGTTCAGTAAACAAGGTGTTAAGCAGAGATTGAAATGTTCCCGCTGAATAATGTGATAACAGAACAGAGAGCCAGCGGTAACCCCATAGAAAAATCACTCTATAACAAAAGGCCTTCATAATTTTCTTTTTCAATTATATTATAAATAACAAAAACAACTCCCTTAAGAAAAGCCAAATACAACCTTCAAAACTGTTATTACCAGAAGAGAGCAATCAGGATGATCTCATGAAGCATGTGCAGTTTAAAAATCTAAAGAGTAATATTGCCAGCAGAACATAATATCACTATAACTATAATCTGTACTTACAACTAAATAAGCAAGAAACCTGCACCACATCAGAACGGTATAAATTCTTTTGCTCTGAAAAAAGAAAGGATGAAAAGTCCACTGCAAGAGAATTAACATATATTAGACCAATAAAAACTAACAGCAGTTGATTAGCAAGAGGCTATATTTCAAAAGAGTTTTCATATGCATGTATTTGTAGTACACGTTTCATCTATTGCCACACAAAGAACATGGTACCACATTGGAAAAGGGAGAAGAAGGAGAGAGAAAGGGGGGAAAAGAAGAAGCTGAAAGAAATTCAAAATCAAATGTAACTAATAGAAACAAAGAATGAAATTGTACCGATTATATGGGTTACACTAGTCACACAAATTATGCAAACAAAAATCTATGAGAATTTCAACACTTATCTATTAACAATATAAGAGAAAATCCAAATAAATAAATGTTATATGCAAACAAATGATTGCAGAAGAGGGTATGGGGGGAACCTACCAAGACAAAGGAGCAAAAGAAGAAGGCAAATATAGTCTCACTGATATATGCTTTGTCCTCACCGAGTTCCTAAAATAAACACAAAAGTAAAGGAAATAAATGCTACTACAATCTTATATCAAAGATTATGGAACCAAACTGAAATCCAAAAAGTGATAACCCACCGGAATAAGAAAGAACCCAGCATCCTGAAGTGTTGGTCCTGGCTGATGTAAGTAATGAATTCCATGAGCAGCCAATCCATGAATATACTGAAAATGGAACAAAACTATTCCATAAACATCTGAATGATTCAAATTTTGACATCCAAGCAGATACTGTAGAGAAAGTTCCAAAACCAAAAGTCCAACGGTATATAAAATGCATGAATCATATTGAGAGAGAGAGATAGAGAGCACTCTATTATGAAATGTGAAATACATCCATTAAGAAGGATGGTTTCAGTTTCTCAATAAAATCGTAAATGGTTATTTAGATAACCAAAATAAAAATGGATTGTAAGGCTCTATTTAAGGTGAATAAGAAAAACCGATAGCAGTCTATTAGACGTGAAGTGTTTGAAAGACTTCAGTTCTGATGCCACCCAAATAGAAGACTGTCAAGACAATCAAAACTGCAATGGGAAACAAACAAGTTCCCCAAATCCATCTCTGAAATCTGGTAAGCCGCCTAATTCATGTTAAATAATCAAAATTTGATAAAAGAAATAATACAGCAAAATAACAGTGAGGTCAGAGATGTCTCTCATCACTACCAGCAGCATGAACTCAATACCTTTTAAGCCACAAGAGATTAATAAGGCTTCAGGAAAAACATTACTTGTCCTTCAGAAAGAAGCACCAAATTTCAGAAATTCAAGTATGTCCATATCCTAAAGTGAGTTATATAGCTACAGTAAAAAGAAACACGAACAAGGTGTGCTAATACATATAAATTTTCTCTTTTGAGTCTAACCATTTGGTTTTCTTAACAAAATCACCAACCAACCAACCAAGAGAGAAAACACTACCATGGAACACGATGTACTCCTACAACTTTCAAGTGTATAACTTAAGCAATAAACAGCTAAACAGACATCCCCTGCTGCATATTATCATGATGTTTTCCCTGAATCGTTAGCTTCAAACAAGATACTCCCATAAACAGATATTGTCATGTGATGTCCAGAAACATCTATTAAAGCACAAACACATTCTAAAAGCAATAATATCAGCAATGCTGATTCTGAAATTGGAAAAACCATACCTGAAAAACGAGCCCAGCAAGAACAAGCTTCCAATTTTCTGCAAGTAGCGAAACTTCTACAGTCGCCTCTGCGCATATTTTCCTCCATAGCTTCACGTTAATTAAACCAATCATGAACACAAAAGAAAACAAAAATACACAATACAAAAAACAACGGCGCAGAGAGACAGAAACCTTAGGAGCCTCACGAGCCACGTAAACCGGCATTTCCGATTTCCGAGGTTAAAGTTGGACATCAATCACCATTAAATCCGAAGCGAGAAGTGTAAGGCTATGCAACATTGGAAAATTACGTGAATTGCTCCGAATTCGCATTTGAATTGTCCTCTCTCCGGCAATTATTTTAAGAATTTATTGAAACAAAAGAAGAAGAAGAGGAAGAAGACAACCTGGTTGTGTAACGGATCAAATACTCAAAAGCGGTATTCAAGCTAGAACCGAATCTGATCCGCCAACGGATTCTCAACTAATTCAGATAATAAAACTCTCGCCCTTTCGCTCTCGCTCTCGCGCTCTCGCACTCTCTTATGTTATGAAGAATGCAGGAGGAGCACGCAGTTGAGAAGTGAGAAGAATGTTTAGAGTATGGGAAAATGCCCAAAAGAAATAATAAACAAATGGATCCAATGGAAATAAAATATTTTGGAGAAAAAGTAGGTTTTATTGTTTTATTATAATGCGCTACTTAGGGTCTGTGTAGAATTGCGTTAGAAAATAGAACTTTTAAAGTTAAAAAGAACTTTATAGTAAAAGTTTTATTTTTAAACTTTTCTCAAAAGTGCGTTTTGACAATTTTTAGAATAGAAAGTTATAGAAGTACTTTTTAAATTATTTATCAAACATGTCAACTTTTTGTTTAGAACAACTTTTTAAGTATTAAAAGTACTTTTTAAACTTTTTAACACAATCTCAAACAGACTCAAATCTTTGATTACCGTCACATTAACATAGTCAAATAATGCATAATTTTTAGCACGAGAAGTATTATTAAAATTCACTTACAATTAATATGAGAAAGTGTTGATTTCTTATTAAGAAAATTGAGTTTATTAATGATTTTAAGACATTTTAATTATAACTTGATAAATTTTTTTTTAAATAATCATATTAACAATAAAATTTTCTCTAAAAGAATGTCTGAGATTTGATATAGATTAATCTCCTTTTTTTTGGACTAATATCCAAACGAAGTGTTTAATAAAATTCACTTACAATTTATGTGATATCCCCAAAAAAAAAATATTAATTTTTTAGTAAATAAAATTGAGTTTTATAAATAATTTTATTATGTATGTATAAAGTGTTTTTGTTGAACTACCTAACGGCTACAATCGTGTGCTACAGACCGCCTTTACTTCTAAGTCAATCTAGCCGTTTATTTTATTCATTTTTTGGTTTTTGTGTACCTTTAGTTTAGTGGGGGGTGGGCTCTGGAGGTTTTGGTGGAGTTGAGGGACCGGGATTTCAGTTATTATTCTTGCTCTTTTCTTTAAAGATGGATTTATATAAGAGGGGCCTTGTCTTTAAGAGCTTTCTATCCAGCAGGAAAGCTATGAAAAAAGGGCCTTTCTCTGGGTAGAGAGCCCTTTTTCATAGCTCTCCTACAATTTTTTCTGTCCCTCATCTTTAGATAGGGAATTGTAGGAAATCTGTGTCAGAGTTGAGTCTAAATTGACCAACTTATTAAAAAGACCAAAAAGTTTGAGATGTACAATAGCAATTTAGCACACAAAAGGGGTAACGGGATAGCCTACTATTGGGTTCTGCAAACAAGTTCAATGCAAGGCATGAGAGCATTCTTAGTAGTTTCACCTTATTTTTTATTATTATTATTATTATTTTTTAGAAACTCTTGTCTTCTCTCCAAAGTTTCTTCTCTTCCTCTTGTCTCCTTCACAAACCATCATTTTCTCGTCTAACGAAGCCCACCACTCCAATCTTTTCCTCACGTAGTTTTTCACTCTTATAGATTCAGACCCAACTCTATTGTCTTGTTTCCAACACCAATCCCTCATCGAACCCTCCCCCCCTCCCCTTTTTTTTTTACCATTTCCGATCAAATCCTTGCCTCTATCCATGCTTATCTTATCGAAGCAACCATCCAATGCGCTTGGCTAAACCAGAGAGAAATAGAGAGGGAGAGAGAAAGAGAGTTACTGGTGGCTAATACTCGACGGAAGGCGACAGAGTGGGAGTCAACGGAAGGCAACAGCATGGGATTCGGAGGACTGCGACGGCGTGGGACTCGACAGATTGCGATGGCGTGGGACTAAACGGATGGCGACGGCATCGTGCAGAGGGGAGAAGAAATAGGAGAGGAAGGAAGGAAGAAAGAAAAAGAAAATGGGGGAAGAAGAACGATGCATGGAAAAGAAAAGGAGAAAGAAAAAAAGAAAAGAAAAAAACCGTGAGAGAGAGAAAATATAATTTTTTAAGGGTTTTATGAGTATATAGTACTCATCAGACTTTTGGGGTTAAAATGCACGATTTTTACACATTTGATTAATTTTACTCAACAAAAAGGTTATTTTGTTGAGGCCACTAAGACACATTCTCACAAAACTAAGTATTACATACACGTGGTCGTCGCTGGCTGCCCGCCCGCCAGGGGGGGTGAGAGAGAGAGAGAGAGATAAGTACATTTTGAAGATGATGGTGAACAAAAATTGAGAAAGTATGAACCGGAAAGAAGATTATCGACACAATACTAGTATTTATATATTATCGTTTTCTCAACATAAACCTTATACCATAAAAACCATGCCATTGGGAGCTGGTTTTGATTTGTGTCATGTTTGTGCGCATAGCTGAGAGTGCCACATGTTCCTAATTATCGGTTTGACACTCCCAACTTGCGTCATATACGCACAAGACACAGGACACAAACCTTATGACCCCATCATATCCCTGTCATTATGCTAAAAAAGCTGAACAGATCCAAACATGCAGCCAGTAAGCAAGTTGCCAGTAGTCCCAAACATCCTGCATACAACAAACCTTTACAGTCTTCTGGCTTTCCAATTACGATGGTATTGCTTTTCAACTAGAAGCAACCAGCCTCATTTTCTTAACGGTACAGCCACGAAATGCAGTAAATTTGACCTCCTGCGTGCACATTACACATTACTGCAACTCCCATTGGAGGAAACTGCTCCACAAGATAACACTTCAATGGGACCTTGTGTTAACAACCTTCAAACAGTTGCCTCCACATCAGCCCAATCGACATCTGCAACAGATCAGTCAAGATCCTCTGCACTTCAAACTCCAGCACCACGGTCCACTGTTATCAACAGATGCATCTCATCCCAAAGTTTACAACAGCACAGTTCAAGATTTAAATATGTCATGATGTTCATTGTCATTCAAATTCATCTATCTGTGGAGTAATCTATACATGATCTCTTTGTAACCGTTGATGTTTATAAATACAATACAAGACAACAATCAAATTTATGCTGTCAAAAACCATTCATACACCAATTTTTTCATGGTATCAAAGCTTTTGGCTTAACTTTGTTGCTCAATTTCATGGTATCAGCAACAGGGTTGGATGATTTACTTCAACCTGAAAAGGGTGTTTAAAGACGTGGCTTTAGTGTGGGTCTGAACAAACAAAACTGGGGTCACATGTTTTCAATTACTGATGTGACACCCTATCTTGCATCGTACTTTGTACATAAGACATAGGACGCAAGCCATACTCTGATGACTTTTTTCTACTCTAGCGTGTACATAAATAATGTATGACTTTATAAATCCTCCAAACACATCATTCAATGCATTATTCAAATCATGAGTTTATAAATGTTCATGTACCTGGAAAAGCAAAATACCATTCACTCATAAATTCATAATATGAACACTTCATTGATTGAGATTGTTTTACATTTGCTATTGCTTATGTAGTAAAAAGTACCACAAAACACACAGAGCTCCGGGTACCTTTCCCTGCGACTGTGAAGGGCATGATGAGTTGAAAGATCATTTTTCATTTAGGTGCACATCCGAATAGCAGAATCTGATCGATAGGAGTACAAAACCTGTGCAGGTTTAGTACATTGCCACCAAGCCAACATAAAATATTTACCTAAACCATCAGTGTGCAACTACAAGATGATTCCACATATGAATCTAGACCCTCCCAACAGGAGAGAGGGGTGGATATGAGACATATCTTGCAGAAACTTCTTCAACTCGATTGGGAGCCCTTATTCTATCAGTTTGCATTGATATGGTTTCCTCCAAAGTTTTTTCTTCAATAGAGTTGCTCGGTTCTGAAAGCTCAAATGGTTTCTTACTGTCTAATACTGCTATACAAATGGAGAATGCTTGTAAAATTGAGAGTGAAGAACTGAACTCAACTGAATAGATCCCATCTTTGAATGGGGCCAAACTGAAGAGAGGCTGGTTTACTTCAACTCCATCCTGTGGAAAATTAATAAAATAAAAAAAAGTGTCATCTATAGGCAGCTACCTGTATAATTCAGTGGAAATTAGCTTTGGTTAAGCAAAAGACTAGTACCTGACAGAAAAGCTCAAATTTATCCGTTATGGAAAAGTCTTTGGAAGAATCCGATTTCTTATTGATATGATTCCGGTTGGCAAGAATCTGAAGTTTGCAACCCAAATCCCATCCTCCACAGTCACATAATCCACCCGATTTCCAACGTTCAATCAGCGATGAAGGTCCTCCCTTAGTTGGAAGACTATGCACAGCACTTGGAAGTATGACTGTTGCACTCACAAGGTCCTTAGTACCGACAACAGGCAGCTTCTCAACGTGTCCCCCAGCGTTGGAACAACATCCTACCCCTGACAACCTCTCTTTTGAACCAACCTCCAACAAATCATTGTAGGTATTGCTCTTACACCCATCTTTGATTGAACTTCTATTGATACTTTTTGGAATTTTGACAACAACAGCAGCAAGCTCTTCATTTGGCTGGAAATCAGAGGTTTGCTGGTCTGACTGTCTTAGGTCCACGGAGAACAAAACAAATTCTCTTGTGCAGAACTGATCCATACAATGTTGTCCCATCAAATTGGAAAACTGAGAATCAAAAACCTTCATTTGTGCAACGGCATTAGAAATGTAATCATGACCTTTGCCTTTGCTTTTGCCTCCTTGATTTATCCAACTTCCATTCCTCTTCTTGGCCTCTCGAATAATGAAGAATGTATAAATCAAGCTGTAGTCACCCTTTTTTGGGGTACTTAACCTTTTCATTGTAGCTGCAAGAATATCACTGCCATTGTCAACTGCAAATGTGAACAGAGGCTGGCCATTTTTAATTGCAACTCGCAGAAGAGCTTGAACTGTCGTATGTACTTTCAATTTCCCAGAACGCAAAGTTGAAGAATCTAATTTTCCATCGGAATTTTTACAAGCCCTATCCCTTGATACAGATTCTCTCTGTAATGGCTCCACAAATTGACGGCAGTTGGCTGCCATTGGCTTCAGTAATGGATCAAGTAACCTTCTAAGAGGGCTGGATCTGGCTCTGCCTGTATCATTGAGTTTATCAGTGTTTGAAATATCCAAGCAATCAGAAGCCACAAATTTCTCTGAACCAGACTTAGCAGAAGTAATTTTTGACCTCAGCTGCTGTGTATCTAAACTCTCTTTGGAGCTGAAACTTTTGCTCATCTTACCCAAACCGATATTAAGTCGGCGAAAAGGTGAAGAGCTTCTTTCTTTGTCATCTGTTTCTTTGTCTACTTTCACATCCAACCCCTTCAAAGGTTCATTTATCGTATTGGTGGGTGTTAAGGTTGATTTTCTCTCTCCTAAATTTCTGGATCTAGATGGATTGATTCCTACTTTAGCTGAACGTGGTACAAGCTTAGGTGTATCAGATGAAAAGTTGACACTTTTTGTGTCTATGGTGTTCAGCTGCTTTACCTGAGAGTGTTCACTGTCAACTTCACGTGGCAGCGGGCATGAGTGTGGGATATCAAAATTGAGCTCACCATGGAAAATATCCTTAGATGTCTCTGAAAAGCTCCTTCGACTTGCTTCTGCTGATCTTCGACTTAACATTGTTGTCAGATCAGAAAACTGGGGCACTCCAGAATGATATTTTTTGGGGAGGTCTCTTGGCAAAAGTAGAACAACAGTTTTACACTCTTTGGAGACATCTTGGTCAAAATTATTTGAATTTGGTTCTCGCAACTTCTCCGCTCTCTTCTTAATTTCACCATCTTGAGTATTTGTGTGCAACTTTGTACATGATGCCACCTCATAATTAAGGTTATTTGGGACAATTCCTCTTCCTCGATTAATCTTTGCTTCTGGATCTTTTCTCTTGCACTCTTCCTGCTTGATTTCTGGATCACGAAAAGGCTGATCTCTTCTGATGAATTTCCCCTGCTCACTCAAGATCTTACTCTGGGCACTTTTAAGATCTTGAAACTTTCCAATACTTCCTCCATACGCTTTGACATCTTGAGAATGCCCTTCTATTGGAGATGCCAGATGATATTGCAGTGAAGGACGGCGTGTTCTTGGACGAGCAGGAGAGCGACTATGAGCTCTGCTAGAATGAGCAGATGATCCATCTGTTGAAAATGATGATGATGTATTACTACTAGACGAGGAATACTGGCAACTCTCGTCTGGAATCTGTCTTTGACCATAACGCCATTTTTCAAGACGCCCCCAGTCAAGGACCCCAACATTTAAAACTTTCTCCTGGAGATTCACCCCTCTTTCCAGATAACTTGGCAAATTTGACATGTACTTTACAAGTTCATCTTCTTCGGTTGAATTCCTATCAGTCTGTTGTTTTTGGAGATTACCAGAAGATTTAGGTGGGATGTCCTTTGCACTTTTAGTAATTCCATTATGGAGATCAGCATACGACAAATTAGGCTTTTCGGTTTTTAACCTGTCTGGCGGCTTTATCCTTTGACTTGATTGGGGCAGTAAGGGCTTCCCAGAAGTTCCTAAAGGCTGTCGATCCTTTGAGCTGCTTTTAAGCTCTGAAAGATATTCCATAGACCAGATATGTTCTGAGGATTCCAGCGGTATTTGCAATTAGCAGCTTCTTGTCTCCACAGAAACTTGTAATGAGGAATGTCCTAATATTTCTTTTCCAGCTGCGAATTTCAGATCAGAATGCATAGACACAGACCACCCTGAAGATAAAAGGAAAAATTGAATACCATATCACAATCCTCCAAGAAAAAAGAAGAGAAGAAAGAGGATAAACAGATACTACAACAAAGTCGGAGATTGAAGGACTACCTACTCTTTATTGATCAGAAATTGCACGAGTAAAACTAGTAGAGTCTTCCATAATGGTTGC
Source organism: Betula pendula (assembly GCA_900184695.1). Lineage (NCBI taxonomy): Eukaryota > Viridiplantae > Streptophyta > Magnoliopsida > Fagales > Betulaceae > Betula > Betula pendula. The sequence continues at coordinate 310,424 of FXXK01000384.1, forward strand.
AGGAAAAAAGAAAAAGAAAAAGAAGGAACCTTCCTTTCATTGATATACCAACAAGCCAACAACCAAAGTCATGGAGTGAACACAACCCCTTAGGCTTTAAACAAGAAATAGAAGTTTTCTTAGCAAATGGAAAGGCCACCAACCATAACTTATCTCATACACCAAAGGGATCATGACTACCAAACCACAATTTCACATTACAATATTTATTACAACATTAAAAAGTCACCATGAAGTTCTCTTATCCAGGAAACACCTTACAATAAGAAGATGTCAAAAACATGAGATTAAGATTCCTTCTATGACCATACTTGAGCAGTATATGAATCATATAAATAATGGGGCATATTTCCAATTATAGGTAGCCAAAAGATCATTTAGCAGTAAATATAAATCTGAGAGAACTCATAAATCATCCGATGTGAACAATAAAAAACATAAGCTTTTAGATTTTTCATTGTCTCATAATCACAAAATCCTAAGAAAATAAGTAATAGAACTTCAGACCGAAAGCAGAAGCTTGCAACTAGCCTGACATCATGAATCTGCAGTAGCGAGCAGAAAACTCCAACATGTGTTCTGCTCTGTAGTATAATTTCTAGGTTTTTTTTTTAAAACCCAATTAGATTTGACATCAAACAAAGAGGTTGTGCAAAATATTAATCATCAAATTTATTGATGAAATGTCTATATATGGCATTTATTGAAACTTTATCAAGTGGGTTGATTGGAGATATGCGGGCAGCTTTATCTGATCAAGGGCCAGGGCACGAGGGTTCTGGTACTATCCAGGTGCGAAGAACCCTGGAGGTGACTGCAATGAACAGAAATCTCACTCACCGGCCTAAATGACGAGCAAAAACTCAAACATGAGAGCAAGGGATCACCCATCGATTGGACGAGCTCCAAGGAGGGAAGAGAGAGGGAGGTAAGAACCACGCTTTCAGAGAAGTGGTGGTCCAAATCTTATCTGAACTGCGAGAATAACTGACTAAGCCGTGCCATAAGACTCATTCTCCAAACTGGACAGAGCCTAGCCTTTAGGTTGTTTAAGTAGGTTGGGTGACAGATCGGCCATAGGACTACACCGGGATATAAACCAGGGCAACAAATGTCGTCAACTCTGACCACTTACTTTTTCCCTACTGACCGGAGTTCAATTAACAGGTGACAGAGACTAAGAAAACGTAAGATACAGATGATAAAGATCATCTTCTATTGGAGAAAATATGCTAGTTGAATTGGGATGAAGACAAAGTTTAACTTGCAGGGACAGAAATTGAATTGGGATGCAAGAAAACAAGTGGTAGCATATGGACAAAGATAAACCGAAGAAACATACAGATAGCAAGGAAAAATCCGGTGGTCCATGAAAACCAATTTTGAAAAACGTAAGATAAGATGCAACGACCTGTCATCGTCATAGCCGATTACCCGCTTAGCTTGTTACCAACAAGTGACGGAGCAGCCAAAGATCCTCCAGCCATACGAAAACTAGAGCGCGTTCAATTTTCAAAATCCTGAGCAGTAGGGCCTCGTTTGGCCCTCCAAAAGCAAGTTGAGAAAGAAAATAAAGCAGTTTCTTTTCTTTTCCTCTCAACTTTCCCGAGTACCAAACACTTTACAAATGTTTCACATGTCACAAGAATGAGATCTCTCTCTCTCTCTTAAATTGAAGTTAAAGATGCAAATCCAGAGCTAAAACAAAAAACGCAATAAAGACAATCATAACAATTCAAACATCAGAAAACAACAAAATCAAACCTTGTACAAACATAACACAAGTCAAGGCAAGCAAAAATTCCATCAAACTAAACAGAAATCCTTTCTCGGAATTTCTCACTGACACTAAGAATGCAGTCATACCAGACTCATAAACCGCCATGAACGGAATCTCCAGCAGCTCCAGGACGAAGCAACGGGTGTCGGTGCACCATTGGCAAGGGAAAGCAAGCAAAGTAGCAGAGATCAGAGCACCTAAGAAGAGAAAAGTAATCCCAATGCCCAGCCTTTTTTTTCCCCCAAACTCCAAAGCTCTAGAGAATATTAGCAGAGCTGCAGACTGAGAGAGAGAGAGAGAGGGAGAGAGAGAGAACCAGTCCCCGTGTGTGTGTGTGTGGTGTCTGGCTGGAGATGATTTGGTTTTAGTGCCGCACCATAGTGTCAGTCAAAGCACAGAGAGAGAGAGAGAGAGAGAGAGGGGCAATTGTCTTCATCCGACGGCTAAAAAGGGAGACCGGAATAATGAGGTGGTCACATCAGAGAGAAGCGGGGGGGGATGTTCCTGGGGCCCACTGTAGAACCTTTATTTATTAATTTGATTTGTTTTGATCGTGCGGTGATCCTCTGAAGGACCTTGTTAAAAAGTTTTTTGATCACCTACTGCTCATTTGCAATCGTACACTTTTCTCTACGGTTTCCCACTTCGCTTTCTCTCGTCATTTCTTGTGTGTATTCTGAGCTACAATTTGTTAGTTGAGACTGTGATCCTATGACAATTTTCTAATGCTGACGTGGCTTCGACGGAAACTGCTCGTAAAACCCTCTTAATGATGTTCCTAGTGTCAGGATATTTACTCATTTTTCAAAAAGATATGTTATATCATATAGATATTTTACTTACGGTAAAGATGAAGCACAGCCTAAAGCTGATGCTACAGTGCATCAGTCTGGGTACTTTTTCTAAAATGGTGGACCTATTTTCAGAATTTTTTTTTTTTTTTTTTTAATACTAAAAGCAGCACAGGCTGATGCACTGTTGCTAATGCCAATCACCACTCTTTACTTAATGATTGACGTGACAATATGCATAAATTATCATGTTAATTTATAAAAAAATATATCAATAAAATTACATTGGATTGATGTAGTTTTATTAATTAATTATTTGATCAAATCTTTTTTAAAAAAATTAAAAGCGAATTAATGGTACTATTTTAATAAAATGAGATAAAATAATTGATATATAATATTATTTTATAGGAGATGCTATATATTATTTTTTGTCATCTTCATATAAGAAATAATTAAATTCACCATTAAATTATAGGCTAGTCCATAAATTTAATATAAAATTAAAAAAAAAAAATAAAAAAAAACATTTCTCTTACTTTATAGTATATTTTCTCAAACATTTTCATTGTAACAAAAGTTAATATCTTACAAAGTCTAGATGAGTGGATCTTTTTTCACCCTATTATTACTATGAACGAATGTGATGTTTTCAATTCAAATTTTGCCCTTCAATGAAAAATCCACTTTGAGCATTTTTTAAAGATATAGATGAAAATTCGTGAATGCTCAAAAATTTTGAAAAAAAAAAAAAAAATTTCTTACAAATTAGTTCGTAAGAAACTCCTACAAATTGGTCTCTAAAAATAACATGTGTCTTTTAAGCATGTGAAAAGCATATAATTTCTTATGAAAACCCCTTTGATCCGAATCATCTGTAAAAGTGAGGTTTTACAGCCCCAATAACATTTTGACAACTCAACAAAAAACACAAAATACTCTCAACATAAATACACTGGATTAACACCCTAAAACCAACAAATCCACCTGAAGTCACTGCAGTTGGCAGCCGAACCCCATACAGTACACCACCATGCACTGCACACGGCCAGACTTAGCTATGGGATTCGGCTAGACTAGACCGCTGGTCACGGCCAGACAGTACTTCGGCCAAACCTGGCCAGACCAAGCCGTTGGTCATAACTAAGTCTAGTTGGAGCACAATCAGGTCTAGCCGCTGGCCATGCGACAAAACTAGGTTGCGTGACCAACGGCTTGGTTTAGTTGCTGGTTTGGCCAGGTGAGGCTGTGTGCAATGTAGTGCACGTTGGTGCACTATGTGGGGCTCGACCTACACTGGGCAAGTCGTATGCCGCTAATTGCGATGGCTTCGGGCACGACGTTCGACGGAGGTAGGTAGATTCAGTGGGTTAGATAGAATAAAAGAAAAGATTTGGTATGATCAATTCCATACTATTTAGTGCACTTTGTTGAATTATCAAACCCTTATTGGTGACTATAAAACCCTGTTTTATAGGCACATTATGTTTGAAGGTTTTCTATTTTCTTATTAATGCTATTAAAAAAA
>FXXK01000384.1:314547-344272 GCA_900184695.1 Betula pendula
AGAGAAGTGGGAGGAAAAACATATTATCCTTCTTTGACTATGTCATAACTCGGGCGTACGTCTTGCATCAAAAGCCCTCCCTGCAAGGAAACCGTGCGAATCTGCATTCATTTCTATTTGGGAAATTTTTTTTGTGATCCTTGGTTGGGATTTTTCAACTTCGAATTGATGTTTATTTTTTGATTTAAAACTGACCCATGTGACTATACGTCCAAATTCCAAACCTCTATATAATATCTTCCATCATCATCATTCTTATCACAAGTTTTTTAGCTTGCAATTTTTATTTTATTTTGAAAGCTAGTGGAACATGTGAAGGGAAACAATAGAAAGTGAGACACAAATGTTTTAAAAGTGAGTAGTTAAAAAAGAAAAATTTGCCTAATGAGATGTGAATTCAATTGTCTATTATTTCTCTATCCAAATAGAGGGGCACCTACAAGTAGCATGCCCCTACAACCCACGCCAGGAAGCGTTGAACCGGGTCACCAGAGAATTACTTCATACATTTCTATTAAACTCTCCATCAATGGGGGTGTGGCCATATATAGCTCCACCATTTTATCTTAGACTATAAAATTTGTGGGTATCACACTCGTAGCATAAATCAGTATTGCTATTGGAAGAAAACGTTGTAGAACTCAAAGGCTAAAACGGTCTAAATTTAATTTCAGTATAAAAAGAGTAAGGTTATGATCATCCAACTCAAGCCGTTCCAAACCACGTCTCAAGTCCACCTACTTCTCAATTTAGATAAAAATGGAATTGAGACGGGAGTATTTTAGTAGGTAAATTAACTTCTCAGGTTTTGAAACAATTCATTAATTGCTTTTATATTTATAAAATCAACTTAATAAACCATTTTTTTATTTGACCCATATCAATATTTTATTATGTTCTCTCAACACACTAAAAGGGTTATACAATATATCTAATGTAGAAGTCGGTCAACATTTCTATTGACAAATAAAAAATTTCTCTTTTCCGCTGCTTAATCTTAATTTTCTAACATTATTTCTTTGGTGAGTAATTACTAGTTGAAAAGCTTTGAACATCTCAACGCCCAAATAAATAAATAAACAACTCACTAGCATTAACTATATCCCTTTGCATGAAGTTCCACTACATACATGATACATGAAATGTGACCTTGTTTAATAAAACAATTCCTTTCTGTCTTGTATTCTCCCTCTCCCATTAATGAAATCTCATATGCTTCAATTGTAGATTTTATTATGATAGAAAAGTTATACCTATAGAATAAGTCAACCCTACTTTACTAGTACCAATAGGCAGCACAGGAAAAGAAGCAAGCGCTAACTGGGCCGTACAACCCTTTTCTGGGGCAATCGCACAAAAAAAAAAAATTATATAACTCCGTTTGTTAATGATTTTTATTAATTTTTTTTATTTAGAAAAAAGTAAAACCGTCTCTTAAAACTACCATTTAATTAATAATGTCCCCCTGAATAATAATAATAAATAATAAATTGACAATATTCCCCTAATCTATCAAAAATTATTAATATCCCCCATGATAAAAATATTCTTAATAAAATAAAATAATTTTAAACAAAAAAAACCAGGGTGGGCCAAATTTGAAATATTTTCATTGCTTAAAAAGTTAATTTTTTTAATTAATTGTTTTTTGAATTTATAGAGATTTTTTGCTTATTGAAAATTTTGGTAGGATTATTTTTGTTTTTTGTTGGCCTTAAGGGGACATTGACAATTTTTTAATAATTCGGATGGACATTATCTCAATTGAAAGTTTAGATAAACATTGTTAATTAGGTGGTTATTGACGAAAATATGTGGACTTTTTTCTTTTATTTTACAACAAATATTATGATGTGACATAAAAAAAAATAATTTTAAATACTTTTTTTTTGAGTCATTGTTAATATTTTATTTTTTTTTTTTTAAAAAAATGTTATCAAACAAAGCCAGGCTCCTTTTCTAGACTTGATAATGTCCATGTATTAATATTTGCTAAATCTTGAGCAACCAATAATGGGGAAGGAGCAACAGGCCATTGAATATAGTATAGAGAAACAAATAAAAAATATAATTAGTGATAAATTTATTATTTTATTTTTGGTTACAAATTAGTGATATAAATTATTGTACATATCAAAAGCATTAGTATGTTTTTTTTACAACTAGAAGAAAGGTATAATTCCATTCGTGAGGAAGTGGCAACAACAATAATGACATTTATTAATTTCATCATTTATCTCTAGTATGTTTTTTTAATCATACTTTAACTATGATTACCGTGGAGGTAATAATCACGAGGTTCTTGAATAAAATATCTAGTCAATTAGCCAATTATGTGCACCATATGGGATCCAAGCTGTACTTTACACATAGTCAGATTTGAGCTAGAGAGAAAAGATGGTTAAAATTGTGATTTTATTTTATTTTTGACAATTTTGTCTCTCTTTTTTAAAGAATCGACTCCAAATCAACTAAAAAGAATCCAATTTCATCCTAAAAGGTAAGTATAGAGGGTTTTACTTTTTTTTTTTTTTCTCTCTAATGTACGAGCTTTTTTTATGCCTGAAAATGAAAAATAAATAAATAAAAGGTGCTATTAGGAAAAGTTTAACTCAACCTTGATGAAATAAATTCTTTAATTTAATTTATTAAATTGATATTATCTTTAAATATATGATTTCCGTATACATTTTTTATAGAATTATAAAGATCACATACATTTTAAAATAACAGTGTTATTGTTGGATTATCTAAAGATTCAAATATGTTCATCATTTACTATTTTAGACAGAGATATATATATATTTTTTCCATAATAGTAATAATTCGGCCAAAATAGTTGAAAATTTCATTTCCCTTAATTGCCAAGAGTTAACACACTTGATAAAAATCCCCTACAACAAGGATCCCCACAATTCTCCCTTCCCTATACTTCGAGAAGGAAATTGTACGGATTCCAATACCAATACTTTTATTTATATATAAATAATTGCACAAACTCTAATGCAGTAGATCGAGGTACTGAAACTAAGCTGCACGAGAGAGACTGGGATTAGAGGAGAGGATAAAAAAGAGGAAAAAAAAAAACGAAAAAGAATTACTTCTTCATAGCTAGAGAAAGATTCCACAACTTTTTATTATTGTATTAGGACATTATTGCTTTAATTAAAACTAATAATTACTCCCAATCAATTGACAAGCTTGATTTTAGGACCACAATGACCGCATGATCATATCCAATCATATCTGATCGCAAAGTGTTTATTTGAACAAAGACTAAGGATCATCAGAATCTTAGATCTACCTCGTAATATACTGCTGATATAGGACTTAAATCCCTTTTTATTCATTCTATGCTTCATTGCTGTCACCTCCTTTTCTTTCGCTTTTCTCCTTTTCCCCCCACTTTGTCTTCTTTTCTTTTTGAGCTCAAAAGCATTAAACTTTGATGGGCAGGCGCGGTTTCAAAAGTAGGTAATCTTATTTACCTCCAAAAAAAGTAGATCATTATTTTCTTTAATTTTAAGTACTCTTAGTTTTTTTTTTTTTTAAAAAAAAAAGTAGATGATATGTGCATACTAAGTTAACTTTCAAGTATTAGATAAATTCATTTTTCATGAAATGGAAATGCTTGCCTTTTTCTTTTTCTTTTTTTTTTTTAGAGGAATTTCCTATAATTAGTTTGTATGAAATTTTTACAAACCGACCTTTGAAAGTAACATGTATTTCTAACATGTGAGAAACAAATACTTTTTTAATAGCATGTATTTTTTATATGTTTTCTTAATTGCATTAATAAGAAAATAGTAAATCTTTAAAACATGATGTGCCTATAAAACAGGGTTTGATAACTCCGCAAAATGTACTAAATAGTATGGAGTTTATCATACCAGAAGCTTTTCTTCTATTCTATCTAACCCACAAATCTACCTACATCTGTCGAACGTCGTGCCCGAAAGCCAGCATTGGCGGTTGTGCGTGCAGGCTGAGCCCACACAGTGCACCACCACCACGTGCACTACATTGCAAACAAGCCTACCTGGCAAAGCGTCAGACTAACAAGCCGTTGGTCATGGACCAAGTCTAGTTGGAGCACAGTTAGGTCTCGCTGCTGACCGTTGCGGCAAAACTTAGATTGTGGTGATCAAGCAACTTGGTTTAGTTGCTTGGTTTTGGCCAGATTGAAGGGCCATGGTGCAAACGTAGTGCCACGATGTGCACCTGTGTGGGCTCAAGCCTGCCTAAGCAGTCCATCTAAACCGCCAAATCGCGGTGGCTTCGGGGCACGGACGTTCGGACAGATTTGGTAGGAGATTTGGTGGGTTAAGGGATAGAATAGGGAAGAATAAAGGCTCTGGTATGGATAAAACTCCATACTATTTAGTACATTTTGCGGAGTTATCAAACCTTGTTTTATAGGCACATCATGGTTTAAAATTTACTATTCTTATTAAATGCAATTAAAGAAAACATATAAAAAATACATGCTATTAAAAAAAGTATTTGTTTCTCACATGTTAGAAATACATGTTACTTTCAAAGGTCGGTTTGTAAAAATTTCATACAAACTAATTTATAGGAAATTCCTCTAAAAAAAGAAAAAGAAAAAGAAAAAGGCAAGCATTTCCATTTCATGAAAAATGAATTTATCTAATCCTTGAAAGTTACTTAGTATGCCACATATCATCTACTTTTTTTTTTTTTTTTAAAAAAAAAGGAAAACTAAAAGTACTAAAATTAAAAAATAATAATAAAAAAGATGATCTACTTTTTTTAGGAGGGTAAATAAGATTACCTACTTTTGAAACCGCGCCTGCCCATCAAAGTTTAATGCTTTTGAGCTCAAAAAGAAAAGAAGACAAAGTGGGGGGAAAAAAGGAGAAAAGCGAAAGAAAAGGAGGTGACAGCAATGAAGCATAGAATGAATAAAAAGGGATTTAAGTCCTATATCAGCAGTATATTACGAGGTAGATCTAAGATTCTGATGATCCTTAGTCTTTGTTCAAATAAACACTTTGCGATCAGATATGATTGGATATGATCATGCGGTCATTGTGGTCCTAAATCAAGCTTGTCAATTGATTGGGAGTAATTATTAGTTTTAATTAAAGCAATAATGTCCTAATACAATAATAAAAAGTTGTGGAATCTTTCTCTAGCTATGAAGAAGTAATTCTTTTTCGTTTTTTTTTTTCCTCTTTTTTATCCTCTCCTCTAATCCCAGTCTCTCTCGTGCAGCTTAGTTTCAGTACCTCGATCTACTGCATTAGAGTTTGTGCAATTATTTATATATAAATAAAAGTATTTTGTATTGGAATCCGTACAATTTCTTCTCGAAGTATAGGGAAGGGAGAATTGTGGGATCCCTTGTTGTAGGGGATTTTTATTCAAGTGTGTTAACTCTTGGCAATTAAGGGAAATGAAATTTTCAACTATTTTGGCCGAATTATTACTATTATGGAAAAAATTATATATATCTCTGTCTAAATAGTAAAATGATGAACATATTTGAATCTTTAGATAATCCAACAATAACACTGTTATTTAAAATGTATGTGATCTTTTAATTCTATAAAAAATGATATACGGAAATCATATACTTTAAAGATAATATCAATTTAATAAATTAAATTAAAGAATTTATTTCAATCAAGGTTGAATTAAACTTTTTCCTAATAGCACCTTTTATTTATTTATTTTTCATTTTCAGGCATAAAAAAAGCTCGTACATTAGAGAAAAAAAAAAAAAAAAAAGTAAAACCCTCTATACTTACCTTTTAGGATGAAATTGGATTCTTTTTAGTTGATTTGGAGTCGATTCTTTAAAAAAGAGAGACAAAATTGTCAAAAATAAAATAAAATCACAATTTTAACCATCTTTTCTCTCTAGCTCAAATCTGACTATGTGTAAAGTACAGCTTGGATCCCATATGGTGCACATAATTGGCTAATTGACTAGATATTTTATTCAAGAACCTCGTGATTATTACCTCCACGGTAATCATAGTTAAAGTATGATTAAAAAAACATACTAGAGATAAATGATGAAATTAATAAATGTCATTATTGTTGTTGCCACTTCCTCACGAATGGAATTATACCTTTCTTCTAGTTGTAAAAAAAACATACTAATGCTTTTGATATGTACAATAATTATATCACTAATTGTAACCACAAAAAAAAATAAAATAAATAAATTATATCACTAATTATATTTTTATTTGTTCTCTACTACTATATTCAATGGCCTGTTGCTCCTTCCCCATTATTGGTTGCTCAAGATTTAGCAAAATATTAATACATGGACTTATCAAGTCTAGAAAGGAGACCTGGCTTTGTTTGATAACATTTTTTTAAAAATAAAAAATAAAAATATTAACAAATGACTCAAATAAAAAAGTATTTAAAATTATTTTTATTTTTATGTCACATCATAATATTTGTTAAATAAAAGAAAAAAGTCCACATATTTTCGTCAAATAACCACCTAATTAACAATGTTTATCTAAACTTTCAATTGAGATAATGTCCATCCGAATTATTAAAAAATTGTCAATGTCCCCTTAAGGCCAACAAAAAAACAAAAATAATCCTACAAAATTTTCAATAAGCAAAAATATCTCTATAAATTCAAAAAACAATTATTAAAAAAAAATTAACTTTTTTAAGCAATGAAAATATTCAAATTTGGCCACCCTGGTTTTTTTGTTTTAAAATTATTTTATTTTATTAAGAATATTTTTATCATTGGGGGATATTAATAATTTTTGATAGATTAGGGGAATATTGTCAATTTATTATTATTATTATTATTCAAGGGAGACATTATTAATTAAATGGTAGTTTAAAAGACGTATGTATACTTTTTTCTAAATAAAAAAAATTAATAAAAATCATTAACAAACGGAGTTATATAATTTTTTTTTTTGTGCGATTGCCCCAGAAAAGGGTTGTACGGCCCAGTTAGCGCTTGCTTCTTTTCCTGTGCTGCCTATTGGTACTAGTAAAGTAGGGTTGACTTATTCTATAGGTATAACTTTTCTATCAATAATAAAATCTACAATTGAAGCATATGAGATTTCATTAATGGGAGAGGGAGATACAAGACAGAAAGGAATTGTTTTATTAAACAAGGTCACATTTCATGTATCATGTATGTAGTGGAAACTTCATGCAAAGGGATATAGTTAATGCTAGTGAGTTGTTTATTTATTTATTTTGGGCGTTGAGATGTTCAAAGCTTTTCAACTATGTAATTACTCACCAAAGAAATAATGTTAGAAAATTAAGATTAAGCAGCGGAAAAGAGAAATTTTTTATTTGTCAATAGAAATGTTGACCGACTTCGTTACATTTAGATATATGTATTAACCCTTTTAGTGTGTTGAGAGAACATAATAAAATATTGATATGGGTCAATAAAAAAAAATGGTTTATTAAGATTGATTTATAAATATAAAGCAATTAATGAATTGTTTCAAAACTCTGAGAAGTTTAATTTACCTACTAAAATATTCCCGTCTCAATCCATTTTTATCTAAATTGAGAAGTAGGTGGACTTTGAGACGTGGTTTGGAACGGCTTGAGTTGGATGGATCATAACCTACTTTTTATACTGAAATTAAATTTAGATCGTTTTAGCCTTTGAGTTTTACAACGTTTTCTTCCAATAGCAATACTGGAGTATGCTACGAGTGTGATACCCACAAATTTTATAAGTCTAAGATAAAATGGTGAGGCTATATATGGCCACACCCATTGATGGAGAGTTTATAGAAATGTATGAAGTAATTCTCTGTGACCCGTTCACCGCTTCCTGGCGTGGGTTGTAACGGGCATGCCTACTTGTAGGTGCCTCTTATTTGATAGAGTAATAATAGACAATTGAATTCACATCTCATTAGGCAAATTTTTCTTTTTTAACTTGTGTCTCACTTTCTATTGTTTCCCTTCACATGTCCACTAGCTTTCAAAATAAAAATAAAAATTGCAAGCTAAAAAACTTGTGATAAGAATGATGATGATGGAGAATATATATAGTGGTTTGAAATTTGGACGATAGTCACATGGGTCAGTTAAAATCAAAAAATAACATCAATTCAAAGTTGAAAAATCCCAACGAGGATTCACAACAAAAAATTTCCCAAATAGAAATATGCAGATCGCTACGGTTTCTTTGCAGGGAGGCTTTCGATGCTAGACGTACGCCCCGAGTTATGACATAGTCAAAGAAGGATAATATGTCCTCCCCACTTCTAGCCCAGTAATGTTACATCTTCAAACTCCAAAAATGCAAAGCATTCGAAAGACCCATAAATTACCAACTACGACAATCTTGAGGCCCTCGTATATTAGAGAAGTTGCCAAAAAATAGGGAGGGACTCTCTTTTTAAGTGAATCGCAAATTAAAGCTCGTTTCGGCGTGAAAAGTATCCGGGTCACAACAAAAAGAATAAATGTGATAATTATTCGTTTGCATCGTGTCGAGACATGTGTATAAAATTATATAGGTTCAATCATAATCGATCATTAATTAAAATGATCATACTTTGTAAACTATAATCATTTAATTTTGTATTAAGTTCGTATTAGATTTGCGAGTCATATAAAAAAATATTCTGTCATGTATGTCATATGTCGGGTTTGAGTCGTGTCGAAGCATGGTGTATAAGTTATATAGGCTAACTCTAATTCGACTTATTAATTCAAACGGGTACAGACTCCTCCAATATTACTTCTATCAATTTGTCATCTGAATTTGTGTTGGTCGCAGTGCCGCCGCCTGCCCGCAGCCGCAGGCACGGCCCGGCGCGCCGCGCCGTATAAAAAAATTTAAAGTCATGAACGAGATTTAAGGTCCAATTCAGAAACAGAAGGTTCTCTGATCATCGGGGGAAAAGTCCACGTCCGCTGTGGTACGGTACGAAAGAGCATACCATGTAACCGGTATCTCTTTAGGGAGATATGTGTAATTTTAGCATGCATAAAGATATTTATTTACGTTATCATATATTATTTTTATTTATTATCTATTCATTTAAATTTTAAAATATTTCAAAAATTAATGTTTTCTAAAATGTTTTTGGGGAAGACAAAATATATTTTTTTAATGAAAATTTCATTCTAGCATTTACCTAAATTATTACTTGATTTTCTATAAGGTATACCTTTTATATAATAAAATCTCAAATTTGATCATTTGATTTATTAATGGAAGAGGGAGATACAGACAAGAAAGATTGTTAAAGGTATTTATGTTAATGTAGGTAGTGAACACTTAATGCAGGATTAGTATATGCTAGTGGTTGGTTATTTATTTTTTGGGCGTTGTATTCAAGCTTTTAAAAATACTGTCAAATATAATAAAGAAAAATCAAAAAATGTTAGAAAATTAAACAAGAAACTTCCGCGCGGACCCAAAAGCCGAAATCTTTAATCTAAATTAAAAACAACAACACAAGCATTATAGAATGACAATATGAAAAAGAAAAATAACAAAAAAAAAAAATATACAATATAAAAAAAATATAAAAATATGATAAATAAACAAAAAAATATATTATAAAGAAAATAGAATAGAAAAAAAAAAAAGAAAAAAAAAAAATAAAAATAAAAAAAAAATATATGATATAGGGTCATAAAAAAATGTATATTAAGAATGATTTAAAATTATTAAAGCATTATGATTTTTTCAACCTGAGAGTTATTTAACTCTCCGCATTTATTCGTATCATCTCCTTTTATCTAACTTGGAAGGCTAGGTGGACTTTGGACGTGGGTTGGGACGGCTTTGATTTGAGGCATCATAACCCTCTTTTTACTGAATTAATTTAGCGTTTTTGCCTTTGGTCTAAACGTTTTCTCTCCACTGCTAATAATGGGTACTGCTAGAGTGTGATAACCAATTTTATGTTAAGATACTGGTGGCTTTTGGCAACTCCACTTGATGGAGGAGTTAATTAGAAATGTATGAAGTTTCTGGGTGATCCGGTTCACCGCTTCTAGGCGTGGGTTGTAGGGCATGCCCTTATCTTGTAGGTGCTCCCCCCTCTATTTGATGGAGATAATAGTCAATTGACTTCAATCTTCATTAGGCATTGTCTTTTTTTAATCCTCTTTAACAATTTGTGCTCACCTCCATTCTATTGTTTCCCTTACCATTGTTCCCTGTTTACGAACTAAAATAAATACTTGAGCAAAAATTCGTGATACCGACATGATGTCGATGAGGAGGCCTCCCCTCATAGTGGTTTGATTTGGCCGTTAGTCACCCATGGGTCCGTTTATCAAATAACCACAATACCAATCATTCGAAGTTCGAAAAATCCCACCCAGGGATTCAAAAAATCATTCTTGACCAATCGACACAATGAACCTGCAGATTGCACTGGTTTTCTTATGGGGGGCTTTTGATGCAAGAGGTCGCCGTTTGCCATAGTCAAAAGAAAGGCTAATAATCGTCCGCTCCATTCTAGCCCTTTAAAATTTCTTTCATCTTCATCCAACGTGCCACAAGATTCGAGGACCCCCTTATTCCTTAGACATCTTGAGGGCCCTGTATCCTTGAGAGCTTGCCAAAAATATGGATGGACTTTTAGTGAATAGTTAAATTAAAGATCGGTTGTTTTGGGTGAAAGGTATCCGATTCAAAAATTCAAATGAGAGTATTGTGATATTGTGTCTGGATTGTATTGTATGTGTTAATCATCATTTGGTTAATATATTGTGTATCCATTCATATTAATGTTCCTTGCTAATTATTTCTTTATTTTGTATGGTGATCAGGATTTTGAGGAGTAGTGTAAAATTGGTTGTATTGGTGTATATGTGATTCTTGATGTTTATCGAAGCATTGTTACGACTTATTGGTTAACCCCCCCTAATTTTGACTTTTTAATTAATTCGGTTAGACTCTCTACTTAATTTCCAATTTGTTTGGTTTGTGTCGCGTTCCGAATCTGTAAAAATTATTCAAAAAGTAGAGTCAATTCAGAGACGAAGTTCTTGCGTTATCGGGAAAGTCCCGCTGTGGTAGGTTACGGAGGCATCAACTGCCGAGATGTGAGGGTAAATCTCAGCGAGTTGTGATAATGTCATGTCAATTATCCCCTGCTAGTTGAATTGAGCCCAAGAATAATCCGTGCTATAATTGTTATTGTTTTCAGGACGCATGGCCGTGATTTGCTAAGTTCTTTGATATTTATGAATAAATGTGTCTAGTTTCGAGGGTTTGATTACTTTTCAATTTAGTTCATTTGTGTGTTTTTATAACTTTCAGAAAATAATGGTTGAAATATGGTTGGGATGTGTGATGTGAGTGAAACAGTGCAGAGTGATTTTCGGCCGGTCGAGGCTTTGTGTTGTCATTTATTTTCTGTTTGTTTGAATGTTATTACGTACGCACGTATTAAGGTTTAAATGCCTTACATTTCCTGTTTCCATGTTATTTTTATTCTTGAGATTCCATGTTATGTCGTCAAAGGAACTTTATTATAAGGTTCATATGAGATCGATTGTACTATATTGATTGGTGTAATTTTTTTTTTTTTTTTTTTTTTTTCGTTTGTTGGAAAATTGAATTGACTCACACGCAAGTTGTCTCTTCAATTAATCCCTAACATGAGACGAAAAACCAGCTAGACGCTGATAAAGAGGAGAGGAGATTAAGTGAACATACCGTGACATAAAGTCCAAAATTCAAGCAGTGTATCTAATTTGCTTATGTCATTCTCTAGGTTGTCCCCTACTGGGAGCTAAATCTTGCTTGACATTCAGAGACAACTATAGAGAATATGTGGGATAGGTGTGGGACAGTTAGGTGTTTATGTGATTATTTAAAATATATGGAAGAAGATAATGCTGAAAATCACACTTTATCTACCAGTATTCTAGACGGTTTTTTATTTCTGTTGGATAAATCTGAACCCGATATATATTTCACTAGTGATAAAATGCTGGGATGATAATATCTCAACCATTTAGTTTGAAAATTTTGATTAAAATTCAATAATACTACCCAATCATTATCTTAGTTAAATGTTATAAGCATGTAATGGCATACTAAAAAGGCACATAAACTGTAGATGTGAACTGTGAAGTACGTAGGAAATGGTGGACTGTTGGGTTTAATTCTTCTTATTGATCAAAATGTGTAGAGCTTTGTAGGGCTGGTTAACGACTCCTTCGGGGCAAAATTTGGCTGTTTCTGAATTCTAATCCCCCCGCTCCGGCGGCGGGCGATAAACTAGTGTGCCATACTTCACAATACATAAAAATATAATTTGGAGATTTTTTTTAGGACTTCCATATATGGACTTCAATATGATCCCTCCTCCAATTATGAGAAAAACAAAAAACAAAGTTTTGATCAGCATATGTGAAATTAAAATGACATGATCATCTCCATTAGCTCGTTCAAAGAGTTATTAGAAGAACCACCTTCTTTAGTGCAAAGTTTGACTCTCTCCTTCAAATTCTTTCCCCTCTTCCGCATCTCCTTCCCTTCTTCATCCACCATAAGTCTTCTTACAGCTCTCTCTATCTCACCTCTCTTCAACTCACTTTCCAATTCTAGGCCTACTCTCCATATATGGCTCACATACCTTGCATTGGCTCTTTGGTCCCCGAAACATGGTCTGCATATCATTGGAGTTCCTTCAAAAATACTCTCCAGTGTTGAATTCCATCCACAGTGGCTTAAAAACCCTCCCACTGCACTGTGCGCCAAAACTTTCTTTTGGGGTGCCCATTTCACAATGTAACCCCTCTCGCCAATATTTTCTTTGAAATCTTCGGGCAGTACCTCAATCCATTCTATACCACAAATTGTGCCTGGCCGAACCACCCACAAGAAAGGTTGCTGGCTATTCGCTAGCCCCCAAGCCATCTCAACAAGCTCTTTGACGTCCATGAATGCTATGCTTCCAAAGCTTACATAAATGACTGAGTTACAACTTTGCTTATCAAGCCATGCCAAGCAGCTAGTGTCATCTTCCAATAAGCTACTAGAGGAGGCCGAGGCAATCATAGGCATAGGGCCTATTGGGAATATTGGAATTTGACATTGCTCTTGGATCTTTAGCAATGATGAATTTTCAAGGCAATCAATTGTATTCTGAATGATGGCTGAAGATGTTTTATTGTTAGAAGCCTTACTCACTGTTTGCAAATAATTCTCTAATTTTTCATAATTGGGGAGAGGTAGATCCTTGAACCTGAGTGGATAAAGCTCTGGAACTGGATCCTGCGACCTAGATTCTGTAATCCAAAAAAGTTAAAGTGATTAATTAGTTTGATGGGATATAACCATTTAACAGTAAGAAGATAATTTATGTGTAACATAAGGAGTGTGTTCTTTTTTTTTTTTTTTTCTCTCATTTACAATAGTAATTGAATGATTAAATTTCAAATTTTTTATCAATTTAAAATTTTAGAATAACTAGTGATTTAACTTAGTATTAAAGTAGAAATCTTGAATTTGAATTCTGACTCTATGGTTTATCTCATTTCGAATAACTGGTAATTTAACTTGGTAAAGAGTAAAAGTCTTGAGTTTGGACTTTGACTTTATAGTTTACCTCATTTTAAAATTTTTGGTTAATTGATAATTTAAATATAGAGAAATGCTAGAAACCATATTTTTATTCTACAATTATCTCATAATTTTAATCAGACAATTCAAACCAACCCTTATTTTTTTTTAACAAGGACTGAAATAAGGGTTTACTAGGACCGCAGTATTGTGAGATAGTTGTGAAATAAAAATTGGTTTTTAGTATTACTCTTAAATATAAGGACAAAGAACTCTTTTTGTGCTCCCTTTAAAAAAAAAAAAGAAGAAAAAATGTTGGCATGCATCTTTTTCTTTGAAGGTAGGGGTGTAATTGAGTCGAGCCAAGTATTGAATGTTCAAACTTAATTCGTTTAATTTTTTTTTTCAAACGTGAGCGAAGATTGAGCTTATCATCAAACTAGATATAGAATCTATTCAAGCTCTGTTAATTTATTTTTCGAACAAGTTTGAACTTATTCACAAGTTACTTAATTAACTTATTCATTTCATATATAAAGTAAATGTTGTGAATGTTTAATTTTTTAATTTTTTGTAAATTCATACTAATTATTATTAAGATTTATTATTTGAGTAATTAGATAAATTAATTTGAATCTTTAAAAAATTTAATATTGAGTTCATTATCTTATAGTATATGAATATACATTCATTGTGCTGGTTAGTGTAATAAGTGGAAATTTGGAATTGTATAAGGCATTGATCTGATAAAAAAGAAAGCATAATATTGTTCTATGATGCCTTAGGTCTTCAAGATTCGTAGGGATTAAGTTTTTAATGAGTTTTAGGTATAGTTTTAGAGGATATGAAAATTGGGTTCCACTATAAACCTAGAATTTATGGGTTGACTAACAATGACAAAGAATAAACAATTTGTGTAGGGCAAAGGATAAGGACAAAATCACAAACTTCAGGATAGTGTTAGATGATACCAAATAGAATAAGTGTGTAAACTTTCATGATCAATGGAGGTCATTTGATATGAGTTTCCAAATTCGAAAGTTTGGGTTAGTGTTCTGTCACTGGGTTGGCAGAGACCAATGACTATTGACTAATGAGTATTTCCGAATTTATTGTGAGAGATCTGGTTAAGAGTTATGTCAGAAAATTCTGAGGAGTTATTATTAACCTTTTAGAGATCGACCAAAATTTATTTGCTGATTATGATCAGTTATTATTAGCCCTTCTTCTGCACAACTGAAACATTACAAATTATCACTCTGTTTTAGAAATTCATTTGACCCTCTATCATAAAATTTATTGTGAGTTTCTAAAACAGAATGAGGATTTGTAATATCATAAAACCTAATATTTGGACAGAAACTAAGGATAGTCAATTATCTATGAGCTCTTACAAATTTAGTAATGAAATTAGTCCTAGGAGGTCAGGAAAGTTAAAAAATTGGGATGATGCAATTTGGAGTTA
The DNA here is from genome assembly GCA_900184695.1 of Betula pendula. Lineage (NCBI taxonomy): Eukaryota > Viridiplantae > Streptophyta > Magnoliopsida > Fagales > Betulaceae > Betula > Betula pendula. Next base: position 329,544 of record FXXK01000384.1, read on the forward strand.
ATGTGAATTACTTATGAATTTTTGAAGCAGCAAAGGTACTATTATCATTGTTGGAATACTATAACTCGGGTTTGTTAGTTTTTTACATGTTAGCTAATTTCGATGTCAAAATAATTTATATGATGGATTTTATTTTTGATGCTATTTGAAGTCCATCTGAGAAGCTCGTATGCTTTCTTGTCTAAAGTGTGTATGAATGAGAGTTTTCTAAATAAACCACTGAGAAGCTCGTCTGCTTTCTCGTGTGGATCGATTGTACACAGACACGAGAGCTTTCTAAATTAGCCACTGAGAAGCTCGTCTGCTTTCTCGTCCGCAGTTTGTACAAACGAGCCATTCAACAAAGACCTCTAGGGACGCTTGTCTAGTTTCTCATCTACAGTAGGTACGTACGAGCTATTTAGTGAAGACCTCTAGGGTCGCATGTCTGCTTTCTTGTCTACAGAGGGTACATATGAGCTGGTTAGTGAAGACCTCTAGGGATGTTCGTATGCCTTTGCGTCTGCAATGGGTACGTACAAATACCTTCTTTGAAGAGCTCCAGAGAAGCTCGTCTGCTTTGCGTACTCGCTGATTCAAAAATCGGTAAGCTTTTTGGTTTAACCTAGTTATGTATGTACGAGCTTTAATGTCATCCGGACGCTAACCTTGTTTATTTTGTAATTCTATCCCATCTAGAACTAGGATTTCTTAAAGGATATTTATAAGAAACTTCTAAGCACGAACTTGTTAAGAATTCTACTCTAGAATTCTGTGTGCTAACATAGAGTTTTAGGCCTAGAGCGTTTATGTTATTCCTCTATTAGAGTTTGGGTTATCATTAACCACCGATTATGAAATACTTCTGAAGCTTATTGGAAGCTCCGGTAAAGGAGATCAATATATAGAAGAATTTTTTAGAGGTTCTAAGAGAATTACTACAGTAGCGGACAGCGGATCACTTGTCTAATACAATGGTGTGTCTTTCACAAATGTTTTGTAAGTATGAACACTTTATAATTTTTCATTCTTTTATAGTCGATTGGTTTCATGAGTTTGGCTATTCCGAAGTAGTTTCACTTTTAAAGAAGTTCTTTAAAAGATTTATACTTCGTCACAAATTATATGTGTTGATTGATTTATCGTTTTCATATTATTTGCTAAATATTTATGTGGTTACTTAATTTTTTAATTTTTTGTTATTTTAGCATACACATATTCAACCCCCCTTCTTTATAGATGTTGTTTGGAGTCTAATTTATTATTTTCAAGGTTTTAGTGACCACACATTATTTTATAACTTGGGTATTATGACTAAGAACGCTATGATTTTTAGATATGTGGTAGCCTCAGATACTAGGAAGGATTTGTTTAGGTCTCGTTGGATTCCAGTGAAATAAAATGGATAAAATCTCAAGAGAAGCAAATCTGGCCAATAAGTGAAGCAGGAACCATAATCACTACCCTTCACAAGTAGTTATATCATATATAACATTTAAATACCCTTTAAGAATATATCATGCAGATCAAGGGTAGGCAGTAAGGATTTATAAACCCTATACTTCTTTAAGTCACAAGCATAATTAATGAGAGACCATTAAATCCATCCTTACCAATGTTCTAACAAGGTTACGTTAAGAGGTTTAAGTAACTCTTTGAAGACTATTGAGGTAAGAGGAATCCTTAACCTTTTCTAAGTTTAATTTCATTGTATATTTTTAAATGTGTTTGGCATTGCGATTTTACAGATCAAAAGTGAGATTTTAAAGCAAATTGTAGAAAAAATATCGTTTGAGAGAGCGTTTTTGAAAAAATTATAATTTAAAAACGTAGAGAAATTTATATTTTCAAATCGCAGATAAGAATGTAAGTTTTTGAAAATGTATGATTTTAAAGGCTAAACTACAATTTTATTAAAAGCTTAATAGCATTTTTAAAAATCGCGTTTTAAATCGCACATTTTAAAATCTCAAAATCAAATATATCATTTTTATCAATTTTTTTTTGTTTTTTGTTTTTATGTTTTTATTATTATTATTATTATTTATTTCGCATATGCAATAGGAATTGATATACTCTCATGAAATGTTTTCCCTAAAGAATTTTAAAACAAAAAAAAAAATTTGTTCAACGTTCCACTTTCATAAACTTTCTAAAAGAAAGATGTTTTATTTAAAGAAGGGTTTCCATTTGTTGAGTTTTCTAAATATAGAAAGTATAGAGATGTAAAACCCTTTTACTGTTGCCCTAAGATGTTTTAAGAGAAAAAAAAAATGATAAAAGTTTTATAAAATAAGAGCACGCGTGTTGAGGAGTTAACTTGGGCCCTATAATATTAAAGATGTATAAACTCGGTTCAGTTGCTTGATATGAAGGCCCAACCACTGAAGGAAGCTTGCGTAAATGTGTGGTCCATCACTATATATGTTTTGACACGCTGAATGTACATTTGGTTAATTAGGTCCCCATATTAACTTAATTACTTCATGGCCGCCAGCATGAGAGTGGGTCCTTGGGAATTACGTGCAACCCCTTAGTACATTGGAAGGAATTAACATGACCATACAAGAGAAAGTTTAAGAACTGGTACTTATTTATACCTATATGTTTAAACAAATTAAGTAAATTTTTCTCTAAAAGGGTGTTACAAAAAATGATTTGAATATATATATATATATAAGAGAGAGAGAGAGAGAGAGAGAGAGAAGTAGAATTTATGGTTTCGTGTGATTTTAAAGAAGGTATTTTAAAGATACTATTTTAAAGAAAATGAATTTAACTCAACCGTGGTCATAGTTGAGAATTTCAGTTACGAATCCTTTTTTCGTTCACTTCTTTATGTTTTGTTTTCAGGTTTTGAGCATGGATTAGGAGGCTGCAATGGGGTTTAGGAAAGCATTAAAGTTCATCTAATTAAACTCATGTTTATTTTAAATTAGTGCAGTAACACATAACTAACCTTTTATGAATAATATTTAGTGACTAGCTTTTTGGTGTTATCTAGACCAACCGTTTTTGCATTTGCTAAAGTTTGAATTTGACACTATTCTCTTAACATGCATTTAATTGATCAGCAATCAGCATTTAAGTTAATTGTTTTGGCAAACTTTATAATGCTTTGCGTCTATGCGAGAACAAGTTGACAAACTTGGTCTTAACGGGCGAAAATCGAATATATATATAATATTAATATACCTGGAAACGGAATGTGGCCTGCAGTCTTGAGTTGGTTAAGAGCAGTACGAGCAAGAAAATGGGAAGCACTACCTGTACGTAAGATGATGCTTGGAAGCTTAAGATCTTTTGCCGTTTCTCCAGAGAAGTACATCATCTCATCGTAGATAATGCAGGCGATTCCATCGTCCAAGCCCTGTTGTCTCATCACTTCAGCCAAGCATTCTTGGAAACGAGCTTTGCATTTGGCATTAAGCTGCTCTACAAAATCTACTAACTCGCCAGGTAAGACGTTGTGGTCAGATGATGAGGTATCTGGTAAGGACAGGAAGCTGAATTCCGGGTGGCTTGAAGGTTTGGGGGAGTTGTGTTGGACGTGAATGACTGTGATGGAAAAGCCATTGGAGTGGAGGATGCTACCCAATTGAAGCATTGGGTTCATGTGGCCTTGGAACGGGCCGGGTACTAGCACCACCCGGAGGCGTCTCTTTCCTTGCCTTTCCATTTCTCTCACGCAAATATAAAGTAAATTCTACCTAAGATTTGTATCACAGAGACGGAGATTACACTTTATACTTAAATGTGAGATAAAAGTTACTTAAAATGAAGTTCTTATATAACGTACAGTTTTCTCAGTGGTGTCCAACGTGCGGCATTGCGTATGCAATGACGAAAGGTTTAAGTTGGATAACGCAGTGGAGTATAATCACATTGGCTCACGCAGGCCAACTTATTTTGACTAGCTACATAAGTCATCACATTGATCACACAGTGGAGCAATCAATGACTAGCTAAGGTTTAGGTTTAGAGTTGAATGCACGTATATAAAAAAAAAAACTTGTGGTTTATGTTTGATCGTTTCTTCCCGGCGGCGGCTTGTGTTAGGTTAATTATGTGGAGCCCAGTTTGTATCCTATCCGATTTGATGCTAAAAAGTTGTGATTTTGAAGGGGCACTCACTAAAGAATATACAACTTTTAAATCTGGATAATTGTCAAGGTTTGAAAGTTACATAATTGATTTATTTTCTAATCTAGACACTATACACGTACGACTTAAAACGAAGCTCATACACTAAAGTCACAAGCTTTATCCAAAAACCAAACCTTTCATAATCAAAAACCAAAACTTTCTTTTAACAAGACTTTGAAAATTCACAAGGATCTACATCACGCTACCTGTAACCATTGGAAATCTACTGTTAATTAAATAGTATGATACTCGAAATAGAAATTTCCACCGACAAAACTTCAACTCTCTAACCCTAAAGTCAACATCTTTTACGTACAGCAAAATCTCATAGGCCCTTAAATAATCCCTCACGGGTTTGTGCCACATTGGCTTCGTTTGATTTGCATGCAGACTATCACTATTCGGACGGTCTTCAAATTGACCATACATTTTTATTGACGTGGACTGTTCAGACGATGACTGAAAGTCCTTAATTCCTATTTTTTTTGTTACCTACCATTCAGATGGGTTTTCGTAGGAAATTGCTCATAAGTGTTTAAAATATAATTTTCTCCTCTTTTTGGGATTTGTGACAAAATTAATTCTATCATAAACACTTAAGCACTAATTAAAATGTTCTTGATCCTAATTTAGTACATGATACTATATCAACACTAATTATAATGTGAAATGTGTCATTTACAATAAAAAAAAATTAACTACCAAAAATATATATAAAAAGACAAAAAAAAACAAAAACAAAAAATGGACGGGGTGGTTAAGCCATGCACCTTCTTTGGCCAAATGAAAAGTAGTTTAGCCATCTCTTTAACTGGCTTGAAAGTGGTCGAACTACCTCAAATATAAGTGTCGAGGGTAGTTCATTTCAATTTTGGGCATGTGTGGACCTTGATTTTGCATATATGGATGTTGCTTTTTGACAACAGTGAAGAAGCATGTATAGATCAGAGGCGTGTGAGTTCAATTTTTTGATGATTATAATGAATCATCAAATAGCATTAAAGAAAGTATAAGGTATTCTTAACCTCAAGGGGTGGCCTAGTAGTTAAGGCTTGAGGTCTTTAGAGAATATTAATTTGTAAATTTCAAATTTAACACTTGTTAGGTGCAAATTTTTTTTTAGGACCAGCCACCCAGGCGTAGCCTGCGACTCAACTATTCAATGCTGAGAGTATTAGGAGGCATTAGACCGTGAATTTAGTCGATCAATCTCAAGGTTCTAGCCTCCACGCTCGGTAAACTTTATGATGAACTCAAAGTGCTGCTACATCGCAAAAAGTGAAACCGAATATCTCGTAAAAAAAAAAAAAGCATAAGGTATTCTTCATGTTTATATATATATATTAAAAAAGATTTTAAATATCTACTGTTCATTCTTTTAGTGAAGTGAGTTGGAGGGACACGTCAAACTGTGAGTGCCTGTCCATCTGAAAGAGAAACAATAGTTAGGGCCATATACATTAACTAGTGTGTGTTGAAATGCTGACTTTTATGTTATTTTATTAAATTTTAGGAAAATTTTTATAAAGGCCTCTTAAATTTTTATGCAATTTAAATAATTTTTAATGTTTGATTTCTTTTATTTTGACTCTTCAAATTTTTAATTTATTTTTTTTCACCTCCTCCGTTTGTTTTCACCATCAAACTTTTTTAAAATTTTTAAAATAGTCATGTATTTTAAACAAAAAAATTAAAAAAAAAAGTTTAAAATGAATGATATTTTGATAATTTTTGCTATATTCCATTAAAATTTAACAGAAAATTTTAACAAAAAAGGGGCTTAATGATACAAATTGAAAATTCAAGGGGTCAAATTAAAAAAAATTAAACATTAAAAAAATTGTTCAAATCATGTAAAAATTTAAAAGACCTTTATAAAGTTTTCTTTAAATTCTAATACGGTAAACAATTTCTTTATTTAGTTCACTTAATTAACATGTTCCACTGGCTTCCGGAAACAAAAATAAAATCACATGCTAAAAAACTTGTGACAAGAGTGATTATGATAGGGAATAATTGGTTTGAAATTTGGACATATGGTCACATGGGTTCACTTAGAATCAGATTTTTTTGCCAAGTTGAAAAATCCCAATTAAGGATTGACAAATTTTTTTGCCAAAATAGAAATGATGCAGGCATTCGAACACCCTCATGCATGTATCTTGAGGGACCCTCTTTTAGGTGAATCGTCAAATTAAGTGTCGGATTCATTTTAGTGGTTTTAAAATGTTTAGTTTAGCCTTTGTTTAATTTTTAAGTTTTTTTTTTTTTTTTTTTTTCAAATCCCATCCTAAGGTCCTGCTGCATAAAAATTTAAATTTTTTCATGTTTTCAAATTACATTTTTTTTTTCTTCAAATGTACTAAATATGATTATTTTTACGATTTTCTTTAAAAATGTGTGTATGGCATGCAAAATTGAGGGTCCTAATACACTCTTATATTTACACAATTTTCGAGCATATGATATATTTTGAGTTCATAATTTGTCCTAACTGTAAGATTTCTGGTTTGCAGATTTGAAGCCGCGTGATACAAATTTTTTTTTTTTTAATAAAAAAAATATGTACCATGTGACTAGCCATTATAAGTTCATAACTATGAGATTAGATCCAGTAACTAGGGGTCTATGGCTAATCGATATTGCACACCATCATTTAGCTATTGCAATTCTTTTCCTGATAGCGGGTCACATGTATAGGACCAACTGGGGCATTGGTCATGGTATAAAAGATATTTTAGAGGCTCATAAAGGTCCATTTACAGGCCAGGGCCATAAAGGCCTATATGAGATCCTAACAATGTCATGGCATGCTCAATTATCTATTAACCTAGTCATGTTAGGTTCTTTAACCATTGTTGTAGCTCACCATATGTATTCGATGCCCCCTTATCCATATCTAGCGACTGACTATGGTACTCAACTGTCATTGTTCACACATCACATGTGGATTCATCCGGCTTCGTATTATAGGGATATCTCTATAGTAGGGAACCAAAATAAATTTTTTGACCATTTTATTGTTCACATCCGGCTCCATACTTTGAAGAAAAAAGTTAGGGAGCATGAAATGGCTCCCTAGAAAAAGTGGCTCTCTAAAGTAGAAAAAATTATTTTAGAGCATTCTCATCCGGCTCTTTATTTTTATTCTCAAAGTAGGGAGTAAAATCAGCTTTTTCTACTTTAGAGAGCCACTTTTTCTAAACACCTACATCCGACTCCTTACTTTAAGGATCAACTTTGACTTTTCATTTAAATATTAATATTTTAAAAAATTTAATTCTTTCTTTAAAAGGGAAAACAAATAAAATTTAAAAAATTAAAAGTAAGAGAGAGAAACTCATATTTTATTAAAAAAAGAAGAGTAGAGAGTGAAATGACTCACTACTTTTTTCCTCAAAGAAGGGAGCCGGATGTGAGCAATAAAATGGTCAAAAATTTATTTTTGCTCCCTACTATAGGGATATCCTTATAGTAGGGAGCCGGATGAGAATGCTCCCTACTTTGAGGATAAAAATAAAAGAGCCGGATGAGAATGGTCTAAGGATTCGTTTAGGTGTCAAATTTTATTTGATTCTTTGTTGACTTCACAGATATCGAGAAAAAAGTTTTTTTGGAATTATGTTTGGATGGTTTAGAAAAAATATTTGAGTAGGTGAATATATTTGAAAAAAATATAATAAAAAATAATAAAATATTATATATTAATTCTTAAAAATATATATTAAAGAAAAAAAGAAAAAGCTGTGGGGTGGTTCGAAACCACCCATAGGGGTGGCCGAACCATCCCAGGGGGTGGCTGGACCACCCCCAAACGTGTGGGGGTGGCCAAACCACTCCTAGTGGGTGGCCGAGCCACCCCCGAAATTTGCTTTGAGGTGGCCGAGCCACCCCTCAAATTTTGTTTTTTCTTCAATTTTTTTTTAAAATAAAAATATAATTTTTATATTATTTTTTAAGTTGGGTGGAATAAATTTGAGTTGAGTTGAAAAAATTTGAGTTGTTAAAAATAATTGACTTTTGAAAAGAATTGAGTTAAACCAAAAAAAAATTGTTCCCCAGACACGCAACTTTTCCCTATTATTAGCATGGGTGATAGGCCTTGTTCCATTTCAAGTGCTAAACGTAATTGTACATTTTTAAATAAAATATTAATTATATACTTGTAATAAAAAATAATCATTCTACGTGCTACATATACCCTAAAAATTTAAGCATGCCAAGACATTGAAAGCATAGTTACACAAATCCAAATTATATTTATTCATTTATTTAATTATTTATCGTAAACAAATACTTTTACATTTATCAAACAATTTTGTTTTAGGACCAAAACAAAACATTTTTTTTTTATTTTCCCCTTTTAAATGATTTCGACGGTTTGATGTCAGTTCTCTTCTTTCGGGAACAAAAATGAGCTCTGCTTTGCACCGTTGGATGTCCCTAACGAAGAGAACTGACCTCTAGCAGTACTCCGGTTTTTGGTGTATGAATCCTTACTTTCTCATATTTACTTCGCACCGTTGGATGTTTCAAATCAGTCTCAACCCTTCAATCTTCTACAACCCTAACTCAACTCTTTCTCTCTTTTAATTCTTCAATGACTGCGCCTCCGTATCACAAGAAAGGAAATTTGAAGGAGGAAGTGCACGACAAGCAAAAACGGAGTTTAGAAAACTTCCGTTAATTTTCTTTAATGCTACGTCGTTTAGGTTGTAAATAAGTGAGTTTTAATCTGGACCGTAGATTAAAATAACAGCAGATGGTGCTGTTATTTTTCTACAGCATGCAAGCTGATCCGTAATACACTTTGTAAAAACCCACGATGCTTCGCGTCCGCAGTCCGCCGTTGAGCCCGTGAGAGAAGAAGAGAATATATGGGCGTTGTCTCTTGGTGAGTCCTGATTAGTTGCTGAAAATGGAGATTAAATTGTTGTCGTTCCCGGCTGAGAGCCCTCCGCTCGCGGTGATAGTGGCGGCCAAGCTTTCTGGCTTTGCTCTGCCAACCGATACATCCCTGCCTCCCGATTCTGCTCCCACCCTTCTCTTCTCTAATGGGTATTCTTCAATTGCCTTTACTATCATTAAAATGGGGTTTGGTTCTGTTTTTTTGTTTTTTTTTTTTTCAGTGACTTTTGAGCTCAAAACCAAACATTCTCTTTTGGGCTTTTTGCATTTTGATAATTCGATGTATAGTTGTACTTGTTGGCATTTTGTTCTAAGCTGCGAGAGATCTGTTATACTCAAACTCAGTCTGTATGTATGCTAGGGTGAAATTGCATGGAACATATGTGCTTCTTCGTTATATTGGTCGGGTTGCCACACTTCCCAACTTCTACGGGCAGAACGCATATGAATCTGGCCAGGTGGTTTTCTTTGAATTTTCTGAATACAAGACTTTTATACCTGTTGTTCCATAATATTTGGTTTCGTTCTGTTTTGCTGATGTTTTGTTCTCAGATTGAAGAGTGGCTGGAATATGCTCCTGCCTTTTCATCGGGCTCTGCGTTTGAGAATGCTTGCAAACATTTGGATGATTTTTTGCAGAGCCGTACCTTTTTGGTCGGTTACTCTTTATCAATTGCAGATGTAGCAATCTGGTCAGGTCTTGCAGGTAGAAGCTTCTAAGAAAACCTATTTATGTCATATATGTTTTTATTTAGACAGATTTAAGCCTCCTACCTGGTGAATCAGAAGTCTATATTTTTCACTTAGGACATGAATCTTGTTGTTTCTCTTTGAAATCCCATGTAAAGATATTCTAAACCAAAGATTTTTTTGCATGCCACTGGAGGGATCATCTGACTGCTGCTAGTGGATGAAATTTTAAGCTGTCCTTGTTTGGTGAATTCGGTTATGACATATTTTATCCATGGATTACTACTTTATACTTTTAGTAGCCACACGTTTTATTGTTCCTTCTAATAGTCATGGAGGATTAGATGGATTTTTGTTTGTCTTGATTGGATGGTTTATACCATCACCCTAGGGGATTGGTTTTAGCAGGAAGGATCTAGTTTCTTCTTATCAAAATTTTTCTCTTGACTAGATTTTAGTTTTTACAGTGCAGCTAAAATCTCCCTACTAAGTGATCCAATTTTATTTTGTTGAGTTATTCTGCAGATTCTTAGTATTCTATATGCTTTTCAGGAACTGGGCAGAGATGGGAGAGTTTGAGGAAGACAAAGAAGTACCAAAATCTTGTACGGTGGTTCAATTCTATATTGGCAGAATATACTGATGCCTTGAATGAAGTCACAGCAATATATGTTGGCAAAAGAGGCTTGGGAAAGCCGACTGCAGCCAAATCCAAAGAGCAACAGGGTGCAAACAAACAATCAAAAAGTTCGTTTGAAGTAGATCTTCCAGATGCTGAGGTTGGAAAGGTCAAGTTGCGGTTTGCACCAGAACCCAGTGGTTATCTTCACATTGGGCACTCAAAAGCGGCATTGTTGAACCAGTATTTTTCTCAGCGGTACCAAGGCCAACTTATAGTGCGCTTTGATGATACAAACCCTGCCAAAGAAAGCAATGAGTTTGTGGAGAATCTTCTGAAGGATATTGAGACTTTAGGTATCAAGTATAATGCTGTTACATACACCTCGGATTACTTCCCTCAGTTGATGGAAATGGCCGAGAATTTGATTTGCCAGGGTAAAGCATATGTCGATGATACACCACGTGAACAAATGCAGAAAGAAAGAATGGATGGCATTGAATCAAGATGTAGAAACATCAGTGTGGAGGAGAATATAAAACTCTGGAAGGAAATGATTGCAGGATCTGAAAGAGGTTTGCAGTGCTGTCTACGAGGGAAGTTAGATATGCAAGACCCAAATAAATCACTTCGAGATCCTGTCTATTATCGTAGCAATCCAGTTGCCCATCATCGGATTGGATCCAAATATAAGATATACCCAACTTATGATTTTGCATGTCCATTTGTTGATGCCATAGAAGGTATAACGCATGCATTACGATCTAGTGAATACCATGATCGTAATGCTCAGTATCACCGGATTCAAGAGGATTTGGGAGTAAGAAAGGTTCACATTTATGAATTTAGTCGACTGAATATGGTGTATACACTTCTTAGCAAGCGTAAGCTTCTGTGGTTTGTTGAAAATGGGAAGGTTGATGGATGGGATGATGCTCGTTTTCCAACTGTCCAAGGAATTATTCGTAGAGGTTTAAAAGTTGAAGCATTGGTACAATTTATTCTTGAACAGGTAATTTCAAGCATTGATACAACTTTCATTGCCAATATGAAAACAAGTGAGAAATATGTGTTTGTAGCAAATTCAGATTCAAAACCTTCTGTGATTGTTCGATGCTTCTTACAACTGTTTGATTAGTTCCAGATTGTTAAACTGTTTGTTCATAGGTTTGCTCTGGTTTATTGTACAAGGTAGTCATTCTTAGATTGTTATCTCCATGAAAAGGTTATTGGTTATCTCTGTATTATTCTGTTTCAGGGAGCATCAAAAAATCTCAATCTGATGGAATGGGATAAACTCTGGACCATTAATAAGAAGATCATTGATCCTGTGTGCCCCAGACATACTGCTGTCATTGAAGAAAGGCGTGTGCTGTTGACCCTGACAAATGGTCCTGAGGAACCATTTACCCGCATCATACCTAGGCATAAGAAATATGAAGGTGCTGGGGAGAAGTGTACGACGTTCACAAAGAGGATATGGATTGAGCATGCTGATGCTGAATCCATCTCGGTAGATGAGGAAATAACCTTAATGGATTGGGGAAATGCCATAGTAAAGGGAATAGAGAAGGGCCAAGATGGGATCATCACACAGTTGACAGGGGTTTTGCACCTTGAAGGATCTGTCAAGACCACAAAGTTGAAGCTTACTTGGCTGCCTGAAACAAGTGAACTAGTTAACCTCACACTGGTGGAGTTTGACTATCTCATTACAAAGAAGAAGGTATGTCCTAGTTAACTGATAATGTAAGCTTTTTTAATCAGGAAATGTAAATTCATTCTGGAGTGTCAATACCAGGCATTATCTTTCAGTTAACAACCGGATGGACCATTGTTTTGTTGTTACTCGTTTCAACAAAATCTTGCACCAAGAGATTTCTTGGTTATAATCTGCTGACATGGATGCAGATGTCAAAGTTTGTCATATTTTTGTCCAAATTTTTAAAACCTTAACAAGTATGCCTTTTCATTTATTAACTTGTGAGTCTAGTCCACTGAAACATTATGTCATATGTGCTACTTGTGGCGGAGTTTTAGTTATGTGCATGTGGCTAAAATGATAAGCTTGTTTTCTATAATCAAGTTATATAAACAGTGGTATCCTAAAATGTGTTGAGCAAAAGTGCAATGTAAATCGTGCACTAATGTATTAGTAGGTAGTGCTATACACATATTCCACTCATGCTTTAGAAATTGGAGGTACATTCGAATGGTGTCCAAGCAGTTTCAGATGTTTGACATGGCTGCCATGTCAAGAAGTTTACTAATTTCTCTGTATGGCTGTCTTGTGGTTGCAGCTTGAAGAAGGAGAGGATTTCATTGATGTTGTTAACCCATGCACTAAAAGGGAGACCGCCGCCCTGGGGGATTCCAACATGCGGAATTTGCAGCGGGGAGAGATATTGCAGCTGGAGAGGAAAGGATATTTCAGATGTGATGCTTGCTTTGTTAGGCCTTCAAAGCCTATAGTTTTATATGCGATCCCAGATGGCAGGGACAGACCTGTCTGAAGTAAAAGATTTACAAACATCGTTGTTGATTTAATGTGATTTTATCAGATGAGAATTGGTGTTTTGCTTTTCTCTCAAGGATTTGTATGGAAATACTGATGCATCTTTCTTTTCTATGGTTGGGATGCTGTCCTCTACTTAATATGGTGATCTCCTTCTCAAGCCTTTATAACTTTCTTCGTAGAAGCAATACCCACAAGCCGCAAAAAGTGCAAGAAATCAGATTCAAAAAATGTAAAATGCTTAATACAAGCATGGCATAAAATAGTTACCAGTGAAAAATGACAATAAGCCTTGTTTGTTTTGGTGTAAAATAATTTTAAGAAATAATTTTTTGTGTTTTTTGGTGTTTGGTAGGGCAGAAAATAATAGTCAACGAAAATCATTTTCAGTTTGACCGAAAAATCTTATTTAATTTCTGTAAAATGGTTTCTTATTTTTAAAACCGTAAATCATTTTCTGAGTTTGAATTTCTCATTCTAAAATTACTGGACTATAACCAAAACACTACTCGACCTCATCGAACCCGCTTGGGACCTCGTCGGAACCGGATTGAGACATCGCCGGGACCCAACCGAGATTTCATTGGGACTTGGTCGTGACCCTTCCAGGACTCAACCGGGACATCGTCGGAACCGATTAGGACATCATTGAGACTTGACAAGGACATCGCAGGGACTCGTCGGGGACATAGTCGGGACTCGGTCAGAACATTGCTGGGACCCGATTGGGATATTGTCGGGACCAACTTGAGACATCGTCGGGACCTGACTGCGATACTGCCGAGACACCATTGGGACATCGTTAGGACTCACCCAAGACATTGTCGGGACTCGACTGGGACACCGACCTGAACACCACCGGGACCCGCCCAAGACACCGGCGGGACTTAACTGGGACCGTCAGACCCGTCCGGGACATCGTCGGGACCCGATTGGGACCCACCGGGGACATCGTCAGGACCCGATTGGGACCCACCCGGGACATCGTCGGGACCTGATTGGGACCCACCCGGGACAATTTATATTGATATTTTTAAATTGTGTATAAAAAAAAATAATTTTTATAAGTTAATATGATTGGTTGAAAATATAAAAAATATTTGCGATTTTTCGTATGTGCTAAACATCGAAAAATATTTTTAGCGAAAATTATTTTCTGAAAACCAATTTTCTTAAAACCATTTTCCGACGAAAATCATTTTTCGTCGAAACAAATGGGGCCTAGGTTTGTAGAGGCTTCTTCAAGTATTTTCTTGGGAGCTCTGGTGCAGTCTTTGCTCTCGTTAATGAACTTTCTAGCCAGTTTTATTATTATTAGTTTTTAATTATTTTTAACTCAAATATGGGAAAATGATATAAGGGATTAAAATATCGAAAAAAAAGTGGGCTTTTCAACAATTAACCCAAAGCGGAGAGAACAATACAAGAAATACAACAAGAAAGTAGGAAATATGACATAAATGACCTGGTCCTCCAAAAAAAACAACAAAAAGTGGTATCTAAAGCAAAACCAAGGGGCATGGGGAGACACAACCCTTTCCGAGCATACATTGGCAGGCTATTGAAGCAAAAACCAAACGGTTGCCGGTGAAAGAAAAGCATTGAAGGTATCCAAGTTGAACCAGTGGAAGATGAGAACTTCTTAGCCAGTGTTTGATTCTTAAAGCAAACATTTTAGTTATGGGTGACAATTTGCATATAAGGTTCGAGTCGTGATTAGGTATGAATATAAAATTATATAGGTAAATTATAATTATTTTAACCATAATCTGTTAATTTTGTATTAAATTTTTATTGGGTTTATGAGTCGTATAAAAAATTAATAGCTCTATATCTCGTTTATCGAGTTTAAGTTGAATTTAGGTATGAGTA
>FXXK01000385.1:5681-32253 GCA_900184695.1 Betula pendula
AAAGGAAAGCTATTCTTACATAAAAAACTCCTGCTTTGATGAATCTAATCTCCTTTCAACCACATGCACCCACCCAGATGATATCATCTTGGCTCTACATCCTCTTTTAAGTATGCCTTCTTAATCTTATAATCAACCCTTTTAAGAGTTAACAGTTTGGTTTATGCAGGATTTAATTCCAAGTCTGTTTACCAGCTGAACTAGCTGAAATTCACCCCCTTAATCTCTCTCACCACAATTGCAGAAGCTAAAGCTCCAATCTCTCCCTTCTGTAGCCAGTTTGATTAAGACTAGAATCTCCACACCTATGTACACTTTAGACATCAATTTGAGCATGCCATCAAACTTCCCAAGATTATCACCAGCATCATAATTCATAACTGTTGGCAGTCAACCAAAGGAAATCATGATAGAACAACCTGTTAAAAGCCATTGCATCAATACATTAGAAAATCTCTTACACCTTTCCTTCATTAGTCTAAGATAAGTCATATCTGCTCACACCTACAACCTTTCTTCAACTTGCACCACCATTCATCTGTCACAAATACCCAAAAAGGCCAAAATTTATTGTGTAGTGTATACATAATGCTCAGTGTAACCACTCAAAAAGAGATGTGAATATCCATACGCATGAATCACGAATCACGAATCACATAAACACCACAACAAATTTCTTTCAATGAATCTAGCAGTTGATGATTCCCACATTTCACCTACTCAACCATCTGGGGGCAACAAGAATCTCACATATCAGCAAATCAGAAGACTTGAAACATTTGATCTATAGTGAAGATTGTAAGCACATTCAAAATTGCTGAAGCAGACAAGCACTACAATGCCTACGCCAAATTATGCAATCAATCAAAAGCTAATTGCGACCTAGCCAAGAGGCAAAGTCATGGCCATACTCTAGCATCGCATAAATGCCAGTTATACTTAGGTTATTACGTTAAGTGTCCCAGTAAAGCTCTACCTCTACATATGGCTGGCTAGCTTGTAAGAGAACATCTAACCACCATGCACCAACGACCAAAAGAACCAAACAAGCAAAGTTGATTTCTTCCAATCATAATACTCAAAGCGACGAGAAAGAAAATTTTTTTTCTTGTAAAACTAACATCACTACAAAGCAAGCTAAGAGTTGACGTGCCAGATTTCAAACATATTAAGTGAAAAAAAGTAACCCTACGCTTCCAAGATGTCGGAAAATATTCAAACCACTTGTAGTGTCCGTTTGGGTTTGCGATTTCAAAACGTGTGATTTGAAAACGCGATTTTTAAAAATAGTTAAGCGTTTGATAAAATTGCAGTTTGACTTTTAAATTCACAGTTTATCCTTTAAAATCGTGCGTTTTTTAAAATGTAAATCTGGTCTGCAATTTGAAAACACTGATTTTCGATGTTTTCAAATTGCAATTTTTTAAAAACGTACACTCAAACAATACATTTTCTGCGATTTTGTTTAAAAGAATTGTACTACCAGATTCCTCTGGTACGCAAGGTATAACTCTGAAAGGTAAAATACCTATCACACTAAAAGAGTTCTTTCTGATCCCATATCATATACCCACTCAAGCAATAACAGCAATATTGAGTAGTTAATATAATACTGTTGGAGCCAATGAATAATAAAAGCAATAGTAAGAGAACATTTTTACAATGGTTTGTGATTAATATATCATTTTTGGATTAAAACCCATCACAGTGTTTACCCCCAATAATAAGAATCATTCCTAAACACAGAGCAACCAATGTTCTAAATCAGCAAGGTATGAACATTTCTTATGAGGTAAACTAGAAACAACTAAACAATTGACATGCCAAAGCACCTACAGAACAGAAAAAAATTCACCATACTATTTCCTCATTCAAATCCAACTTCTCTTCTATTTTTTAAACATATATATACAAGTATATTTTCTAAAGGTAAAGACCTTAATTTGGTTCAGCAGTCACAGGATAATTGTGATAATCTTTTAGTAATAGCAGAACACTGATCATCAATCACATAAATTTGTTAAATTTTCGGATGAATCAATCAAATAAATTTCACCTTCCGTGCTCAGCAATCACGGCGAGAACTGCCGTATCTGTAACCGTCTCTGTCCCTCGCCACCGACCCATGATCGTACCTCGTGAGATCGGCGGGAGCTGATGGCCCACCAGCCGGGCTGTAATTGGATGCCAGATACGGCTGAGCCGGAGGCGGATTGTGATCGTTCGACGACGAAAAATCAACGGGCGCCGACGGGCCACCTGGTGCTACGCCACTGGACGCTTGGTTCAAGAATGGCCGAGACGATGGCAGAGAATAATAGCCAGAGGGGCATTGAGGGGCAGAAGAGTAATAATGGCTGTTCCGCGGGGCAATATGGTAATCTGGAGGCGGAGCGCGGCGCTCACGCAGGGCGAGCTTTAACCGGACCTTACCCTGAGGCCGGCCCGAAGGGCGACAAAGCTCGAGAGCGTGAATTGGGCGAGTCGACTCGTTCGAGTCGCCGACGAGGTTGCCGAGCGGGACTCGGAGAGCACCGACTAGGGGTTTGGGGGTTTCGGAGGGTCTGGAGTGGAAGATCTCGAGCGTGAGGAGGGAATCGCGAAACGGGCGCGTGAGTGGGAGCGTGAACCGCTCGTTCCATACGGGCTGCGTGGAGCCAGAGTCGTCCGATCGGGTTGCGAGACGGTGGTTCGGATCGATGTAGACGGTGGCGTAGGGCTTGAGGTCGCCGTTGCGCCAGTTCACGTTCTTCAGGTGCTTGGCGGAGACTACGGTGATTTCGAGGTCGAGAGGGGTCGAGTTCGACGACGCCATTGGTAGTGGTAGGTTACTGGGTTTGGTCGGGACGGTGGTGGTTGCTACCGTGCGCCGGGGGTCGAGCATGAAAGATTAGGTTTGGAGAGGTAAAATAGACGAAGTGCTAGGTAAGCAAAGTAGTTGATGCTATAGTAAAATTACTTTTCTAAAAGTTTTTTTTTGAGAATTCTAAAAGTTATATCTCACTAATCGTAGTAGTTAATTAATATAAAAATAATCAAAATAAATACGTAAAATGTTAATTATTTAATCTAAAAAATAATGGATAGAATTTAAAGAACTCTATCCTTAAAAAATACTTTAAAAATTTAAAAATGTAAAAGATCTCGATTATTATTATTATTATTATTATTGTTTTTTCAATGTAAGTAGATCTTGATTTGTGGATAGAGTTTTCCTCCAAACTGGGTTGGAGGAACTTCCTCCAACCCCATCTATAAAAATGACAAGTGTCCATTGCATGTGAGAAGCACATGCATTTTTTAATTGCAAGGACAAAGCTGAAAAAAATTTATAAAAAATGCATGTGCTTCTCACATGCAAATGGACACTTGTCATTTTTATAAATAGGGTTGGAGGAAGTTCCTCCAACCCAGTTTGGAGGAAACCTGTCCTTTTGGGGAGGCATGGGGGCTTGCGAGCCACCTCAGACTATGGGGTTGTAGGTGGCTCGAGACAACCCCACCTTTAGGATGAGCTGTGAGCCACTTCAGAGATGGCAAGGTGCTCGTAGGCTACTCTCTCCCCTAAGGAGCAGCCAACCACCTCTTTTTTTTATTAAAAAAAAAAAAAGGTTAATTTTTTAGTTTATATATTGTATTTTTTTTATTATATTAAGAGACACATATCATTATTTTATTAGCGCTGCATGGCAATAATGGAATTTTTTTTTTTTTTTTAAAGATACAAGAATTTTAGGGTCTAAATTACTGACCTATAGTAGGATTGCCTCTTGACTTGCTAAGATCAAGAATAAGTAATAGAGAATTACAACAGGGCTCGTTTGGGCGTCAATTAATTTGATTTTATTTGATTCTATTTGACTTTACAAATATCGAGAAAAAAATGGTTTTGAAATTATTGTTTGGATAGTTAGAAAAAATATTGAGTAAGTGATTATATTAAAAAAAATAATAAATTTATATTTTAATTATTAAAATATTTTTTTTAAAAAAAAAAAAGAAAAAGAAAAAGCTGGAACCACCTAGGGTGGCCGGACCACCCACAGGGGGTAGCCGGACCACCACAGGGGTGGCCGGCCACCGACGAGTTGGCGGACCACCTCGGAGTTGGCCGGACCAACGCCGAGTTGACCGGAACCACCTCCGGAGTTGGCTGGACCACCGCCGGAGGTGCCGGACCCCACCCGAGTTGGCCGGACCACCGCGGAGGTGACCGACCACCACCGGAGGTTGCTGGACCACCGCCGGAGTTGGCCGGACCACCGCCGGAGGTGCGACCACCCCAGGGGTGTCCAGCCCCCTCCAATTTTTTCCTTTTCGGTTTTTTTTTTTAAAATAAAAAAATAAATTTTTATATAATTTTTTATATTATTTTTTGAGTTGGTTGGAATAAATTTGAGTTGGTTGAAAAAATTTGAGTTGTTGAAGATTGTTGACTTTCGTGAAAATTGAGAAGAATTGAGTTAAACCAAATTAAATTAGTTACCCAAACATGCCAATATTTTATTCTTTGTCATTTTCTCATCCTTCTACTTTTTAAAATTTATATTGAATCTATTGGTTTATACATGAGAGTCACAGATCTAATGGTGATTTTGAAAAGTAGAATGATGAAAGAGTGTATAGGTAGATGCTATAGCATTTCCCATAATAATAGATCCGTCAAAATTTTTAGGAAAATGCTATTTTTTTTTTATTTCTTTCTCCTACTTTTTATTTTTTAAAATCATCATTGAATCTGTGATCCCCATATGGATACACATGGAGACCCAGTTTCAATGGTGATTTTAAAAAAAATAAAATAATAGGAGAATGATACATGTAGATACTGTAGCATTTCTCAAATTTTAATAAAATTTAACTCTATAGATTAAATTATTTTTTGGCATACCATAATGACCTTTAAGTTCATTTTAATACCACATAGAGTAATTTTAATTTAGACCAACTGCATAAACTGATTTTACATTTTTTTCCTTTAATAAACACTCATTATAGCTTTGTTTTATTTACTTTTCTTTTTACATAAGATTTCTTATCTAGCGACCAACTCTCACTTTCTTGGAGGTGGTTTTTAGAGGATCTGTACTTTGCAGAGGTGTCCACGGGTTGAGGAGTCCCCTGCAACACACTTTCGTGAGGATGAGATGGGTTGTCGGGAAATCCAACCGCTACTGGAGGTAGGAATTTCCCTCACCATCACCACCCCTTTCCTCATTCCTTTTTTTTTTATTTTATTTTTGTTTTTAATTTTTGGTTCTTTAGTTTTTTAAGTAGGGAGATTTGACAAAATAACCTTTTTAATAAAGTAAAAAGACAAATTTGTGGCTTTGAAAAATTAGAAAGCTACTGACCAAAAAAAAAAAAAAGAAAGCTTTTTGATGAAGTGATAAACTATATGGACCAAATTTGTACTTAACTCAAAAGAATATTTGGTTTAAACTAATGTGAAAAATAAAATAAAAAAAAAGTAAATGTATGATAATTATTGGATAAAGGCGCAATTTGAAATTGATCCCTAACATTTTTATTTTGAAAATTTGGTCGTAATTTTGCAATCGACATTGCCGTATATTATTTGGTATCCGTTAGTCCTCTTTAATAAAATAATTTTAATTAAAAATAAGACTAAAAACTAAAACTTATTTTTTTTTTTTTTTTTTTAAAAAAACCCAATGAGGTGGCTTAGCCACCCATATATGGCTTAGTGATGGCTGAACTACCCAAAATGGCCAAAAGGTAATTCAGTTACCCCCTCAATTATATATATTATTATAATATATAATTTCAAATGACCTTGGGTGTAACAAGTACACAATGGTGGTTTGACGATCTTCTTTGGCCCAAATAAGCAACCTACTTGGTTTCTTTTTGTTTTTAATAAGTTTTAGTGTTTACTTTTAAGATTTAAGTTTCTTATTTTTATTTTTTTAATTAAAATAATAATATTTTATTAATTGAACTAACGGTGTAAGTAAAAATGAATTGAAAATTAGACGGCAATGGTCAATTGCAAATACCGAATGACTCAAATTTTAAAATTAAAATGTTAAGAAATAATTTCAAATAGCATCTTTACTGAGAAATTTATACATTTACTCATAAAAAAAAAAGGAAAATAAAAGGAAAGCATTACATCTTTTCTTTATTTATTTTTACTTTAAAAATATTTCTAGAGAGGCATGTTTAGACAAAATTATGATTCTCCTGCCTTTGATGGCGATAAAAAAGGTCCTCCTTTGGATTAATTGTTGATGAGGAAATTCCAATTCCTTACAAAATTGTATCTCAAGTCTCTCATATAACCCTTGAAAGTTGAAAGCCTTTTTTTTTTTTGATGAAGAAAGTTGAAAGCCTTAATTATAAGTCACAAGACACTTTTTTTTTTTGATTTAAAAAAGAAACACTAGTCTTATAAGAAAAAAAAACATATTGATATGAAAAAATTAATTAATTAAATTAAAATTTAAGAATTCTAACCTAAGAAATTTGTGCAAAATATATATTCCCCAAGTTAGAACCGATTAATCTACAAAAAAAAAAAAAAAAAAAANAAGTTAGAACCGATTTTCCGTACTATTATCACTGTGAAAGCCCAGGATAGGCTACTGGATAAGTTGACAATCCCACTATCCTGTCTCTCTCTCTCACACACACACAGAGCCCAAAGCTTTGAAAAATGGCGACCTCCGCAACGCCTCCATGTCTCTCATTCTTCTCCTCCTCAATCTTCCTCACCTCCTCCAACCAAACCCAAAAGCTTTCTTCTTCAATCTTCAGACCCAATTCGCTCAAAACCCCAGCGGTGAAACCCCTCTCACTCACCTCCCAGCTCGCCACCCTCCCAGTCTTCTCATTCACCGGAGAGAAGATCAGCGAGACCCAACTCGACCTCAAGTCGGCCCCACCCGAAACCGCGCGCGCCGTCGTTCACCGAGCCATAATCACAGACCTCCAGAACAAGCGCCGCGGCACTGCCTCCACGCTCACCCGCGGTGAGGTTAGAGGCGGCGGCAGGAAGCCCTACCCACAGAAGAAGACGGGCCGGGCCCGACAAGGGTCCACGCGGACCCCGCTCCGGCCCGGTGGAGGCGTGGTGTTCGGGCCCAAGCCAAGAGACTGGTCCATCAAGATCAATCGGAAAGAGAAGAGGCTGGCGATATCGACGGCGATGGCGAGCGCCGCAATTAACACGATCGTGGTGGAGGATTTCGTGGACAGGTTTGAGAAGCCGAGGACGAAGGAGTTTATTGCGGCGTTGAAGAGGTGGGGGGTCGACCCGGAAGAGAAGTTGATGTTCTTGATGACCGAATTATCGGATAATGTGAAGCTTTCGAGCCGGAATATCAGAACGGTGAAGCTGTTGACGCCGAGGACGTTGAACTTGTTCGATATTTTGAATGCGGATAAGGTGGTGCTGACTCCGGCTGCGGTGGACTATTTGAATGAAAGGTATGGGGTTGATGGGTATGAGGGCGACGAGGATGACTATGAAGAGGATGGAGGAGAAGAAATTGAAGGTTAGCCAGTCATTAATTGTTTATTTGTTTGTTTTAAAGATGAAGTTTTTTTTGTTTTGTTTGGGTTATTATATAATGAACAAAGTGTTCCTCCAAATTCGGAGGAATTTCTTTTAACTCAGTTGGTCCAAAATACACGTAATTTTTAGATGCCATTCTAAACATGCTGCCGGTGAGAATTACATGCATTTTAAACACACATCACATGGCGCAGTACTGGCTCAATTTAGAGGAAAACTTCGTTAGCTAGTTTGGTGGTATTTTGGGTTACTTTTTATTGTTTTAATTGATGCAGAGTTGCATAACTGGAGGTTTGAGAGTGTGTATGTGGTGTTGGGCGTGAAATTTGGCTACTTGTGGAAAAGTTTCTATGTAGTAATATAGCGGGTGAATATTTGGATGAGCGTTGAGAAATATAAATATGGGAATTGTGTATATGTAAGGGAAATTAAAAGTTATGGATTAAAAAACCTATGCTGCTTCAGCAAATGGCAGATATTGTTATAGAAGGTTTGGCTTGCCTCTGGTGATTAAATACACTTGGAGATCTCCTGTAATTCAAATAAATTGTGAAGATTGCAAGAATGGTGAAGAAATTACTGAAAATGGTAAGGGCTAAAATTCGTCTTGCAACCTTCATCGTTTATTTGAGTCATAGGAGATCTTCAGTTATTTGATAACCGGAGGCAAGCCAAATACATTATACAATTGAAGTTTATGGTAGTCGTGCACTCTTTAGTTATGCTTTTCAAGGATTGCCTTGTGTCTTTTGCAGCCGTGTATCTCACTAGAGAGGTCTATCTAGTTCCACTCTATAGAGAAGCATGGAATGTGCATCCATTTTGATGTTATTGATGCCACGTGGAAGATGCTTTTACGTTTTTTTGTGGCTTTTTGTTACACCAATTTTTGTTGGTTCTTAACCAATTGGAGTGATCGATAATGGGTTGTTGTAGCTTAAGATAGATTACGTTTAAATATTTTTTACTGTCTTGGCTACTTAATTTGTCCAATTTGTTTCTATGTATGAGTCAATGCAGTCATGAATTGGTGGTTCATCCTAGCTGTGTATGAGTAATGTATTGTAACCAGGGAATTTCCTTTTGCTGTTTCATATAAGAGTTATAAGATCTGGTTAGTCTATTATTCATGCTTTTCTTTCAATTGATTGTATCTCTCATCAATTTGGAATACAGGAACTGACTCAACTGAGGCAGATGTGAACTCTGATGCATTGGAGTGATGGTGCCAGGAGTCTTCTGAACACCTTATTCCTTATTAAGTGAGGATCGATCCAATTCCAATCCGGCTAATCCTGAAGGGTGTTCCAGCCTGCCTAATCAACAACCTTGTTATGTTGCTGCTGCAATGTTGTTATATTTCAGGCTGGTTTTGGTAAATTTTCTGTGCATGATTTTTTGTATTAATTTGCACATTAACCTAATACAATTGTATCTTCCACCTTGTTGTGTATTCAGAATGTTGCTTCCTGGTTCAACTCTCCTCCTTTATCAGAAAATTGTTTTTCAATAGGTATCTTCCTTTTGCAGGCTATTGCTCTGTTATGATTTTGTGGTTCTTATCGCTTGGTTCTTCTTTCTGTAGGAAAGTTCTCATTTGCATTCTCTGTGTTGTCACTGCTTCTAGATGGCAGAGATGTCTGGATTAATATGAACTAAATAGAGTGGATTATATTAGGTCAGCACGGGGATGATGATAACAAAAGGTTTATCTGTGAAAACTCTAGGGTTATGAGGGGAATGAGGAGGAAATGAAGGTGAGTTAATGGAAGGAACATTTCACTTCATAGCAAAGAGAGTGCCAGAAAAAAATAACAAAAATTCAACTATCATAAAGATCCATGGAATGAAATCTAATACATTATAACAACATTCAAAGTTTAGCTAAAAAAAAAGTTTAGCTAAATTTTAGTTAAAAAAAAATCTCTTTTATTTCTATTTTAACTATTAACTTTTTCAAAACACTACGCATTCCACTCTATTTTAGCTATTTATTTTAATTACTCTAGTGAATTATTCTTCTTTATTTTTTTTTCTTTCTTATAATCATATTTTTGATTTTTTTTTTTAAAATTTTTATTGACAGTCATATTTTAAAAAATTTCTCTTTTCTTAACAGTCATTTGTCCTGCTAATTGAAGAACAATAATCTATATGATTTAATTGCAAAAATGATAGAAAAAGTGTTAGAACAAATGGCTCATATTTTCTTCGGCACAGAAAATAATACTAAAATATTCATATTCGCGGTGCGAAGATGAGGCCATAATGTATTTACATTTGTTCAAACTATCTGAAAACGAACAAATGTAAATGTAAATACTAATCATAAAGATTTGTATTCAAAGCCAGGGATGCGATGGTTATTTGCCGTCATCCAACCTGTGTCCGTTGTCATCACAGTCAAAGTCAGGGGTGTTTGTGGACAGTGAAAGCAGCACATAGAGCTATTCCCGTCCAACCAGAATTATAGTACAAATTTGGAGGTAGGTGGAATGCATGAAAACTATCTGGTAAATTGAAGAGCATAAAGGTGGAATAATAACTTGGATGCCTGGCCATCAGGCTCCCCCGAGTGCTCTGCGGTAAATTGAAAAGCGTGAAGGTGGGATAATAACTTGGATGCCTGTTCATCAGACTCCCCGGAGAGCTCTGGGGTTTGAATGTTCTCTCCTTGAAAATCACAGTAGAGGGTTTTAATATTTCGACCAACTCTAGGGCACTTTGCTCGTAGTAAACGAGCTCCACACCTTTTCACTTTCTTCCTTGGAACACAAGATGTAATTGAAGCCTTAATGCAGCTCCATTTATCCACGTTATTTGACATTCCTGCAAACCAGAGGCGTGGTATACATAGCCAAATTCTAATCGGCCCATCATTGTGAGTTTTCGAGACGTGGAGAACTACAGGTTGTTTTAGAGGACCTTCATCAGTGTCAAAATGACAAATAAAAGAACACCCTGAATCTTTTGAATCCAT
Organism: Betula pendula; assembly: GCA_900184695.1. NCBI lineage: Eukaryota > Viridiplantae > Streptophyta > Magnoliopsida > Fagales > Betulaceae > Betula > Betula pendula. The sequence goes on from FXXK01000385.1 coordinate 16,202, forward strand.
GCTTTCATGGTCATGGTGTTCAAAAACAAAATACAGAGCATATCCCAACCAGTTACTTCTAACATCCGAATCCGGATGCAGCTGGATTGTAACGGAGGAACCGGTATTCTGATTGTTGAACCACTTCGGCATTCCAGCCCTAAGTATAGTACCGGCGACTACTTTGCCTAGATCAATGGATACCTGCCAAAAATAGAACAAACGAAAATGTTAAATGTAGACTGATGTGTTTTTGCTTGAGAGAGAGAGATAGAGAGAGTGTGTCTGAGAATTACTTCCATCCGGAGAACTTCGCGACCTTCACACAGATCAGGTCTAGTAGGAAGTCCTGCTGTACTTGAAACCCATGGAATTGTTACAAAAGAATGTCTTAAAGACGTTAATATATAATCATCAGCCCATAGATATACTACACTTGATGGAAGTTTTGGCAATGATCGAAGCCTGCCACAATCATCCAAGTAAATCATTCTAAGCTTCGAAAGTTGAGAGATCCTTTCAGGTATGCACTCAAATTTGTTTCCACTTAGATCTAGAAATTTCAATGATGACAAACTGCTCAGGTCATTGGGAATTGCTCCATCTGATAAATTGCAACAACTCAAATCTAAATGCGTCAAATAGCATGAACCTGAGGATGGAGTAGGAAACACCAGACCAATGTCGGGGATCGGCAACAAACAACTGAAGAGCAGCCATGTAGGTGGCGGACCTTTACGTCCGCGGAAGTATAAATATTTAAGGTTCTTCAAATGTAGAATGGAGGATGGTACTTGTCTTATAGCAGTTCCACTGATATCAAGTGTCTCCAGATGTTCCACTTTCGCTAGGTCCTCTGGCATTTCATCGAGTTTTGAGCAACCGGATAGAGTGAGACTTTTGAGAGATGTCAAACTACAAATGACACTCGGGAGAGTCAAAAGGCTTTTGCAGTCTGTCAGATCCACTGAAGTAAGGCCAGTTAAACGCTCAATTGATAATGGAAGTTCTTTTATGGCAGCCCCATCCAAATAAAGTTGCGACAAACGTTTCATATTTCCCATAATTTCTGGAAACTTCTTGAGTCTCAAGCAACCAGAAAGAATCAAAATTTCTAGGGAATCCAAGCTAATGTTGCATGGAAGGCTAGTAAGAGATTTGCAATCTTTCAAGTTCAGTAAAATAAGTCGTTTGAGAACTCCAACGGATGGGTGAACCTCAGATAATCTCACACAACCTTGAAGAATCAGCTTCTCGAGATTTGGGGCTCCAGTAAAGTTTGGAGTCTTGATCAAATTTTGAGAGTCACTAAGGTCAAGAATTTTTAACTTGTGTAAACTCTGTGATAAAACAATAAACATAGGGGAAAAAAATTTAAGCAATCATCAACTTAATTTGGAAAGGAAAAAAGAACACACTTGCATAAGTGAAATCTTACCTTCTTTCCCTTCCATATTTGTTCAATGTGGCTGCAAGGCATATTGAGTTCAACAAGTTTATCAGGTGAGAAACTCATTGGCAAAGACTTAAAAGGATATCCATGCCAATGCATGGCCCGCAACTTGTTAGAAAGATTACTAAGACCTTGCGAAAGGTGCACATTACGAATTTTGAGCAATCTTAAGTTCTGCATCTTCGAGAAGGCTTCAGCATTCAAGTGTAATTCATCCTGTGGAGCAGAGTTTAGGACTATGCCTTCAACTCTTTTTGTTCCCTAGTAACCAAGAAGAAAGAATTGGTGTATTAAAAGAAATATTAAAAACTGCAAGTGCAGAAAATAAATACAAATATGCTAGCTTATTCTCTACTTGCCACTTACTGTATTATTCTTCAATACATGAAGGATGTCTTCACTAAACCACAATCTACTATGTCTGCCAGGCTCTTCAAAAGATTCACGACGAACGATCTCCCGACCCATTTCTTCTAACAAGTCATGCAACCACAATTTTTTCCTTGAGATGGTTATAAGTGACTTATTAATGAGATTATCTATACCGATTCTTGGGTGGTAACCACAGCTTTCTAGTATATCTTCCACACGATCTTTGTCCTCCCCTTTGAAGAAACAAGCAATATCTAAATAAATTTTTTTCTCTACTTCTGAGAGTCCATCAAAACTTATTTGAAGTGTATCCTGGATTTTCCCATCAGGGATTTCTTTTAGTTTACTCAGCATATTTTCCCATACATCTACACTTCTACGATACAGGGATGAACCTAAAACTTCAAGGGCTAAAGGAAGGCCTTTAGCATAGTTTAAAACCTTCTTGGACAGCTCCACAAAATCTGTAGGGGGGCGGTCTTCCTTGAAGGCTTTCCAACTAAAGAGTTGGAGTGCTTCATATTTATTCAATTCCCTAGCCTCATATATTTCATCTTCAGCCACATCATGTTCAATCAACAAACGCTTGTTTCTTGTTGTTATGATGATTCTACTCCCTCGACCAAACCAGCCACGCTTTTTTACTAATGCACGTAATTGTTCAGGTTGATCCACATCATCAAGAATAATAAGAACTCTCTTACAACATAGTCTGTTTCTGATCACATTAGCTCCCTCGTAATCATCCCGTATATTAATACTGCCTTCTGTCAGGATAGTACTGGAAAGAAGTTGTTTTTGTAAAGCAACTAGACCATGTTTTCCAGCTTCTTCTCTAACATTGGTGAGAAAGCAATTAGCTTCAAATTGACAAGCAATTCTTTCATAAACAGCATGTGCAAGAGTTGTTTTACCAATTCCACCCATCCCACATATCCCTACAAAGCGAACATCATCCACCCCTATATCTAAATATGAATTCATCATTTTCTCTACACGAGGCCCTATTCCAAAAAGGTCATCGGAAACAACTGGAAATATACAATTCAATAGACCAAGTATCTTCCCAACAATGTCTTGAATAACTGTTGACTCATTCCTGCAAATTAAGGAGATCAAATGATAATTTTTATGAGACAGATCGTCAGAGAGGCAAACATTCAGTAAATGTGTGATCTTTAGCTTCGTTCTGCAGAGAAGGGGAAATTCTAATATCCTGCATAGCTCTATTATTGAGGTCTGTTTTGTTTGGTGCATCAGCACGTGGTCCAATTGAAAACCATGTGCTTCCTGATGACTATTGATTGAGAGTCGCCCTAATTTTATTAAAATAATTTTTTCACAAGTAAATCAAACTCATTAAAAGCGGAGAAGGACACAACCCGTGTTCATAGAGAGTATACAGGATAAATCCCCTACAATATAGAAAAAGAAGAACAAAATCTCAAAAATTTCACGAAACTAACAAATGAGGACTGCTATATACACGGCCATCCATGCATAAAGGGATTTGAGCATAAAGAATTTAAGTTGTTCCATTGATCTCTTGCAATCTTGAAAGCTCCTTACATTTCTCTCTCTCCAAATACACCGCATTAAGCACAGAGGAGCCATCCTCCAAACTTTTATTATGTTCTGCCTTCCCATTTAACCCCTCCAACTATCCAACACCTCAATCACCTTTCTAGGCATAATTCACTCTACCCCAAAAAGATGGAAAAGCGCAACTCCTAAGTCACTTGCCACCTCACAATGAAGAAGATGATCTATGGACTCTCCACTCCTTTACTACATACAACACTAGCTTACCACTATATTCTCCTCTTCCTTAAGTTATCCAAAGCTAAGATCCTCCCTAGAGCCGCTGTCCACACACAAAATGACACTCTTGAAGGAGGCTTACCTCTCCAAATACTCTTCAAGGAAATAAGGAATTTACCAGAATGGACAATGCATGATACAAGGATTTTACATCAAACTTTTGCTTTTTGGAGGGAATCCAACATATTTTATCCTCTCCTCCTTGTTTCGGCTTGATAGAGTAGTACAAAAGATGAAAAAAATGATGTTACCAAATCCACCTCCCAATCTTGCACTGGTCTGGTAAATATTCCACTTATTATTTCCATTAGAGAATTGCAAATGATCTGCCACCTAGCCTCCTGACATCACAAAATACTAAATAATTCTGGAAAAGTTACCTTCAAGGGTTGATCCCCACACCACAAATCATGCCAAAGCCTGATTTTTGATCCATTACCCACCTCATATCTTATAAATCTAAAAAAAACTCCCAAACCCTCCTAATATATTTCCACAATCCCACTCCAAAAGGCCCCACTACCTCCTTAGAACACCAACCTCCTATCATACTATTATAATTAGTTTTACACGGATTCGAGGTTTACCTAATAAGAGTGGGTTCACGAAGTGGCCCTGCCTTGGAGGGGTTCTTCGTCATCAAAAAAAATAAAATTAATTTCCACCACCAACCTCCAAAAAGCCTCCTTCTTGGTAGCATAACACCATAACCATTGCCCCATAAGAGGTCGGCTAAAAATCCTTCTTTGAATGTTTGTTGTGCTATATGTTTCTTAAAATCCTATACTTAATTTATTATTTGTTCTTAATAATAAGGAAAAGATATCACAAGTAGACCAAATAAAATTTGAACTGCATAGTTGTGCTTCAGGCCTAGCCATTTGACCGGTACATTTTGTCCTGTGCTTTGATTTGCTGTCATCATGGGGATAATTGCAAAGTACGAATAGCTCTATAGCCTTCTAAATCTGAAATTTACTGCCTTCATTAACACATCATAAATAGTTTTTCAAACGTAAAATTTGAATGGAATTTGTTATAATGTTTTCTAGATTTCTTTGTTACAGCATTCCCTTAAGATTATAAGAATTTTAGCTTTGCTATTTATATTACTCATCTTTTATATTTTTGAGCTAATTCATTGCTTGAGGTGTTTTGCCAAAAATAATTGAGTTTTCATGGTTGCACAAGTCATCAGACCCTCACCTCAGACCCTGAATACATAGCATAGCTGTTAATGATACTAGTCTATAACCCGCGCATATTTTCAATATAATTTAATTGGGAAAAATATTTTTTGGCCCCCTAAACTGACAGCCGTTTTTGTTTTAGCCCCCCCAAAATGACAGCTCATACACATAGATACATCAAACTATCTAATCCTTGTAAAGTAGCCCCCTCCTTCTGAGTTGACCGTCAAGTTGGATGAAAAGTCAACTTTGACTTCTATCTTCCGAAAATACCCTTACTTTGACTAATGAAAAACCGAATTTACCCTTTAAAAATTTAAGTTTTGACCAATATCTACAAACAAAAGTTTTTTTTTTTTTTAAATAAAAATTGATAAATCTAAAATAAATCTTTGATTTAAAGTACTAATTTAAATAATACCTCAAGTTTTTTATTTTTTCAGTTTTAACTGCATAAGTTTTTAATGAATATAAAAGTGGTCATTCTATTGAATTTTCAGCCAAATTTGTAATGTCTATAGGTGTCAGGTCACATTAAAATGCATATATATATACTTTTTACTTTTATTAAAAAAAATTAAATATATATATTTTTTTTTAAAAAAAAACAAAGTTCAAGAATGGTTGAACCACCTCCTTTCAAAACTATCATTATTTTGACAATTGAAAAATCAATTTTTCTCATTTATTAATCAATAAAAAAGCTTAATTTTAATTTTTAATTTTTTATTTTATTTTTTTAAAAAAAAAAAAAGAAAAAGAAAAGGGGGAAGGGGGTGACTCTCAGCCACCCCCGAGCCACCATGGGTAGCCACCCCCAGCCACCATAGGGGTGGCTCGTGGCCACCCCCAGTGGGTTGGGGGTGGCTCGCGAGCCACCCCATGGGTTGAACGGTCAGGATGTCGCTGTTCCCCACAAGACCACCAAGATAAGCCCAATCCCACCAGACCCAGAACACTCGTTGTCCCCAGACTCTGTAATCAACGCCTGGGAACTCATGGACGGCCTTGACGACTCTGATTCCGATTCCGGAAAGCCCCTTTCGTCGATTTTCGACCGCCCAATCGCCATTCCGAGCAAACCCAGTTTTACCGGGTACACCGGCAGTGATGTGTCAGTGAAAAAGCTTTCTGATTTATTTGAATCTGTGAAAAACTCAGAAATTGTTTCTGAAAAATCATCGTCATGCCCCCAGTAGGTTGGCCTCCATGTCCATTTTATCCTTTGGGGTCTCAATCTTATGAGCTGAAGATACGAAATTGGAGATGTGCCGGGACCGGGCAGCAAGCTGACAGTATGAACAGATTCATGGTACTCTCCCGATTCTATTAATCAAAGAAAAGAGGTTTTATTGAAATTTCGGTACAATCATAAACTTGGAGACGGATGCGAATAAGGACTGATTGATCTTGCCACTCTCTTGGAGACGAATCCCCTCGTTGCAGGTCCTTCTATTATCTTCATTACCTGGTTAAGTGATGCATACAAATCAAAAGAGGAAAAACCAGATATACACCCAGTTTGAGTCCTTGACGATCGAGAAGAAGAAATCTAGGCAATTCCCAGGTGCTCGATGGCCACCCCAGTAGGTTGGGGGTGGCTCGATGGCCACCCCCACCTACATCTTGGGTGGCCAAACCACCCATGGGTGGTTCGGCCACCCGTTGCAGAGCTTTTTTTAAATTATTTATTTATTTATTTATTTGAATTTTAATTATTTAAAAAAATTTATTATAATTTTTTATTTTTATTTTAAATAAGTTATGGGCATTATTGGAAGAATGTGATAAAAGTGGTCACGTGACGCGCACGTGACCACTATTCCGTCCAAACAGACGGCTCAAGTGGACGGAGGGGGCTACTTTATAAGGATTAAGTAGTTTGATGTATCNTATGTGTATGAGCTGTCATTTTGGGGGGCTAAACAAAAACGGCTGTCAGTTTGGGGGGCCAAAAAATATTTTTCCCAATTTAATTTCAAAAACCTTTTCAAGGAAATGTCTTGGGAAAGAATCGTAAAAAATAGGAATAATAATAATGAAAAAGAAAGAAAAAAGTAGAGTAAAGAAAGGAGTAAGATGAAAATAGCAATCAATCATAATTTTTTAAAATAGCATCTAGTTTAGCTCTTTAATGCGAGTTTTCTTTCTAAAACCATGTACACATTGGAAAATCTCTTGATTTGCTGGTTAGTGGCTAAAAATCATAATGAATTCCTATATAAGTATGATAATTCTATTTTCACTGAAGATTCAAGCTTACCACCATCAACTTCATCTCAAAGATATATAAATCAAAGTAAATATATAAAAATAGATTCAACCCAAACATACACAACAATATCAAAAAACAGGGAAAAAAGGCTTCTAGGTTCAAATAACCAATCAAATAATTTATGGATCTACGCCATGAAACTTCCTTGAGAATTTCATGTATACCCTTAAGTTGGTGACTACAGAAGCCTAATCTAGTCTCCAACAGGGTATAGGGAAGAACACTAAATTATTATTATTATTTTAAAGTTTGGTCAATTTATACAACCAAAAACATGGCGGTCAGTGCAGATTTAAGAGATTCTTCTATAAGCCAATATATATAAATAGGAGTGTACAACCGGTTGTGGTTGTGGTTATTGAGCAAAAACCGCAACCCGCAACCGGGGGTCTCTGGTTATTAAAAATTTAATAACCACAACCGCAACCGGGACCCCGTTACGGTTGCTAATAATCGGTTTTAATACCGGTTATAAACCGATTTTGATATTACAAAACACCAAAAAATTAAAAAATAATATATATATATATTTTTTTTTAATCACTTTCTATAGAGTTTTTACGTATATCAAATAATTGCAAATTAAGCTTTACAACATAAACAGCTAAAGAAGCGCTTGCGTGGACAGAGAGAGAGAGTACCTGACTTTGTTTGGGAGTTTAAACAGAATCGCCGCTCGTGAAGGAGGAAATGACGCTTGGGACGAAGCTAGTCTTTCTCATGGAATGGAGGAAAATCAAGAAGCGCACGTTTTTGTGCCTCCATTGACGTGCCAGAATTCGAAATGAGGCACAGAGCGAGTACATTTCATTCGTACAGTTCAGAGAATATAACGAAAGGAAAGAAAAAAGGGAATCTGAACAAACGTTACAGAGGACCACGTGGGCTCTGCTTGTTAAAACCTTTTTCCCCCAACACCATATTCTCAAAATTTGAGCACTCATTGACACGCGTGATATTGTATGTTTTTGTCAGAATTTTAAAGTTTTCAGCCTTTTCTTCCAATAATGCCCCCAACATTCATTTAAAACACACCGAATATATGCACAAATTTAGGGGCACTTTAGACCGATTTTTTTTTTCCCCAACAAAATTGCAGATGTGTTGACGCACGATAAAAAACCTTGGTGCTTGGGGCGTTACCAAGCAGAGCACCTCTTTAATGTTGATTTTCTGGTCTATGGTGACCATTCGTTGGATCGATTTGGCGAGGGGCACCTCGGACCGGCCGCTGCAGCACCTGCTCGGATGGAGCTTCTGCGGCCGTGGTATGGAGGTGGAGCGTATTTCGTTGAGATCGAGTCCGCTCTCTACTTCTTTGCCATTGTTGTCGCATCACCAAACACCATCAGATTCTGTGCAAGTCAGGGTACGGTTACAGTTTGGAAAGGAAACGAGTTTTGAGTTTGAGAGCTTTGGTTCCGTTTTCCGTGTCGACTTTCCCGCGAGCCAAACGGAGCGCAAACCGGTTTTTCTCTATTCCGGATGAGTCTCTGGAGATTTCAGCGGTCTACAGTCTATTTCTCTTAGCTTCTCACAATCGGTGAATTGGGTTCGTTGCTTTTCAATTTCGAAGTTGTTTTTCTTTCTCCAGAACTCATGAGTCAGTACTCCGTCTGGCGTCTTCATTAAAATGTCATTTGTCACGTACCCACGTTCTCTTCAATCCTGTTTTTATATATTTATATTAATTCTACTAACCCAGGCTATGCGCTGATTTTTATCTTAAATTTTTCGTAATAAATTTAAGTTGCCAAAGCCCCATATTCTAGAAAGCAAATACATATATAACACAACAAATTATATCTTAAAGCACATTATAAATAGGAAAACAGGTTCAAATCGGGCTCGTGGTAGCGAAATATGGCCAATTCTCTGACAATTGCAAGTTCTTAATGCTACAAATATATTTTTGTGGAGTATAGTTTTGAAACCTTTTTATCCTATCTGTGATTTAGAAGTATAGCAAATACCATATTTTATGGAACTGTCCATTAGTGATGGATGTCTGGGGTTGAGTGGAAAAAGGTTTCAGAAAAGTAATTTTCTGCGGTTTTGAGTTTCTTCGAGTGGTAGAGAAAATGTTCAAAAAATGTAATAGGGATGAATTTGTTTCATTTGTGGAGACTTCTAGGAAGATATGGTTCCGAAGAAATACAGAGATTCATGGTGGAGAATTTATTCATCTGAATATTCTTGTGAGTGGGGTCTTAGAACTATCAGAGGAGTATAAGAAGCCAAATATGAAAGAGACTATCTTGTCGCGGAATGAAACCAGTGAGAATCCAAACAAAAAGGAAAGCCCCTCCATAAAGTTTGTATAAAGCAAACTAAGATGCAGCAATTGATAAGGTTAATGGGTGCATGGGCATAGATCTTGTGGTGCAGGACAATGTGGGGCAAGTGATCGTTCTAAGAACTTCTTCATGCATGTACACACATATATATAATTAATATGAGAATATGATTGGTTAATTGATACGTATTAGATAACTAATGCATGAAAGATAAATTTATTTGGCGTACGAGAAAAGAATTAAAGTATGACAGAAATATCTCATTTTTGCAGTCAAAATCCGAAAATTCTCACCGGAATTAAGAAGAAAGAAAAATGTCACCTCACCTGTGCTGTAAATGCCATCCGGCGACATTGGCCACTACTCTCAAAGCATATCTCCATCTTTGCACCCTCTCAATATTCTCCTTGAAATTATGTTCTTCATACTCAGCAAAGGCCTGTGCAAAACTCCCCCTCCCAGCTTGGCGTACGTGAGAGGGATCCACATCGTAGAAAACAGGCAAAACTGTGAGCCTCCTCTGTTTCATGCACTCAACAATCTTTGCAAGTTCATCTAAGCACCACTTCGACGACGCATAGTTTCTTGAGAGAACGATGATGGCAAACCTCGATTCTTCTATGGCTTTCAAGAGCTCTGGCGAAATGGATTTTCCTCTCTCAAGATTTTCATCGTCCCTAAAGGTCTTAATTCCTTTCCGAATCAGAGCATCGTACAAATGGTCTGTAAAGTTCTTGCGGGTGTCTTTGCCTCTAAAACTGATAAAAACATCGTATTCCCATCGAGGCAATGAAGGAGGAGAAGAAGCCATCGAAAACTTACTATGGGATTAGCGCTTTATATATATATATATATGCATGCAATGATGCAAGTAAATCCTCCCTTTCTGCGTCGTGGAGAAGTGGTGTGAATGAGTTTCTAAAAGTCGTCATTGTGAGGCAAGCATTGATGGCTCTGAATTAGATAGGAAGACTAGAGGGGCGTATTCACAACTTTAGATGTGGGGGGACCAAATTTGTAAAAACACAAAAATTTGTGGAGGAGAATATTTATTTTTAAAGGTTTATTTTATAAAAAGAATATTTATTTTTAATGATTTTTTTTTTTTTAAAAACAACCTTATGGTTTGGGAGGCCCCTGAACAACATAAAAGACCTTCTCCAAGGAACCGGCTTCTCTCCGGTTCATTTGAACTGGGGATGGAGAAGCCGGTTCTTTATATTAAAGGGACATATTTGCCCTTTTACTTTTTTTTTATACAAATATACCTCTCAAATATAAGGAACCGAAAACTCTCTCGTTCAAATGAATTTGAGAGAATTCTAATTCTTTTTCCAAAGGCTCGGTGTAACGTCCAAGAAATAATTAAGGAGTTTATTGGTAATAATCCTTAAGCATTCGAATTAATAAAATATAAATAATATTAATCAATAATAATGCTAGTATGGTAATAGTATATAACAATATTATTTAATAATTATATTAAGAGAATTATAATAAAAATATATTAAGCTAATGTTAATGAAATTAAAATAATGAAATGATAATAATAAGTCATAATGTGGTAAATAATTATTTGTAAGTGTAAATGATAATTAAATTAAATATGAGGTCAAACATTAATTAACAAAAGATATAATTAAAGTATAGTGGATTAATGTTATAATTTATATAAAATGTGGGTTTTAAATAAAAATAAAATCTATCCCTGCTATGTATGTGGCTATGGTTGAATGTGAAAAGATAAGGCTATCTTCTCCCTTCTATCACGCGCGCATGCACACACACACACACACGCATACTTCCTTCTTTTCTTTCCTTTTCTTTTCTTTTCGGTAAAATTACATTTTACCTCTTAATGTTTGAAGCGATTTTCAATTTCACTTCCAATGTTAAAAAATTTGCAATGTACCCCAAATATTTACAAAAAATTTTCAATTTAAACCTTCCGTTAGTTTTTGCTGTCTAATCTGATAGAATTTTTTTTTTTACTGTTCCTCAGTTGTTTTTTTTTAAACAAGGCTCATGAACAGTAAACTCTAAAAATTCCGTCAGATTAGACGGCAAAACTAACAAAACGTTTAAATTGAAAATTTTTGTAAACATTGGGGAGATATATTGCAAATTTTTATAACATTGGAGGTGAAATTGAAAATCGCTTTAAACATTGGGGGGTAAAGTGTAATTATCCCTTTCTTCTTCCTTCTTTCCTCTGTCACGCATGCGGCCCCTCACCCATTTCCTTTTCTTTCTCTTCTCTTCTCTGTTTCTTCTCCCCGCTTCTTCGTCACACACAGATCGACCGAGAGAGAGAACTGATCGAGAATGAGAGTGAGAGAGAGAGATGATGTCGAGAGATGCAGAGATTGAGAGAGATGGCCGAGAAAGAAGAAGAAGAAGATGAAGAAAAAGATGGGTTTCTGGCCATGGGTCTTTGTGAGGTAAATACCTAGCATTTTCTCATAATTTTTGTTATACCCATTGAGTTTAAAGCACGAAAATCATATATGTTGGTATGATTTTAGCAAGGTCCGAATGTAGGTTTTATTTGGGAATTTTTGATGCATGGCCGAATGGGTTGTTTTTGTTGGAAGAAATTGGTGGTGAGAAGAGTTTTGGTTGATGGCTTTTGTTGTATTAGCCGATTAGGTGTTTGTATATAGAGCTTGAAGTTGATTTTTAATGGAAGTTAAAGATTGGCTCCTCATGTTAAATTTTTATGGGATTTTAATTGTTAATGAAATTGAAGGAGTTGAAGAAGTTTCTTGATTTGTTGGAGATTGGCTTGAGGTTTCGATAGTTAAAGTTATATAATTAAGCTTTTGATTATATGGTCAAAGAATGGAGGTTATGTGATGGTGGTTTGAACATTTTGTGTTAACTAATAATGGGCTGGAATTGTGTTTCTTAGAGCTTTATTAAGTAGGATTTTGGATAGATAATATGTCACGTTTGTGTATTTTAGCTGGATGTATATGTGTTTTATGGAAGACGGATTTTAGTAATGGAATCTTGATTGAAATTTATCGGAATGAGTTAATATGTAATTCCTTGATATGTTTTGGAGTAGGCTTTAGTTAAAAGGAAAGGAAAATAATACTAATTAACAAGTATAAGAATTTGTTAAGATAAGTTTAATAAGAACCTATTTAATAAGCAAATAGTTAATTTAATACAAGTATGAGACTTTGAGAGTTCAAGACTCTCTATCTCACTTAAACTAATAAATAAACTATTCAAGATGATAGAGTATAAGATTATAGTTTAATCAAATTATGTTAATAACCCATTAAATCCTTATGGTCTTATAGTCTAAATGACTTGGATGTTTAGTTAATCAAAGAGTTGGTATTATAAGAAAGGTTAAAAGTTAAAAGTTAATAAGTCTTAACCATGGTGAGCTATGGTTCAAAATGAAATAAGTATAAAAGAAATACAAGATTGAGGAATAAATAGTTGTAATAAAATAAGTAAATATACATGAATGCGAATAATAAGAATAAGTGTAAGACATAAAAGGGTAATATATGAAATAAAGGATATGGATATATTCCCATATGAGAAGCAAATTAAAAGTAAGTAGATAAAATAATTAGATAATGAGTTGTTATATTAAATGTGTAGATAAAGATAAACTATGATAAGGACATAAAGTGGAGTAATGAATAAAAGATAATATTAATCTATAGTGATAAGTGATAATGATAATGAAATAGATTACGTATACACGGTAAATAAGTATAATCCATTTGCTATGATAAGTTAATAATAGAATTAGTTAATAAGTTAATGGTCAAAGTTACTTGTATGTCAAACTAACCAAATGATAAAGTATTAAATAAATAGTTAAAAATGAGAATGCTATCAGAAAATAATATGTTTCAAAATAACCTTAAGTTAAAATATATAAATTAGCAATATTATATAAATACATAAATTGGTTTTTAATCCACATGTAATTGTAATAAATGATTAATGCATGTATTCATAAATAATATAAGTGGTTAAATGCACTATTGAGTTGTACTTAACTTATCAAGCATATATATATATATATATTATGACCAAACATACTTTCTTATCTTAAATTAGTATAGTAATAAATTGATAATACGAATAGTAAAGTCCTCAGGTATGTAATTAATTAGAATAAGTCTTTTAATGTGTAAACTCACATGAGAATAGCGGTGTTTAGCTAGTTCTAAGAAAGTTAGAAATACTCTGTGAGAGCACGTGGGTAATTTTATGTGAAATTGAGTTTAGAGTTTAGTAGTTTAACCGGGTCTAATGATACGATTGATTGCAGGCACGTAACATGGGATTGGAGGCTTAGGGATGAATCTAGTCCTCCAATGTGTTGTATGCGATAGTTTGATCGAGAAAGATTCTAAGAAAGCAAATGAGTGTGAGTTCTTGAGATGTCAAAGCATCAAGCGGAAAAAGGTAAGTATTTATACTTACTTATTGGAGGCTTAGGGATGAATCTAGTCCTCCAATGTGTTGTATGCGATAGTTTGACCGAGAAAGATTCTAAGAAAGCAAATGAGTGTGAGTTCTTAAGATTGTCAAAGCATCAAGCGGAAAAAGGTAAGTATTTATACTTACTGAGACTGATACACACCTTAAAATATTTTATGTTTTCAATGTTTAGTAGATGTTGTACTTAATAAACAAAATAAATGTTTTTAAGAAATTTTGAAGGAATAATATAATGGTTTAAAAGACGAACCGATGATATTTTATGATAACATGTGATTTGTAATTTCGATTATCTTATTGAGATTTATGATTATTTGATGAGTGATTGATGATGAGTCTTGATGATTTATTGTGATTTATGATTATGACGGATTTATTGATAAGTTGAGCTTTATGATGTTTTATTGATATTTGATTTGAGAAAAGAACTATGACAATTATGGTTGCATGATATTTATGAGCATGTCTTCGGAAATAGCATGTGAAAACAGTTTATGCACTTCCCATGATACTGGAGGGGGGGGGATTATACCCTATGCAGTTTCTCATGATACGGGGGGATTATACCGTATGTACAGAGCATGCATAACATGTTGTATTTTATGATGTTTTATTAGACTTTATCATAGACGTATTAGTATGCATATGAGATTTAATGAAAAAACACATGTATATTTTTACGGCTAGTTACATATGAAATTTATGTTTTATTGATTATAAACGTATTAGTATGCATATGAGGTTTAATGGAAAAGCACATATGTATATTCTTACGGCTAGCTGCATATGTGATCTATGTTTTATTGCTTATATATGTTTATATGTTTATATGCTTGTGTTTTCACCCATAGGGAAAGAAATACTTGTATGTAGGTGTAACTGGGTTATATGATATATTTATAACATAGACGTATACGTATGTGTATACTTCCAAGCAGAGAGATTGGAATATGCTTATACGTATTCAGCTATTATTATATTTCAGATGTTTTATGACTACATATGTTTATTTCATCAACTGCTCATATTTTAAAATAAATGCCATATTCTTAGTAGCTGATATTGTAAACTCATGTAACTAACACTTCGGTTATTTATGAAAATTTAGTGAATTTTTATTCATTGAAACTGTTGACTCATTCATTCTCTTTTCCGCCTATGTAATCATGATTGATTTCTATGACTACATAGATATTGATGCAAGTACTGAAAGCTTAGATGATGATCACATAGCCTACTACCTTGGTTATTACGATTGACGTCGTGAAACGTAGTTATTTTGTATAGACTTGACTATTAGTCTATTATTTTGTATATGGCTGTGATGTGTTCATAAACATTATTTTGTATATTGGCTTGTGTCGCATGTGACACATTTGTATAGCCATTCTTTTTGTACATGTGAAAATAATAAACAGACTCCAAATAACACNAGATGATGATCACATAGCCTACTACCTTGGTTATTACGATTGACGTCGTGAAACGTAGTTATTTTGTATAGACTTGACTATTAGTCTATTATTTTGTATATGGCTGTGATGTGTTCATAAACATTATTTTGTATATTGGCTTGTGTCGCATGTGACACATTTGTATAGCCATTCTTTTTGTATATGTGAAAATAATAAACAGACTCCAAATAACACCTAGAAGGGGGGTTGAATAGGTGTATATAAAATAAACGCGGAATTTAAAAAATAAGCAACTACACAAAATATTATGAAAGCAATAAAGCACACAACACAAATATTTTGATTACGAAGTGGAAACCTTTTGAAGAACTCTTCAAAAGTAAAACCACTCCGGGGCAGCCAAATCCAGGAAATCAATGCACTAGAAGAATGAGAAATTACAAGGTGTTCATACTTACAAAACCTTTGTGAGAGACACACTCTTGTACTAGACAAGTGACCCGCTTGCCCTCTACCGCAGTAGTTCTCCCAGAACCTCTGGAAAATTCTTCTATTGATCTTCCTTTATCGGAACTCCGATAGGCTTCAAGTGTTGCAAACAAAGATTGTGTGATGCCCAATAAACTCTAAGAGAGGAGCAATATGATTACTCTAAACAAGCCTAAACCTCTCTTAGCACAAATAAAATAGCCTCTAAACCCTTGGAAATATTGCCTCCAATCCTTAGAAATATTGCCTCCAATCCCTAGAAATATTGCCTCCAATCCCTAC
>FXXK01000385.1:37779-84459 GCA_900184695.1 Betula pendula
TTTTTTTTTTTTTTTTTTTCAAAAAAAAAAGTTATAGTATAATGGTTTTTGTTTAAAAAATAAAGAAAAAAACGTCCTTAAATTATATTTGTATTATATAAGGGTATTTTAAGAAATTTGATTACAATATGATTCTTTTCATCAACATATTATAAAAGAATATCTATTCAGTGTTCTATTCCATCGTTACAACCAAATTAAGGAATATGAATAACTATTTCATTCCACATTCTTCTATTCAAAGGAATAGCTATTCATTTTCCTAATGGAATAGTCATTTTACAAACCAAACGAGGCCTAAGTATTTTTTTACAAACTGATGAGCAATATAGCAGTTGTTAATAAAAAACTGACTTGATTTTTTTTTTTTAAGTTGTTAATTAATGAGCAGTTGCCACAGAGGATGCTATATCAGTTTCTAGAGGTTTTGTAGTGAAATGATAGTAGCTCAAGCATTTTCCTATTCTAAAAGTCATCATTGCTTAGTGATTGATATGATTTTTATTGAATTTAAATTCATAAACCTAGTTCTTTAATTAAAATGATATCCAAACGTAGAAATTTGTGATAAAATATAAATTAGGAGAAAATGAGCAAAAGCAAGAGAGAAAAATGAGACAATAAAATTTTGGAATGGTTCGACATTAGACACTTACGTCCACAATTAAAAATTAACCTAAAAATTACATTTTTCTTTTGTTCAAATTGATCTATTTACAATACAAATGATCATTTTTATAGGAGAAATGTGGTAGGTTGAGTACATACAAATAATGTAATGGGGTAGGTAAGTGGTATGGATACAAAAAGGTAAGGTGGTTGGTGGAGTGAAGTGGATAAAAATGAGGTAATATGGTAGGCAGAGTGAATAACCAAATTCTAAGATTTAATTACAATCACACATAAATGTAAATATTCTGAGTAATGAAAAATATGAATCTAATGTAGAGAATCTCATTTTATAACATCATTCATCAAATTCGAGGTGAAAGCTTGAGTTTGAAAATAAAAGGAATTGATTGATTGAATTTTTATTTTATTTTTTGTTGAAAGGGATCTAGTGGAGCAAGGGCCAAATTCTAAACACGAGCTTGGCCATCAAATATGTTGATGAAGCTGATAAAAATTGTGTGGCAGCAGCAAAAGATTAGGTGTGAGCTTGGCTAGGGCTAGAATCAAGTGTGACGTGTATCTAAAACTAAGTGTTAGATTGGGAGACTATGGCTGAAGACGGCAATCGAGAGGGGCCGAAGATGGTGGTTGGACAATGGCCAAAATATAGAGCTGACTATAGGCCAAAATATTGGGTCAACTATGGGCCAAAAAACACATCCTACAATGGGCCAAATTGAGCTAACTATTGGCCGAAGACAAGGCATACTTTGGGCCAAAAGACAAGGTCACATAGGTCAATGAAGACAAAAGATTTGAAAATGTTGGAGTCTACTAGAAAGTAACTAGATACTATGTAGAAATTTGTGAGAAAATATAAAATCGTGAGAAAAGGAGTAGAAGTAAGAGAGAAAAATGACACAAGATCTTGGTGTTGGCGTTAGCCGCTACATCCACTGTTAAGATTTTTTTCTAAAGCTACATTTTGCATTCATTCATTTGATATGTTATAATACAAATGACTACTTTTTATAGAAAGAAATGGGCGGCAGATACAAATTTAGTAAGATAATGTTATAGATGAATGGAGTGAATACAAATAAATAAATAACATGAAAAAAAAAAAAGAATAATCAAAATAAATAAATATGGTAAGGGAGCTGGATAATAAAAGCAACCAAATTCTAAGATATATAATATATCCTATATAATATACTATATTAATATATAATATATATATAATATAATATTTTTTTGAACAGACCAAATTCTAAGACTTGATTACAATCACAAATAACTGTAACTATAGTAAGTAAAAATAGATCAACTTATTATAGAGAATCCATAATTAATCTAACACCAAACATATTATATAAAGAAATGGTTCAAGACTTCCTCAAAGTGTTATTCTCCTAAACACGCTTATCCTTAAGATTCAAAAAATTCAAAATAGATCGATAATCTCCAGCAAAATTTAAATACAAAAATTATTTTATGTGGAATTTCCAAGTCTCATTAGAAAAGAAAAAGAAAAAAAAAAATCAGAAAGCATATAAAACTCTAATCCGTTTGAATGAATCCGCGCCTTTTTTCATTCTCACATACACATATCCAATCAACTAATTCAACTAATAATTATTTTTTGGAGAGAGTTTTTCTCTGATTTTTTTTTTTTTTTATTTAATTTATAAAAATGATATGTGTTTATTTGCATGTAAGAAGTTAATATTTTTTTTTAACTATTATGTGCTTCTCATATTTATTTTTAATAAAATCTCTTTCAAATAAAAAAAGTATGTGATTCTCACATGTAAAAAGACACGTCATTTTTATAGATTGGATTGAAAAAAGTTCCTCCAATCTAATTTGAAAGAAATCATATGACGTGTCACTATATCATAGGTGATAATTGTGGTATTTAAGACAAGTCAAATGCCACATATTTTTAAGAATTACCGAAACAAGCAATTTTACCCAAACCGAAACAAAAACAAAATTAAACCCAAATCGATTCAAACCCAAAATTATCCTTTCTCCCCAAACCAAACCTTTCCCCCATCTTCTTCTCAGAGCTGGAGTCGACATTGAAAAGGCAGTAAAATATTGACAGGACAGAGAATGGACGAATAAAAAAGACCTTTTTTTGCTTTGTTGTTGAGCACTTCAACGCTCAACAAAAATTCTGGCTACTTTAAGAGCCAGATGTAGCACTTTTTTTTTTTTTTGGACATATTTTGTAACCGGACTAGCCAAATTAGCCTTAGCCAGATGTGAATGCTCGAAGACAAAATCAAACAGTATGAGAAAATCTTCTGACATGAGGGTTGACAAAAGCACTACAGCTAAAGCAACTGAAATTGACTAATATTCAATTCAAACAAGAGAAGAGTTTTTTTTGCTCAAAGTTTAATATAGCTTGAATTGAATCCCGTGAGATTAGGTTTAGCACAAGCTTGCCATAAAACAATATTTTGTGTAGATTAATTTATATCATCCTTCAATAGCACAATTTAACTGCTATATATCTGTGCTATAAAAAATGAAGAAAATAATAATAATAATAACAAACAGAGAGAGTAATGCCAGTAAACTATTCCGAATTATTCAATCAATGTGGCAAAATGGAATCCTTGTTTGAGTATACATCGCAGTCAAGTATCAAACACAGTACAATATTCATCATCGATCATTCAAATCAAATTAAATCATACTTGTCAAAATATAAGCTCAGAACTAATGGCAATGCCATCTTGCCTCTCATCAATGCAATGATTCTCCTGGCCATCGACTCCAAGAACTGCTACATCAGTTAGCCAAAAAAAACCAGAAAAATTAATGCAGGTTATTCTACAACTCTTTTGCCCTTGTCTTTAAGCCTGTGATCAAAGGATCCTCTGAGTCTTTTGGGGTCAGCGTCCTCACTGGAGCTGCCAGTTCTACTGGGTGTTGTCTCATCATCAAGAATTTGCTTACTATTACTTTGTTTATGATCAACTGTCATTTGACGAATGAGAACCCAACTGTCAGACAAGGCGTCAACGCAGTGCCTTATTGCTTCCTTAAACTCTTCCTCATCATGCCTGAACACAAGACGGAACCCACAATTCTGCACTGTCAAGCTTGGGCTGTCGCTGAAAATCGAAGCCTCAATTCCTCTGCATTTATTCAATGAATGTGGAAGTGAGCTTCGCGGAATATAGGATAGCCACATGAACCCACCAAGATTTAACAACTTGAAATACCCTCTAGCGGGGCAATAGGAATGGGGAGGTCCTATGCTACCAATTTCAGCTTCCAAACAACAACTAAGATAATGAGAAGTTTCTCGCTCCAAATTTTCAAGGATGGGAGTTGAATACTCGTTGACTGAGAAAGAAGCACACAAAGCAAATCCTATCCAACCGCTATCGTTATGAAAACAGCTTGGAGGTAAGTTAACAGTCAGTTGGGGCTCATTGCTTTGATGGGTGAACCAATCCAGGATTTTGATTGGAGGGAAGCAAGAATTGTAAACAGAGCATCGATCAAACACCTGTGGAGTAGGATTTTTATCAGAGATGGCGCGACTTGCACTGCTTTCCCCTACATAAATGGGTCTACTCAATCCAGCTTCAGTGGGTTGCTCAATTCCTTGGAAATTCTTGAGAGTCTTGTACTCAATTTCTTCCATTTTCTTGGATTTCTCCATGAGATTTACGAGCTTCTTTTTAACTTCTTCAATTCGGTTGACTGGGCAGGGGTCCACGTACGCCATCTTTTCAACGTCCAAGAGATCTACCATGGGGTCCGTAGGATTGGGCAGCAGCAACGCGCGCTCGCATGCTTCGATCACGGCGTTGTAATCGTAATCCAGAGCGGCGTCGTTCTGGGCCAGGTGGAAGAGTACGAGGGCGTGGAAGTGCGCGTAGGAGATGGAGTTGGGTGCAAGCTGGAGGGCTCGGCGTTCGCTGTCGAGCGCGCTCTTGAGGTGCTCGACATGGGCGGCGGAGTCGTGGCGGGTTTGAGAAGAGGCCTGAAAATGAATGCCGCCTCTGGTGCTGTGAAGAGCCGGGTAGTCAGGGTAGCGCGAAAGAGAGTCGTCGATGATTATCAGCGCTGCGCTAAGGTTCCCGCCTCTGGCGGCGGCGAAGGCCCGCTCCATTTCTTCGATAACTTTAATCTCCTCATCGGGCGGTGGGGGATGAGTGGAGGGAGAGTAGCGTAGTTTCTTTTGACGATCCATTAATTTTCTTGGAGGGAATAAGTGGAAAACGGTGATTTTAAATAAAAAGCCTTCGAAAATAATGGATGGCGTGAAGACGGTTATATTCAGTTGGAAGTTTGGAACGATCGAGGGCAATGCCGTCCAACTGTTGCCATTTTTCTTTTTATTCACAAGTTATGTAGGATACCCAAATAAATCCTCGAATATATAACAATTTAGCCGCCCTAAAACCATTTAGATGGTTAAATTTGGTTATTAGGGAGATAAAAATATTATTTTTAATGTATTATTTAACAATTTTTTCTTTAGTGTTAATGCTTATTATTGTCATTGGAATCTTTGTTTAACGCCCCCAAAATTATTAACTATATAATTAACTTGGAGTGTTATTCATAGTGTTTCAATGCTAATTAACTTATAATTAGCTAGAATTACTATCTTAAACACTACTTATCATAGGCATACCACAAGAATTTATTTGATCATTTAAAATTCCAAAAATTTTATTTGTAAGAAGGCCAAATTCCACATATTAGTTTAGTAAATTTTTTTTTTTTTTTTCTATAACAAGGGAAATTACACTTATCCCCTACAAATATATCACCCTTGTTGTAATGTCCTCCAAATCTTGTAATTTGATTAATGTTTCCTATTGATCTATCATTAGGGTTGCAATGTCCCCATTTCACCTCTAAAATGACAAAAATACTCATAAAAATCCGAAAGAAGAAAAAATGGAAAACAAAGTAAAAATTCAAAAAATAAAAACTAACCAATGACATGGCTATGGGTCTTTTTTTTTTTTTGGCAAAGAATTTTTGTATTTTAGGGGGAATTGAAAGGGGGATATTGCAATCACAATGGAAGATCAGTTGAATTGAGGCCAGGGAGCAAGTTTAATTAGTTTCTCCAAATTTGAAATATGTAGGGAGTTCAATGCATGCATTTTGGGACATATTCGGACTAAATTGCTCATTATGCATTTATTTGTTGACTACCATGCATGCATGCTTTAAACAAGGAGATTAATTGTTATGGATTATAATATGTCATTCACTAAACACAATCCTCACAGAACCGTTGATCTTCGCAGGTGATCAGAATACCATTTTGTATTATATGGGACAAGGATCCCAAGAACCGAAAGCAAGAAGTTCGTTGTCTTGTGCTAACACACTCATCTCTTTTGTGTCTAACGTAAACCATGCTTCTATTCCATCGCTGGATCTTGTGTCCATTAGACACATCCTACCTGAAAACATGGTTTCTGAATCGTCGAGTTAACCAACCCAGCTTACCCACATCGGCTTTCCCCACCCAAAATCAATGTCATAGGCACCAAAGTTACACCAACTGCTAAACCCAAATGTAATCAATTCCACTAGAAAATGCCATGCTCGAGATTTCTGTGGTTCTTGCTTTCACAATCTCCAAGAATTTGAAAAACCCCCCATCACCTTGTATGCTTTTAACAATAATCATCATTATTGACTTTCATTATTGCTTCTCGAAGCTTGCTCACCAAGCAAGGTAAATCTATGATCGGATCATCACCCCTGCCGCATAACGCCCCTGCTCCCCAAATTAAATTTCCAATGGAAGATTCTGTGAATTGTGGACCTGCTCTTTGGGGCAAATTCACTTCATGGGTAATAAACGTTGGCCGTTGGATGGCAGTTATGATGCATTTTCATAGGAGCGCCGACACAACCTCAACTCTTGATGGGTTTTGCACGCTTAAGCTTTTGGCTTTGGCTTTGAGGGATGCAATGGCGGGGGCATCAAACACAATTCCTTCTTACTATAGGCCTGCCTGATTTGAAGGGCTTGGATATAGCGGTTATAACGTCCTCTCTAGAGAACGCGTCGTTTTGAATAAAAATGGATGGGGCAGTGTCAAAATTAGGACACACGACATCGCATGCATTACGAGCGGTGGCGGTCCAACCTTTGAGAAAGACACTGAAGGAAATACCGTCGGCGATCATGTGGGAAAAAGCAACACCAAGGGCAATGCCGCCGCATGCAAAGCTGGTGACTTGTATCATGGCTACATGATCTCCCTTAGTTGGCTCTTTCCAAGACTCTTGGGGAAGCAATTTTTGGAATGATGGGAGATTAGGCTGGCTGAGGCATTCAACAAGATGAGAGTTTATATGAGCTTCTAAATAAAAAAGCCCCTCGTCATTACAATCGATGGAGAGATTATCTTTGATTTTGCCGGCAAATGGGTAAAAGTGAGTGAGGGTTTTTGATAGGGATTGCTTTAGCAAGTGTGAGCTTTGGTTGATCATGGGATAGAAGAAGATGACATGAATATAGCTGACAGAACTGAATTGGTCCAAGAGGGAGAGCCTGTGGGTTTTCAGGTTAGGGGGTGTTGGAGAAGAGGGTTTAATGCACTCTTTGGAAATAATTTTGACCTCCATTTCAGCTTTCTTTTCAAGCAGAGATCGATAATTTTCTCTGCACAATCCGATGTTCAATTTATACATGCACAAACTATGTTGTTCACTTAAATGGGAATGGTACATAAATGAGATTATGTGAATTGAATCGTTTGTGGTATAGGTGGTGTGATTGGTGTTTGATGGATTGCTTGAACCAAATCTTCTGCACTGCTTGTTTCCATAACTGATGTGCATGTGCGAATCATCAAAGCCAAAGATTTTGGAATTCATAGTGCTGCCATGTGCTAATCATACCATATATTCCTATTATGTTCTTTTTTTTTTGGAAGTGTAATTTTTATATAAATCATTGTTGTTCATTCTTCCATAAATTTTTACACTTATTTGCCAACACTAAAACCTAACATCTTTTATGATTTACTTTTTTTATATCATGAATAACAAATCATTGGATTGATTGCTAGGAATAAATCGTGCAATTAAGGCAATCCCTTATATTGATTTGAAATTTAAATGCAAACTGCAACTTATTATAAATTTATAGTTCACTTTCTATTTCAAATTGTTTAAATTCCATTATAAATAAAGGTCATAATACTGTTATATCAATCTTTGATTCTTAGTAAATGAAAAGATGTAACCATTGGGTGTATTGT
Organism: Betula pendula; assembly: GCA_900184695.1. Lineage (NCBI taxonomy): Eukaryota > Viridiplantae > Streptophyta > Magnoliopsida > Fagales > Betulaceae > Betula > Betula pendula. The sequence continues at coordinate 45,663 of FXXK01000385.1, forward strand.
GGATGCAGACAACTAATATGAATTGAACAATGTTAATGTCTTATGTTTTTTTTTTTTTTTTTTGATATAAATTTCTTAATTTTAAGCTAGGTCGGAAATTTTTTGTCTCTCCGGTCTATGAATTTGCCATGGCCTTAAAATAGTTTAACTACCCTTATTTGGCCAAAGAGGGCGCATGGCCGAGCCACCCCCTCTTCCAATAATAATAATAATTATTATTATTAGTCTTTAGTTTTTAATTTCTATATGTTCTATATACTTAAGAATTTCACCTTGGAATTACCTTAAAAATTGGTAAGAAAGCTTTTATCAAAGCCCAAGAAACATTGGGCCAATGAAACCCAAATATGTACGTCTTCCACAGTTTCCGCAGATGGTTTGATTTTCTTTTGAAGAAACTTCGTACAAAAGGACAAAACGATGCTTCAAGACCCTTCGATGTTCAGCCGTGCTTATACAACGTATTAACGTTTCACATTCAAACTCATTTTAATTTTCGATAATAAATTATAATCTTTACACAGTAGTATGTAATTTATCTTATGGAGATTGAACAAAGTTCATGAATATATATGGCCATTATTTTTCTTTTTTGTTCGCTAAGACTTTATTTATCATAAGCAAAGAAAAAGACAAAAATATACATATGGAAGCCAGTTCCAGCAACTTCCCAGCCACAGGACTGCTCAATCTGGCCATGTTATTGAATCTGCCTTCACATGGTTCAGCTAGCCCGAACCATGGATAGAAAGCTTCCTCCCTGTGCAAGCACAGAAAAAAAAACAGGAAAAAGAAAATGCACGCTCCCTACGCAGGCATTATCCTGTTCAGGTTCGAAGGGACTGTCTCAGCCTGATCTGCCAACATCCCAGCCAACTAGCTAGAGCTGAAGCAGACACAGGCACCCCTGGTGCACCTCTTATGTCAATACAGCAGCAAAAGAAATCATAACGAAAATTAAAACATGAAGAGAAAAGCATTTTATTACTGAGGCACACGAAACAAAAAGATTAAAAATAGATAGATATATCTTTAAAGCTTTCACAAACTAAACTTCAAACTTTCCAACGGTGTTCTTGATAGGCTAATCATGCACCAAGTCTCCACGATTCCGAACTGATTCTTGCATATGATCCTGCAAAAATTGGCGCCCCCAATTTGCTATAGTTGAACGAAGAATGCAAAATAGATAACAATTTATGTGATAAGCTGTGTGTTGGCAGAATGATGGGGAACGAGTTATTAGTATTTAATTTAATTTTTCAAAAATAAGTGATATTAAGTGTTCTCCTAGATTATTTTAGGTGATTCAATAAATGACGTTGCCTATGTTAGGTAAGTCAATAAATGGGCACTAGGGTTTAATCGTGACTGCATGCTTTGTACTCCAATAGAGGCAGATTTGATAAAATAATAAAAATGAAGAATTGATTCTTCTCTTTTCCCGTTCTTCTTTCTCTCTCTTTTCCCCAGCTTCTTCTCTCTTCTTCTCCTTTCTCTTTCCTGGCTTCTCTCTTTCTAACCTCCTCTCTCTTCTTTTAGCTTCTTTCTCCTCACTTTGCCCTAATTTTGCAATGTGATTTTCTTGACTATTTTGTCTCACAAACATATCAACATTCATTATATACCAAGGCTTTAAATTAATCACCTTTAATCATGTCAATTAAAAATTTTGGTGTAATTTTGCTTGTTAATAGGTAAAATAATTCTGTGACATCTATAACAATCCTTGCTTCTGGCATGAGGAAAAATATAGCATGATGCTCTAAATGCACACGGCCATATGGGAAGAGAGTCATCATATTCAGCAACCCCTATCACCTACCACCCTGAGAGGGGCCCTAATTTCCCCTAAATATGGATGGCATGGCATTCTATGACATCATGTGTTCATCATTTTGGCTTCTAGATAATAAATTTTAAAAAAAATTTAAGTTCAAGTGTATTTACAGGTTTTATCCTTGTTTTATGAAATTGGGAGGCTACAAGTTTTGGATCACCGTCCACAAATTCAATTACTTAGATCCTAATTGGACAAAACAAAGCCCAGTGTCAGAATATATTAAATAATTAAATTTATCTCTTTCTATAAGTATAAGTTTTTGAAAAAAGTGATGATTTAACATGGTATCAGAACAGAGATCCTGAGTTCGAATCATGTCTCCTTCATTCACCTCTATTTTCAATTAAATATTTTATGTGTTAAAAGCCTCAGCTATTAAGGGGAAGTGTTGGAATATAAATAAAATGATTAAATTCATTCTTTTCTATCAGTTTAGCTTTTGAGATAAGTGGTTATATAGCACTTAGAGAAGGTATTTTCATAAGAATTGAGGAAACACAAAAAACAAAACAAAGTACACTGACCTTCAATGCTCGGAGGAACTTAAGGGACTTGCTGGCAGGTAGATTTCTCCACCTACTTCGCCATGTTGTTCTCCACTTACAGTTTTCTTAGCAGCCAGAAACTCAGCACTCATAGCATCCATCCCATGCTGCACAGCTTCCTCGGCACTCCCATAGCCGTGCTCCTCAGCATACTTCCTCACATCCTCCGTTATCTTCATAGAGCAGAATTTAGGTCCACACATGGAGCAAAAATGGGCCACCTTGGCACCCTCTGATGGCAAGGTTTCATCATGGAAGGACATGGCAGTCATGGGATCCAATGACAAAGCAAACTGGTCCATCCACCGGAACTCAAATCTCGCCTTGCTTAATGCATCATCCCAGGCTTGAGCATGCGGGTGACCTTTGGCTAAATCAGCTGCATGAGCAGCTATCTTATATGCTATAACTCCAGCCTTCACATCATCCCGATTTGGCAACCCAAGGTGTTCTTTTGGAGTTACATAACACAGAAGAGCCGTGCCCAGAGCCCCAATATTGGCGGCACCAATTGCAGAGGTGATATGATCATATCCAGGAGCGATATCAGTTGTTAAAGGACCAAGAGTGTAGAAAGGTGCTTCATTACACCATTCCAGCTGTTTTTGCATGTTTTCGGGAATCTTGTGCATTGGAACATGTCCAGGCCCTTCATTCATGACCTGAAAGTGCATAGTGTTGTATTGTGAGTCATAATAATAAATAATCATTTGCTCAAAGTAGATTTTGACAGATAAACAGTGAAGCAGTTATCTAGATAAGTGCAATGCTGAATGCGTTGGGTAAACCTACACTTCCTTTTTTTTCATTTATTTTCACTACGCAAGTGTTATGTTTGGTTTGACAGGAAAAAGCATTTTATTCAAATAAAAATCTAGTAACCCATAAATTAATGCCTCCATGGTCAACTCAACCGAGTAAAAGTCTAATTACAGCTGCTGCACTATCCACTAATTAACAGATATGTTCAATGGATTAGTAGTTTATGCTCACTAAATTCTATAGTGCTCATGAAAGTAGCCAAGGAGATCAGTACACTCTTATACTTTCTCTGAGAATAGTATTCTCAAAAAGATGAATATACACACGGTGGCTCTCTTTTGGCGCAAAGGTGAGCCACTGTTAAACAATGAAGCAACAGAATGACAACTGTCAAATTCATTTTTCAGAAATTAAGGATAACGAAATTTACTTTTCTGCAGTAGAAATCAGTTAAAATCCAAAAAGGTTGAAATATTCTGAGATTTACAGCCCTAATTTCTACTCAAGAAGGATAAGACTTCCATAGAAATAAGATTAGAAGAGATAGCTAAACCTTGTAAGGGCAATAAAGACAGCCAAGTTTCTTCATGTTGTTAAATGTTAAATGTTTGTGAGCCATTAGGCCACCAAACATTTTTGTAATGTGATTACCTGGACATCCTTTTCCCATGCTCTTCGGGTCAGTTCTCCTTGAGTTAAGAGCTCTGCAAACTGAGCAGTGTCATTGGCATCATAAATGGACCCAGGTCTCAGCCCATCTCCTATTGACAGGGCCACATCATATTGATTACAGATGTCAAGTATGTCATCCCAGTGTTCATATGCAAAATTCTCCTTATGGTACGCCAAGCACCACTTTGCATGAATGGATCCTCCACGTGAAACAATTCCTGTCATTCGCTTTGCTGTTAGTGGGATGTATCGTAGTAGAACCCCAGCATGGATAGTGAAGTAATCTACACCCTGCTCAGCTTGTTCAATCAAGGTGTCTCTGAAAACTTCCCAGGTAAGATTTTCCGCAATTCCATCCACTTTTTCTAGTGCTTGATAGATGGGTACAGTCCCTACTGGTACAGCAGAGTTACGTAGGATCCACTCACGTGTCTCATGGATGTGGCGACCTGTAGAGAGATCCATGACAGTGTCTCCACCCCACATAGTTGCCCATTGGACCTTATAAACTTCTTCTTCGATGGAGCTTGCAACAGCAGAGTTTCCAATGTTTGCATTCACTTTGACCAAAAAGTTTCTTCCAACTATCATTGGCTCTAGCTCCTGGTGCTTCTTATTGGAAGGGATGATTGCCCGACCACGAGCAACCTCTGATCTCACAAATTCTGGCTCAAGCTTCTCGCGAGTAGCACAGAACAACATTTCCTCAGTTATAATTCCCTGCTTGGCATAGTACATCTGCGTGTATCTAGGTGCACCTAATTTCTCCCGCCTGTCAACCCAGTCTTTACGCAGTTTTGGCAGTCCTGTTTAACAAACAATACCAATTCAAAACTACCCAAGTAATCACTGCCCACAAAAGGCAGAATTACAAGACCCTAAAGAAAAAAATGATACTATTACTAAAATCAACTACTTCCTTAAAGTTATTAATCTGGATTGTTTCACACCACTTCAATGTCCATTATACAAAGAAAATAAATCCGAAAAAGTTGATGAAGCGTTCCTTTACAATCTTATGTTTCCCAAAGCAATCATCATTGGAACAAAGTTATCATATAAACATGTCAGGACTTCAGGTAACGTTGACTCAACTTGTATAGTATACCAAATGGATTCAAGAGGATACAGTATCATAGAGTAGTTGGAAGATATGGGATTTATCTACAGAGAGTGGGTAAAAAATTAAGGGAAAAAAAGAAAAAGAAAATAGAATTAACAACTGTGGGAACGAAAAATACGAATCATAAATGGGGTAAAAATAAAAAACTGGATACAAATAAAAAGTAGCCCTCGCTAACAAAGAAAAAAAAAGACTTCAAAGAGGAGTAGATATGTGAAAGTTAACTTGATTTGCATACCAATGCGAGGGCTAATGTTTTGAGGACCAGTGGTGTCGTAAGTGTCAAAGTGTGGTTCATCCCCAGCTAGATGGACCCGTCGAAAGGGAACTTTGAGTATATGACCAGATTGTTCATGAATAACTTCCCTGTATGGCAGATTATGCATCAGTTCATTGCAAACAAATGTATTTGACTGCATTTTACGTGGGTGTCAATGTCATGCCATGAGCAGACAAGAGTTAGCAAACCAAATATCTCAAAATGAAAACAATGAATCATATAAAGCAATTGGAAAAGAGCAAGAGATGTACTTAAATTCTTTTGTGCTCTTTGGAAAACATTGTTCAAAGGACGGAAGTGGCAGAAAATCAGGAGCAGCAGGATCAACTGTATGCTTCCTTTGTTTGGTTTTCTCTGAATCGGTTGTTGGGGGATCAAATGTTAATGTTGCTCTTGGGCCCGAGCTAACAGATGTAGCAGATGTTTCCTTCTTAGATGCACATGAGACACGCCCAACCACATCAAACCCAGGCAAGAAGGCAGTACTTGGGAACTTTGCTGAAGAAGCATGATTGCCATTCTGGCACACAACTGATGTCAAGCTAGCATGCAGTGATGCCATCTCTAAGTCAATCTGAACAATATTCGAATATTAAAAGATTAGCATCTAATTGACAAGCAACTACACATGCACTGTATCTACAGCAAACATAGTTGTAACATACAAAGAAAAAGTACATATTAATAGAAACAGATTATGCTTTTCAAATATTGACTAATTAATTCATCAACTATCCTGTGTTTATGCTATTCTGCTAGGTAGGTTTGTGCCAAAGATGTATTATGAAAAGCCAACATCAATGCAAATTACCCTGGATCAATGTTAGGAAAAAAAAATGATAAAAAGAAATTGTAAAAGAATTCCTGCAAAACCAGAAATTACTACAATTTTTTCTCTATCAAAATAATTTATAATTGACTGTTCAATTTAATCACAGTTCCTTTAAAAAATCAATCTACAATTCCTTCAACCTCATATTAGAAAATTCGACCTACTATTTGATCAACTGGATTTTTGCATAAACAATTTTTTTTTTAAAAAAAAAATATCTAGAAGCACGTTACAAAAAATGAGCACTTCAAAAAATGAAGCACAAAAGTTCAAGTAATGCACGTGTATATATGATACGTCTAACAATTTTTGACCCAACCCATGAACCTAGCATGAACCTAACACAAAATTAACGGGTTAGGATTTTGAATAATCAGGTTCGGATCAATCCGAATTGACCCGTTTAATAAACGAGTCAACTCATTTAACCCATGTGTAACCTACATAACTTGTATAAATTATTATTATTTTTATACAATTAAAAAACAAAATCCTAAAGGGCTAAAATTCATATAAATTCATTTTTATATAAAATTCATTTTTTTCATTTAAATTTATATATAGGATGAAACGGGTTATGTTTTGATCCATCCTACACAACCTGTTTATCAAATGGGTTATGTGGGTAGGATCAATCCAACACGACATGTTTATTAAATGGTTTATGCTAGTCGTGTCATATTACCCATTAATTTAAATGGCTCAGGTTGAAAAGGTTAACCATTTTAACTAAATGAGTCGTGATCGAGGTGATCGTAAGTCGACCCGACACCCAACCCGAATTGCCAGGGCAATAATATATATAAAAATAAAATTCTTTCTTCGACGGACGACACAATAAAACTCAGACCAATAAAATTAAAATATATATATATATATATATTATATCAAATAAAAAACAAACTGAGCATTTAAGACCCAAAAAAAAGGCGCTTGCAAAAATAGTAACCAGGCTCTATTTGGTAGCTGAGGAAATGCAACAAAATCAAAAGAAACAAAAACAACCACCTCTACTCAATAGCACTGAACACAGGGACAGTGCGTTTTGCACACTCGGAAACCAAACAGCATGTAACGCAAACGAAAATACTTTGAATTCCTTCTATTTTCCTCTTTTTTCAGTGCAACCAAACCGAGATCTAAAGGCCGCACGCGAGAGAAATCCAAGGCTCAAACAAGAAACGAAAAAAAGAACATATCAACAAAAATCAAAACAAACAAATTGAAGCGATTGAAACCTCTCGAACGTAAAAATGCATGGAAAACTGTTAAATCTAATTTAGAACATTCAGAGTGTAAACGCTAGGGTTTAGGCTAATGTGTGTTAGAGAGAGAGAGAGAGATGGACCTGGACACGAAGCGTCAGGGCCTGGTCTTATCTTCTTTGGAAGAGAGTCTCACTGAGAAGTTCTGAGCTCACAATTTCACTTGCCAGAGATTACGTTGGCTGGCTCGCCTTTTATAGGGACAAGTGGACAGCTTTCCCGAGTACTCCAAAGGTTACCTCAAAAAGCGATTGCTGACATGGCTCTCGTGATACCGAGTTAGATTTTTCTTTCAATTTTTTATGCCCCGTTATTTTTTATTTATTTTTATTTTGTTTCTATTCAAGAGGGGGGAAGGGCCAAGGGGGGGCGGCGGCCCGTTAATGTGCTGTCCTTGCATACTTAATTTAGCTTTTTGCCACACCCAAAAAAAAAAAAAAAAAATCAATTTAGCCTTTTGAAATGAATTTAAGAGAATATTACATTACAAACGCTCCGATAAATCAATTGGATTCTCTCAATTTTAAGTGAAATTGTCACATTAGTTGGTGCAGGGAGAAGTAGAAAAAAAAAAATTAAACTAAGAGAATTTATTATATGGTCAAGATTTTATATTTGTTGGTATATATGATGTTACATCATTCAAAAATAAAAATTTTAAATGATGTGACAATATATACATACATTATTAGACCTATAATAATATAATTTAAAGCACGAAATGAATTATTTTTAGTTCATTTTTTTTTTCTAATTCTTTTTTTAGTTCATTTAACATAGAAAGAATCATGATTTCAAATCGAGGTTTTTGCAATTTCTTGAAATTGTGTAGTTTGTAATTTCAATAATCTATGCCATGGTTTAATTTACACCGTTCATTTTAAATAAATGGTTTNGAATTATTGAAATTGTGGCCCTACAATTCTAAAGAATTGCAAGATACATACTTGATTTAGACACTATTTCATTTTTGGTGAAACTATGTGAACTCTAACATTTATTTTCTCTTGTATTTTTCCATTCATTTTTATGCGATTAATTCAAATTCCTTTTAATCAAATTTCTAGTTAGGCCAAAAAAGCATATTTATTTATTTTTATTTTTTTCTGTAATCACCAATATCACTATTATTAAAAAGTGTATCATAACTTTTTTTTACTACGATCAACATGTGATAGGAGCCGCATCAACCAATAAAAAATAAAAAAATAAAAAATAAAAAATCTTTCTTTTCCTAGGACTTCTTTTCATCTTGCATTTTTCAATGAGCAAACACGGGAATAGAACCATATTGAAAATATTATTAGCCTCACTAACCTCTTCCAACGGATCATCCTAATTCGCAAATTTTCAATTGATTCGTGCATTTGATTTAACGCTTTTATTCTTCAAATCTGGTTATTTTTCTTTTAAATTCAATTATGAGTTTTAGAGAGTTTACTTCTTTCTTTTTAAACTTTTAGGCCTCGTTTGGTTTGTGAAATGAGTATTCTATTAGAAAAATGAATACTAATTCCGCGAAATAAAAAATAGGTGGAATGAAATAATTATTCAATTCCTTAGTTTGGTAAAAACACATATATCCTAATTGAAATTGAACCAAAATTACTAAAAAATCTACCTGATTTTTATTCTCAATTTTTTTTTTTTTTTTTTTTTTTTATAAGTAACTAAAACCAGTGGCTGGCCCAGCCACCCACATGAGAAGCCAGGGGTGGCGCACCACCCCCGATAGCATCGAGGGTGGCTTGGCCACCCCCGATTCGCGTCGAGGGTGGTCGCAACCACTCCCGAGCGGTCTCGCGGGTGTTGCCGCCACCCCCTAAAGCGAATTAGGGGTGGCCCAGGCCACCCTCGATGGCACCGGGGTGGTGCCCGTCCGCCCGCGTCCCCCCCCCCCCCCCCCCCCCCGGCGCTTCTCCCTATGGGTAGCCAGCCAGCCGCCACTGCTCTACGTTTCTTACTTCATTCTTTTTTTTTTTATTATTTGAAAGAAAAATAGTTTTTTTGGAAAAATATTTTATCATGAAGGAATAACTATTCATCTCATTTTTTTAGAGGAATATGTATTCCTCTTCGTAAGGAAATAAGTATTCCAACGGAATAACTATTACTTGGAATAAGCCCTTACCAAATAAAAGAATGGTTATTCCTGAAATGAAATAGTCATTCCATTCCGGAGGTATATTGTGCAAACAAAACGGGACCTTAGAGTATATTTGATACACGGAATGACTATTTCATTAAAATATATATTATTAAGAATAAAAGAAAATTAAATAGAATAGTCTTGATGTTATAGTATATAAAAATGTTTTAACACTTGAAATAGTCATTCTCACTGTCCATGAGAGAATATCTATTTTAAGGCTATTTCATCCACTACCTTATATTTTTAATAAAAATTATCAATTTTTTTAATAAAATAATCATTTTATGTACCAAACATATTCGTATTTTTTCATTTTTCTCACTTAAAAATTACTGATCAACAATTAACAACCTTTTGCCTCATTGTCCTCTTTGACTAGTCAACTTCTTTCTCCTATAAGCCTGTTGCCTCTTTAACATTCACAAACAACAATTTTCTCTCCCAAATTCACTCTTTTTAATGAAAAAATGTTGATTATCGCTCCCTCAGTATTTCATAACGAGAAAACTCAAATATGTCAGCATGTGATTGAAGAATGTTAAATTTTTTTTGTTTTAGTGACTGATGTACATAGCTCAAATCATATGCTAACACGTGTTAGTAAATAGTAAAATAATTGTAAATGTAGCATTGCTCAAATAGATTATCAGAGGATAATATGTAGGTATTTATGTTCTCTATTACCATGGTTGCTCTCTTTCCTAGTTGAAAGTTAATGCCTATATTGTGTCAAGTGAAAATTATCACTTTCTAATCACAAGAATTATGGAGAGAGTTAATTAATAAGTTACGGGTTTATAGTCAAGAGAAAATAGTAGACCCTCCAGAAGAAAAAATAATGCTATAAATCACACTTATATCTTACCACTATTTCAGTATGCTAACATGCCGGTTTGCAGCACCTTCTCACTAATTATTGGAAGCTACGGGTTTAGCTTGGAACCAAACATTGTGAATTTTCCAGGACAAACATTGAACTGTGGTCCTTACAAATCATGTGGTGAAGAGATCTTGTTATTTTCCTGTGACAAAGGACGAAAGACATGGTTGCTTTCAAAAGCGACACTGATATTTTGGTTTCTCCTCAAAATATCAATGAATCAGATTAGGAAATCATCACCACCCTTCATTCCTTTGGGTAAAGGATTATAAACAAGTAAATCTAGATTCTTGTCTTTTTTATGATGATCTCAAAAAGAAGTTACAAATGAATATAAATTGACAGCTATATGCAATCATAATGGATTAGAGCTTGCTAAAACTTTATATCCTACCATAAGGAAGATGACATTTCAAGTAAAATCTTGAGTGTCCAGTATTCTCATTAACTTACAGGGTTTTTCTTTAAATTGAGTTAATTTTTTTTTTTTTTTAAAAAATTTTTTTTTTGACCTAGTCAATTAAATTGATGTGTCCAAAATAAATGTAATCTTCACTTGCATTCACATGCTCTATTATTAAAAATACACGTGAAAATTGCATACATTTTGGACATATTAATTTCACAAATTGAACTGTAAAAAACTCTTTCAATTCAGTTTTAAGGAAAATTTTGTTCCAATCCAATTACTTTGGACTAAGAATTTGAAGTACACACTAACTTTATTGTTTGGTAGCCGAACATGTGAGAATTTGGTGTTATGTTGTCTACCTCAAGGACACAACTTGACCCAATTACCAATCAAGGCCAACCAAAGCCTGAAACGTCTCTAGCCTAGTTGACCCATACAATTTAGCTTCCATGGCTTGATTACACCCTACTAACCCAGCTACTGATACAAATTTTAAGAATTCACATTTGACAATTGGCTTACATGAAGAGCGTGCGTACGAGTTTATATACACATAGTTAAAATTATACTTAAATTTGTAAAACACTTAAAATCGTAACATATCACAACACTCTGCAATCAACATTCACAACAGCTCATTTTATCCGAAGGATGTATAGGTGAGCAGTTATTAAATACCTATATAATTCAAAAAATTAATTATAATATACCAAACTTCAAAAAATTAGTAATAATATACCAAACGACTTAGTTTTAGTGTTTAATACCATTTAAAATATGCTCTAAATAGTCCAAAACCATTTAAAATAAGCTCAAAATAGAGGCCCAAAACAAAAATAGGCCTCAAAGACCCATACCTAAAAAGCGATTATGAGATGCGATTTTGAATTTCAATAATGGCTAATTGAAGATTATTTCAAAACTGCTAACCGCTTAAGGAGGTGCAATTGCGGTTACTAAAATTTGATAACCGCCTAAAACGATTGCGGCTAGAGACAATAACTGCTAACTATAACCGCTTGTACTCGCATATTCTATCTTATAAGTCGCTCCCTCTATGACTTGAACTCACAACCAGGTGTTTGGCTTTTATACCAAAAAGACACAAATCTCAAGTAAAACTCACTCTTGAAAGCCGACTTGCAAAGAGAATGTACTAAAAAACTTTAATATACATAACGATGTAGAACACTTCGGGACCATAGCACCGACAAACTGTCTTTCTGTTTCACAAGTGTAAAAAGAAAAAAGAAAAGAGAAAGGGGACAATCTGGTGAAGATTGAGAGCCTTTGTAGCTCCTATGATGCACAACGTTCATCTGGACTTTCTGAACCACCATATGTGGAGTGGTATGTATTTCACAGAACAATAAAATATACAAATGAATAGTATTACAATTGCAGGTCGTGCATTTCTTTCTTGTCAATTCCATATTCCGTATGACTTAAATGATAACCAATGTACAAAAGATTCCAGATACCCACACTTGTAAAAAGTTAAGGTGAGAGATACTCGAGAGAAGGCTCTGACCAAGACAACTCTTTTAGCTTTTTTCACTTTATCTGGTTTTAAGCTGGTAAATTGTGAGATTAGACATGGCACATAATGGTAGACGCTGATTAACGAAGCCAAAATTTACCTTACAGAAATATACAGAGATGTAAGTGTGAGCCAAGGCCAATCAGGAGGATGAGTTCACTGAGTCGATGCCGGCATCAATGGCTAAAAGCTGAGTCAATGACTCCATTTTTCCCTTAGCATTAAAAAGAATAAGCAATAGTAGTTATCATGAAACTGTCTGCACTGGGAGAAGAGACTCTTGCTTGCCTGCAATAAAAACTTCAAGTTCTGTTGGGGCAACGACCAATTTCAACCACTCTTGAAGCTCTTCACCTTCTACTTTCTCTTTCTCTGAACAAGAAACACTATCAGAACACCATGGCCAACAGTAGCCAGACTTATTATGGTATAAGGAGCCACTTATTTCACATCACAAACTCCAATATCAGACATTTGAAGAAATCCTGAACAAAGTTCTAGTTTTTGCCAATCAAATTATTGGAAATAAGCAAAGTAGAGCTTTGCACAAGTTTCTAATGCACCTTAGATTTTAGATTTTAAACTTGTCTTAAGGTGTTTCTTGGGCAGTTTCTATTCTGGAGAAATCAGATCTTCTATATGGTTTCGATATTGCCTGATTATGTTTTCAGAGATGTTTTTCTTGACACATAAGTCTTTAAGAGTCTATAAAATGTCCATGATACCAAAACAAAAAGAGAGTTTTTAAATATTAAAAAGAAATGTGTTCTTTAATTGATCAGGGACCCACTTCTTTATACCTTTCCTAATTCTTAACTTCCCCCTAATGATTCTACTTATTCTTTCTCTCTTCAATAATTTTCTCTCCTATGTTCTTTGATAAATCTATAATTTGACCTATTTTATTTACTTTTTAAGCCTTTTAAGCCTAATAGCTTTCATAATCATAAAAGAGTAATGCTATATAATATACCACACTACTATCCCATTACGCTGACGTGACATTATCAATTTATTTATTTATTTTTTAAACAAGGGCTAATTCAATGGAGAATTGACAATGCTATATTAGCATAGCAAGATAGTGGTAAGATAGTAGTAGGATAGTGGTGTATTATATAGCATTACTCATCATAAAATCATCCACCATATTTTCTATGCAAGACAGCCCCAGAATTTAAGATTCTCCATTTCACGTGAATATCTAGCAATTTGTTAAATTGTAAATGATATCCGTTTGATCAAAAATTTGATATGCATGGTAAGCATGTGGAAGACATTTACTCCAACGGTGACCTTTGCAAAATATTAATCCAATGCAAAGAGTTACACTAAGTTTATGTTGAAACCAACCCTATACATGGATGCACATATATGTAAAGTAGAAGAAAATAAGAGTGGTCAATTATCACCTTCCAAATGGGCACCAAGCCCCTCTAAGACAGTAGGATTAGCACGCACAACTGAAAGTGCTACTTCCAAAGCAGATTGCAACAATGCTTTCACCTCTCTTTGAACAAGATCAACAAGATGCCCCTGTTAATGGTTATTGTACATTAGTATTTACAGAAAATATAATAGGAAGAAAGAAAAAAAAAAGTAAAAATCACAGGACCTGATCCCTTCCCCAAGGAACTGCTCCCCCAGACTCATCAATCCCACCACTCGAAAGCGTGGCTATAGAAACAGGGCCAATGGTCTGATTAAGACCATATTCAGCTACTGCCTTGTATGCCAGGTCAGTTGCTCGTCGTATATCGTCAAGTGCACCAGTTGACACACGACCTGAATAAACCACTTCTTCAGCAGCACGTCCTCCAAGAAGAGTAACCAAGCGGCCTCGTAACTCATCAATGAACAGCAAATATCTATCTTCATTTGTTGGAGGAGTATAAGTAAAGCCCAGTGCCCCTCCTGACCTTGGCAATATGCTTAACTTCTGATAACACAAGAACATTTAGTGATTACTAAATCATCTATGTCACATGCACATCAATAAATTTTTTTTTGATAAGCAAAAGTCAATTTTATAAAAACGTAAGGCGCCCCTAAGTACATTGGAAGTATACAAAAGGAACCCCTAACTAAGGAGGGCAAAATAAACAATAAAATCACTGTAACTAAGAGACAGTGGTGAAACAAACGCCGCTGTCCATAGGAACAGAGTCTCATAGAAAAGAGATAAAATATCCTCCAACGACTTCTTTCTATCCTCAAAGTTTCTGTCATTCCGTTCTTTCCATAAATAGGTGAGTGCAATACCAATTCATAGCATGTGCTAGATTCTAGTGATTCACAATTTCTTGCAAAACATTTCTAATCTTTTTCTTCATTTGCACATTATTAATTAAAAACTACCTTATCTTATTCGAAACTTTTGTACCTAGTCCAAAGGAAAAATAATAAAAGATTAATATGCCCATGAATAGATAGAAGATGCAATTCATGGTATGAAACATCAATAGCGAGAGGCATATTCCCTATATGTACCAATATTCGTATGACCATATCTGGACTTAAGTTCAGTGTACAAGTAAAAATGAATAATAATAATAAAAACTAATGCTGATACACAATTTATAGGAAATTGATATACAATATGAAGCGACACCAATCAAGTAAGAAGGACACTTGGTTCCCACTCAGCCCCCAAGAAAGAAAAAAAGAACAAAAAATAATAATTTAATGAAAAAAAGAAGAAACTCCTCTATCACTTTCACTCTTATAGTATTCTCACAATGGGAAAATAAACTAATATCACTTAAGTTTATTCTCCCTATGGGAAAATAAACTAATATTTCAAGTTTGCTAAACTTTAACACTCTTTTCAAATTTTAAAACAAGATCTTTTTTCCCCATAACAAATGATCATGACACAATCCCTCATCCATATAAGATTTCCTTACACCAAGCTCTGTTCCAGCCCACAGGAAATGGACAACCCATGAATATGCTCTATTTTTCCAGACCCTATCATATATTCTCAAAGAAAAAGTAAAATGTTTGGAATGACAGTGATTAATTATCAAGACAGTTTTAACAACAGGTATTTCACCCAGATAGAGACCTATTATCTGTTAGGATCCCAGCAACCCCAGCACATCTATGCTGTTTGCGACAGCATATTTCAAACTGCCAGAGTTTAGTATCTTCCCATTTGGAAACAAGAGGAAATGGGAAAAAGTACAAACTAAATATATCCCATTAAAAAATTCCTATAAATTACCTCAGCACGTGGCTGTCCAACAAGAAGATTTGCAACAGCAGTACCTACTACTGCATGACCAGCTTCATGCCGCGCAACTACAGCTTTCTCACTTCCTTGCAACTTAGCAGTCTTCTTCTCTATGCCCTACAACAAGAAATTAGGTTTAGTTTCTCTGTCAGTTAATCCAGACAAAGTTCCCTTATCATGTTAATAGATTTCTATGTTGCAACTGGAATATTATATACTTCCAAGATGGGGCAAAACCATACACACCTTGATGCAAACAGGACCAAAAAAAAGAAGCACGAGAGCAATAAGATGCAGTTGACTAAAATATGTAAACAAGGCATTCTCATTAATCATAGCAGCATAGTACACTTTTATGTCCTAAGAACATTCAAGATAACATACGATTTTGGAACTCCATTGCAAATAACTCCTAGCTAGAGTTTAAACACAAAAAAGGAAAGTGCATTAGAAATATTTATTTAGTTATAAAGTTATACTGCATATTATCAAAAAAAGAGAAAGACTAACCTCAAGTACATGCGGTTATATAAGAGGAAAAGGAAAAGCTAGAAGGTATCAACCACAGAAAACTAGATCAAGAAAGTCACTAAGAAAAGCACTAATATCAGGATCCAACTTGTAACTAAGAGGGGAGAGAAATGGTGAAATCATAATTAGTTATTCTCTACCATTCTATCATAAGTCAGCAAACTGCATTCTATATCACTATTTAGCTTAAGAAAAAATGTGGCAAAAAAGAAAGAAAGAAAAGATGAACAAGGCTGAAAAGTAAGCACGCCAAAGAAAGAACAATCTCACCCCTCCCTCCCTCCAACAGACATACACAAACATAGACCAAGAGACTTACAGCTATTGATCTTTCCACTGCTTGAATGAAATCAGCTTTGTCCACGACAACTTTCTTTTGTCTTCCAGCCAATAAAGCAGCTTCATTTACTATGTTTGCAAGATCAGCCCTGTACAACATTTTAAAGCAAAATTTTACTCCAACGTTTTCCACAAACAGAGCTATGGAAAGAAGAAAGGTGCAGCTTTTAGATGTATTGGAGAAAAGAACAAGTACCCAGTAAAACCAGTAGTCATAGAAGCAATGCCACCAAGGTCAACATCCTCTGCTAGAGGAAGTTCTTTCTTGGAAACATGTACTTTTAAAATGGATTCTCTTCCACACCTATCTGGTGTTTCTACCTAAAAGAAGACAAAGGAAACCGTACAAGCATTATTGCTGAGACAACAGCTAAGCAGAACTTGCTTTGATATTGCATTTCAACATTCAGAGAGATGAAAGAACCAGAATACAAACCATAACCACACGATCAAATCTCCCTGGTCGGCGAAGTGCAGGGTCTAAGACATCTGAGCGATTAGTTGCTCCAAGAACGATCACAGCAGAGTTGCTGTCAAACCCATCCATCTCCTGGAATGAAATTTCACAGACTGGCCAATGTCAGAGCAACTACAAAAAAATGTTCCAGAAACTGACAAACTGTGTCACAGGAAGTTTACAGTGAGCAGCTGATTCAAGGTCTGCTCTCTCTCGTCATTGCTAACAATACGATATTTTCCATCACGACTTTTTGCAACAGCGTCAATCTGCATAAAAGAAAAAATGTGACCGGCAATGCATTGACACCTTTTAGAGATTGAACATAGTAAAAGATTCCCAGACTAACCTCGTCAATAAATATTATTGACGGTGCCTCCTTCTTTGCCCGTGCAAATAGATCTCTCACACGGGAGGCCCCCATGCCGACATACAATTCTACAAACTCACTAGCAGAACAACTTATAAAGGGCACTTCAGCTTCCCCAGCCACAGCCTTTGCTAGAAGAGTCTTACCTGTCCCAGGAAGACCCACCTGTAAGATAAACAGAGCCATACTTACTAATTATGCATCAAACTTATTTCAAAAAGTAAGGAAGGTGGTGTCTGCTATATATCCTATATACACTGGCATACAAGCAGTCAGCAGGAAGCATTTAAGGGTAAAACTAAGGAAGCCTCCAATCTAAGAAGTTATAAACCAAGGAAACCTCCAATCTAAGAAGTTATAAACTAAGGAAACCTCCAATTTAAAGAGATATCTAGCCAATCTACATCAACATTATCGCAAATCAGTTATTATTGGAAAAACAAATGCAAACCAGGATGGTCTGTAGATTGGACAGCACCAATAATAATTAATCTAGTATAGAAGATCTTCAGGGAAGAGAATTAGAATAGTTGGTCCCATCCCTGCAGTTGATCAGGATTGCCAAAGATTTGCTAGTAGACTATCATAACTTCAAATTCTTGGGATCATAATGAGGTCACATTCATCATTAATCTCTGCATAAAACTTACCAAGAGAACACCCCTAGGCGGTCGAGCACCAAGTCGTATATACCTATCTGGATTCCGAAGAAATTCCTGGCAAATAAACATCAGCATTAAAAAAAAAATAAAAAAAATTAGGAACCCTTTAGGACTCCCTGATAAAAGAATAATCTGAGCAGTGTCTAGCATACCACAATTTCTTCTAGCTCCTCCTTAGCCTCATCAACACCAGCAACATCAGCAAAGGTAATCATTTCACCTTGTTCAGATGCTTTTGCACCACTAGAACCCCCAGATTTGCGGTGCCTAATCTGACCAGTCGTATGCTGTACACAAGAACGTATGCACTGAGGGCCGTGCAGCACTAGTTCAACCATCAAGGTACAAGAAAAAAAAGCATCCTGGTTCATACCTGAGAAAAGTTTACAGGAAACCGGTGGAGAAGTCCTGCAAGCACAGCAACATAAAACAAAGCTATCTGCAAATAACAGTCCAAAGTCAAGATATAAAGCTTTGATCTTACAAGAAATAAACTCCAATACAATACAACTTGCAGATATAGATGGTGTAGGAGTCAAAAACAATTTGCTAGAAAAATTTTAGTCGCAGAAGAAAACTTGTCACACTAATGCTATGTAGCAGCCCCCAAAAATTAGGCCACTAGCAAAAAGATTTCCCGTTGTTTTGGTAATTGTCTACTCTCCATAGGAAGCAAATTGATTTAGGCTTTTCTTGCATGTCAACATTTGTTAACACAGATAAGAATGTGGGATGAAACATAATACATGGCTCTACACTTTGGAATGAGGAATAGATCCTTAGAATGGAATGTATATTCAATGGAATGGCCATTCCTTTGTGTAGCTCCGCCCCTGGACAACACCACCCCCAATGTTCTTTTAGGGTGGCTGGCTACACATAATTCTTACGAAGGTTTTTTTTCTATTTTCGGAAAAAAATAAAAATCTTGGGTATTTTAAGAATTTTGATTCAATTCCAGTGAGAGCATCATGTGTTGTCACCAAACAAAAGAATATGAATAGCTGTTTTATTCCAACTTCTTGTATTTCCAATAATACCCATTCCAATTCCCAAAGGGACCATTCCATGTATCAAACATGCTCTTAGGGATTAATCTAGGGTTTCATTTGACAATATAGGTAAACATGATATGATATGATCAGATTGGAAACCTTCCATGTTCAGTGTCCACACAATCTTATAATCTATTGAAAGTTATCCTATATTCATATATGAATATATATGAATATATTCAAATAGATGTCGAAGAAAATTTCATATATTCAGAATAGGAAACCTTGTACTGATTGTTATTTAGTCAAACCAACTTCCAAAGCAAAGACAGTGAATTCATATAATATCTTTATGTGCTCACAGTAAAAAGCAGGATTCTTGAGAGTATTCGAGTTACAGACATGTGTATTAACTAGCTGCCATTGGGAAAAAAAAAATTTGTTAACCTTATCTTCCCATGTAAATGTACAATAAAATAGAAGAGAACAAGGAATTATAAGTCAGTAAGAAGCTCAACATGTCGGGTACAATGTAGGATTAGCATCAAACATTTTAAATTCTAGCTCAACAAAAGGATTGGAATTTCTTATGTTCAAACCTTTTATAATTAATTTCTATTGTTCATCAATTCACGCTGCCAGCCTTTGAGTATTATACTACAAAATCAATACATACTTCAACTTTTTTGGCATGAGGAACCATTGAACATGTACAAACAACTGAAGCCGAGATAGAGAGTTCATAGTAGTTAGCACAAAATAAGATATGTTAACCATCAAAACTACTTCACTATCATAGCATGACATAACAGAACGAAATGTGCTTACCAATGCAGAGTTCAAGAATCCACCGGACCGCCTATCCGGCGACCCAAACTCCACCTCATTCTCAAGCATCTTCTCGTACGGGGCTTTTATATCACTGGGTCGCGTGGTCGTGTACACGATCCTCTTTGTCGGCGCCACGCTCCGTAGCAATGACTCGGACTCCTGTAACTTGCTGCTACTCGCTCCCCCAACCTCAATTTCCTGACTTGCCGGCTCAGACTTCAACTTGAACATAAGGTGAACCCCATCAACCTCGACTTTCTGCACCTGATTGCTATTTATCTTACTCAAAAAATCACTGTACGGAACGCTTATGAAGGTCGTCGGAGTCCTAGGCTCCGAACCCGGAAGTGGAATCCCGGGTCGGAGCAACCGCATAACGAAAATTACAATCCCTAATTGCAAGAGCAAAACTCCAATCTCCTGAGCCTGAACTATCGGCTGCCACTGCCATTTTTTCCCTTTGGACCACCACAAATTCCCTTTCCCTTGCTTCTCTTTTCGCCGATTCGACGACGAAGAAGAGCCCGAATTCGGCGAGTTCTTGTTTCCCTCGCTCTCGCTCGTTCCGCTCGAACCGGCCGCCGAATCACCGTCCTGACTACTCGCCCGAATCCGATTCCTTCTGAACCCGAAATCTCCCCAAAGATTGAACCTCTCCGAATTCTTCGAAACGCTGGTCGCTCGTCCGTACAGGTCGGCCGAGGAAAAAGGTATAGAATAAGGCATAAAACGGCTTGCGTTTTGGTGAAAAACCCTAGACTGAGAGCGAAAGAAGCGAAATTCATGGCAATGATAGAGTCTCTTATACGAATTCAAATCGATGTTTTGGTGAAATATTGGACGTAGGGATTCCACCGATGACATTTCGAAACCCTAAAAAGCAAAATCAATTTCAAATAGTATGTGTATATGTTTTCATATATCTATATATTTGTATGTATACGTTGGCCCTGTGCTTGAGAGAGAGATATTTCAGAGTGCGAATGGTGCTACGATGCTATCGCTAAGGTCGGAACAGATAGAGAGACAAGACAGAAAGACAGGCAGACAGAATTCAATTTGGATTCTGGACCGTCCGATTAAGCAGAAGTTGCTGATCCTAACTGTCGATTTTTCATTTTTAGTTTTTCTTTCTTTTTCCTCTTTTGTTTAACGTTATCCGCAGCAGTACTAGTGAAACAAAAAACAATCTAGAAGAAATAATTGTCTGTGTCGCTGACCACGTGAATTTGATGTTCTGAGGTCGGTGTCTTGCAACACGTGTAGTATGGATCGCAAATGATTCTGCAAATTGCCAACACTCATTTGGCGCTGACTGAGGACCACATGCTGCCCCGACCTTCGGAGTTTAGCCCTTGGACCGGCTGATGATTGGTGGGCTCTAGCTGATATTTTTGTACAGTAATATTATTCATCTGATTTTATTGTTGTGATTATTGTCTATAAGCTCTTAAATTTATTTTAGGAAGGATTAATTGATAATATCATATCAATAAATTGGATAAAAGTATAATTTCTCACGATTCTCATTTGTAAGTAATTGAGAATACAATGAGTTGGGCTCCAAATGAGGCTTGGAGCAACACAAATATAGTATGTGTTTAAAAGTGTAATAAATGTATGGTATATAATATTATGTTTTATTAAGTCGAGAAATATTATACACAACATTTTTACGATTTATTTTAATATACTGACGTGATAGTGTGTAATATATATATATATATATAGGAGCCACATGATTATATATATAGAGTAGCTACTAAATTATGTCACGCCAAAATAATAAAATAAAAGTGGGATAAATTAGTATTTTTTTAAGTTTTATGCTCACATGTTATTGATGAGGTACATCTAACACGGTGTGCGTTTAACGTAAGCTAGTTGATTTGATAGTTTAGATATGTATCTTTTTTTAATGGACATAATATGGCTTGGTGGCCAAGTGTCTATCAACACTATCGAAAATTTAACCAAAGGAGAATAGGTGGAGTTAATGGATCAAACGTTAGAAAGTGATTTAATAATTTTTAAAGCGATTTGATCAATTGTGAAACCTCATAGACCACGTGAACATTTTTCCTTTATTATATTAGGCCACTAGGAATTAGTTGTATATGCTCAAACTCTGATTTGAGTTAGCCTTTTCGTTACATTCTTTTAAAGTTGAGGAAAATCAAGTTGAATCTGAACTTTTTCATTTGTGTGTGAAAATAGGCATGTTTTGGAGCTTGGCTGAATCGAGAGAGATTCATTTTTGGGTGATGAAAAGTAGGACTCACTATCTCCGAATTGTCACAAATTGGGATTTTCAAAAAGTTTGATCTGCCTTTTAGTGGAAAAAGTACAGCCAATGGTATAGATTGTTGCTTTCTCCAACTCTTTTTTATCGGAAACCTTGGCTGGTAAACCCCATGGTAATGTGACTTTGGAAGTTGTTTACATTATCATATTGCTTGTATTGCCTCTAGCTTTATGAAAGCACAAAGTATCGAAACCCTTGTAATAATTTTTCTTTTCAAGTACAAAGGAAAACAACTCTTCCCAACAACAAAAGCTCCTTAATCTATAGTCTTAGCCCACCATTGTAGCTTACTATAGCATTTGACTAGGCAAAAAGATGTTAGAAGGAAAACCAAGCGGATGACAAAGAAAAATTGATTTTGTCATCTAATAAGGCCCACCCATCACGTAGGATTAAGGTCCCTGCAATTTCAAGGACCTACAATTCTAAAGATTCAGATCGTTTATTCAAAATGAATGGTCTGAATTTAGCCACGTTAGCTTAAAAAAAAAGTAGGATAAATAAAAGGGTGGCCAAACCGCCTCTTTCAGAAGTAGTCAACCACTGTTTTGTCATTTTGAGGGAATGTTCAATTCCCTTAAGAGGATGATTGGAATGGTCAAACCACCAGCTACTCTCATTGTGGCTCAAGGGTGGTCGAATCACCCCTAAGTCATTAGGGGTGATCGATGGCTAAGCAGATAACTCCAAGCCCTCAAGGGAGCCCTCAAGGTTGGTGTAGCCACCCCTCGAGCGTTTGAAGGTGGTATGATCACTCCGAACAATTAGGGGCATCACACTACACTCTTGAAATTGCAGACCACTATCCTCAAAGGGTGAGGGGTGGTTAGCCTAGTCCAACTACACCCTCAGGTGGTCGACCACCTTAACGGATAGTTAGCCACCCATTAACTTTTTTTAATTATTTTTTAAAAAAATATTTTATTATTAATGTAGCTCAATCCAAACTACTCATTTTTTTGAATTGCAAGAACCTCAATCCCATCATGCACAGACGAGTCATATTTGGGGTTAAATTTTGATTACTAAAAACCACGAGGTCACGAGGTCATGGGATAAATATATTATATTTACAGCATAACAACCACAAGTCCTTCACATACCTGTTTTCTATTTTGTCCTTATTATCCCATGAACTTAGGAAGAGAAATAGAATGTAAAACTCCTGATTCCTTAATCCGAGGATCTCCAAAAGCTATTGGCCAAACAAGAGTTCCCAAAATAGACATCCCTATCCCAAACCTGTGGGGAACACAGCAAGGATTTTGACTGGCTAAATGTTAGTAGGGAAAGCTGACCTTTCTTTTCTTTCTTCCTCTTCATTTGTTCATCACATTTCTTTTAGTTTTCTACCACAAAATCAACCCCAACTCTGCATTTTGTACTGATCCATTGATATTTTTCAGTTGGTTCTCAATACCCAGTTCTTATTTTCCTCCAAATGTGGGTATTGCTTTTCCAATGCTAGTCTCATTCTTGTGTACTCCCTAAAATCTGTTGGGTTTGTATATTGTTCATAAGTTTCTAGATTACTGAAATAAATAGATATGGGTGTTAATGCAGAGGATATTGTAGTTTGTTTATGTAGAATCCTTCAGTTTTCCATCAAGACCAGTCATAGATTTGTACAGAAGCATCCGTTTGTTTCTGGTTCTTTCTTTTTCTCCCTCCTTGTATATGTATTTCTTCCTTTTATCCTCAGCTTTTTGGCCTACTCTTCCCCATTTCTTGTCTGTATTGGTATTCTTCTTAGAATCTTTTGGACTTCGGAACAGTCCCACATTGTCAAAGGAGGTGAGAGAAGGAACAATGTAATGTTACATGAAAAGTCTGGCTCTGTTGAATATGATATTGTTGTAAATAGAAATATTGATTGCTCTTCCTTAAAAAATCGAACAAGTGTTCAAAGAAATGTTAAAGAGAAGAACAAAGAATTGGATCCACAGAGTGGTAAGAAGGAAGAAGATAAGGTTTTACAGGCAGCTTCTAATGAGGATCCAGTTGGTAAGACTGCCATAGAGGAGAAAGAAGGTTATTCTTTTGAGCATGGAGAGAGTTCCTCGGCTAATGAGTCAACATCTAAAGATATTCTAAATCTTGAAGAACATTGTGCATTCTTGGATTCTGAACGCTCTCTTAAATTTGATGTTGGTATTATTGAGTTGGAGACAGACAACCTGGAAGAAGCAGACGATGACGATGAAGAAGAGGCACAAGAGGATGGGAATCAGGCTGTGGAATGGACAGAGGATGATCAGAAAAATCTTATGGATCTGGGGATTTCCGAGATAGAAAGGAACAGGAGGCTGGAAAGTCTAATTGCGAAACGAAGAGCAAAAAAGTTGCGTAGAATGCAGGTTGAGAGAGCTTCGATTGACTTAGACAGTATTCCTCCAAGTCAAGTTGCCCCAATTTTTGTTGCAAGAAACAACCCTATTGATGTCCCAAGCATTTTAGATGAAATTGAAAGATTAGAAATGCCTGATTCAGCCCCTTCAATTTTGTTACCAACAAGAAACCCATTTGACATTCCCTATGACCCCCTTGAAGAAAAGCCCAATCTCATGGGAGACAGTTTTGATCAAGAATTCATGGCAGCTCATAAAGAAATGCTATTCTGCAGGCATGAGAGCTTCAGTTTGGGGCCTTCTTTCCCATTGGAAATCAAGCAAGATCGACGAGACACAAAGTTCAGCCCCCTTTTTATTACAGAGAAAGGGGCCTTGGAGGGACCAGGATACTCGAGATTCAAAAGGCGGTCAAGTAAGAACAATTTTTTCCATTTTTTAGATCTTTGTTAATTACAATTCTTAATTCATCCTATGATCAGAAAATTGAGGTGACTTCTGCTTCTAAATCTGAGTCAATATAATCTTTTTCCCTCGCAGATTTTGGAGATCATGATAAGCTAATTGAACAACTAATACATAAAGAACGTGACCACCACATTTCCAATGTTGATAACATTCCTGATCTTGTTGAAACTGGAACCCTAGCTCACAATCAGGTAATAAACTCAGTGGGAATCAAACATGAAGAGGATATAATTACTAAAAATAACATGATTGACATCAAAGGAGAGAAGGAGATGGAAAGATCTCGTGGCATGGAGTCAATCTTAAGTAACAAACGTGAAGTTGACATGGAGACAGATTTAACTGAAGATAGCAGTGATGAGTCAAACTCATTTTCTTCAGATGAAGAAAATGAACACATAATCAATGCTTACAGAGCTGAAGTTTCAGAAAATGTAGAATCAAATCCTGCTGAAATGTCCTTAAGTAGTTCAGTTGCTGAGCCTGAAAGTGAACCTTCATATGATTCTAGTCCATCAGCAAATGACAAAAACAGGAGGGAAGAGTGTAAATTTTTTGCAGGCAAGGGATTTAGTCATACTCCGGCCAATTCCATAGCTTCTGACTTGGAAGTGGAGGTCTCAGAAGTTGGTTCGCCTCCACTGACAGTTGACGGAACAATTTCACCTACTGATGGGGAATCCATGACATATGATGAGGAAACTGAAAAGGAGATCACTTCCAGCAGTGAAGAAATGTGGGGAGCCTCATCCCACCAATTTGGAGTAGAAGAAAATGAATCGAAATCAAGAGGAATAGATGCAGTCAATCAGGAGGATATTGTATATGTAGGATTGTCAGAAGTCAACAAGAATTCTAAGGATGTTGTTGTGTCATCCAAACATCCACAACAGGTAGATGATCAAGAATCAACTGACACCAGTTCATTGTCATCTTCAACAATTGACATATCTGGAGAGAGTCAAGCTCAGTCAATAAACATCGACCATAAGATCCATGCTGATGTCAAACAAGTAGAGGAAAAAGTTGGGGAACCCAAATGCAGGTCTTCTAATTCTTCAAATTCGTCTTCAACTGAAAATCTCAAAAGAGAAATGCATTTGATGGAGAAGTTGGAGGCTCATTCACTTCATGAAGTTTATTCTGAAAAAGCAGAGGTCAGCTTGTCATTTTTATGCCATTTCAAAGTACCATTTTTGGTCTCTAACATTTTCCAATATCACAAAAGTTTAAATTTTAAGAGGTTGAAACATAAATCATACTAAAATCAAAGGTCATAGTAGGATAAATTATCAAATCACTTTCAAAACATCTTTCTCAGAATATTATTATATATTTTTAGGACCAAAACTAGGTAATGCTATCTCATTCAAGACGAAAAAAAAAAAAACAAGTAAATTATTGTACTTACCATTGTACCTTTGGAATATTAAGCAGGATTTATCTTATCTTCATGAGATGCCTAGAAAGGGGGTGAACGCTGTTTATGATGTTAATCAAGTAGTACCCCAGCCAACAGCTGACATGGAAGAATTGGAGATGAATGAAAGCACAGATGGTGGATGGCAGCTAGTGAACAAGCAAGACACTGAAAAGCCTATTGAGAATGAGGCCTTATTGGACTCTGCAAAACCAATTAAGGGGAATAATAACTCAAAGTCTATTGAAGATGTTGGAGGAAATCAAGAAAAGCTAACTGAAGATGAGGGCATTGTGGACATGTCAAAGCGGATTGAGGCCAAAGACAACTTGAAATCAATTCAAGAGAGTGGAGATGAACAAAGTATCATAGCAAGTGGAGCTTCTGGGGTAAACCAGAATTCTAATTATCCCATTGCATCACCACAAGAGTTGGTGATTGAAGAGGTCCCTATCAACCCAAGTTCATCCTCATCTCCGAAGTCTGTATTAACAGAAAAGATCCCAATGGATCAAGCCTCCAATTCAAGTCAAAATTTGGAAAATACTGTAGAAGCTAATGCATTGGATAAACAGCCACCTTTGAATTTAACTCCGTATGCACCTCAAAATACACAACATATGGCGGAGGATACAACAGCTTACCCAACTAAAAATCATGATTTTGAAAATTTTCTGGTAGTATTCCTATTGCAATGAGTAAATATTCTTGTGCATATTCAAGAAAGACTTTATCTCTCTCTCTCTCTCTCACACACATGCATATCATGCTACCATCTAACTTATCTATTTTTATTCCCTTCATAACAAGAAATAAAGATATGCATTGGAGCAGTAATGCTCATTGAAAATTGAAATAGTTTGATTTATAATTGCACCTCATATTGACCAGGAACCATCTAGTCCTTCAGAGAACTCTGCTGAAAAAATCAACAGTGTTGACAGCTTGAGAGAACCCATGGTTAATGAGGCCAAAGAAAACTTGAAACTAATTCAAGAGAGTGTAGATGAACAAAGTATCAAAGCAAGTGGAGCTTCTGGAATGAACCAAAATTTTGATGATCCCATTGCATCAGCTTCACCACAAGGGTTTGCGATCGAAGAGACCCCTATCAACTCAAGTTCATCCTCGTCACCAAAGTCCATATTACCAGAAAATATCCCAATTGATCAAGCCTCCTCATCAAATTCAAGTCAAAATTTTGAAAACATTGCAAAAGTTGATAAGTTGGAGGAACAACTACGTCTGAATTTAACACTGACTGCACCTCAAAATGCACAGCATATGGTGGAGGATACAAATGCTCACCCAACTAAAAATCATGGTTTGGAAAATTTTCTGGTTAGTATTCCTATTGCAATGAATAAATATTTTGTGCATATTTTAGATCAAGAAAGAATATATCTTTCATTCACACATGCATACCATGCTACCATCTGACTTATTTGTTATTGTTGCTTTCATAACAAGAAATATCAGGATTATGCATTAATAGGAGCCGTAAAGCTCATTGAACATTGAGAATCGAGATAGTCTAACTTATAATTGCACCTCATATTGAACAGGAACCATCTAATCCTTCAAAGAAGTTTAATGAAGAAACCAACATTGTTGACAACTTGAGAGAACTTGTGGTTAATGAGGCCATAAACAACTGGACATCAATTCAAGAAAGTGTTGACGAACAAAGTATCATAGCAAGTGGAGCTTCTGGGATAAACCGAATTTCTGATGATCCCATTGCATCAGCTTTGCCGCAAGAGTTGGTGATTGAAGAAGTCGCTATCAACTCAAGTTCATCCTCATCACCAAAGTTTGTATTACCAGAAAAGATCCCAATTGATAAAGTCTCCTCATCAAATTCAAGTCAAATTTTGGAAAACAATGCAAAAACGGATAAATTGGATGAACAGTTACTTCTGAATTTAACATTGACTGCACTTCAACATGCACAACACATTGTGGAGGATACACATGCTCACCCAAATAAAGATCATGGTTTTGAAAATTTGCTGGTTAGTATTCCTATTGAAATGAATAAATATTTTGTGCATATATTAGATCAAGAAAGAATATAAATTTCTTTCACACATGAATACCATGCTACCATCTGATTCTGACTTATCTGTTATTGTTGCTTCCATAACAAGAAATATCAGGATAAGATGGGACCAGTAATGCTCATTGAAAATTTCAATAGTCTGATTTATAATTGAACCTCATGTTGAACAGGAACCATCTAGTCCTTCAGAGAAGTCTGCCGAAGAAACCAACAGTGTCGACAACTTGAGAGAACCCATGGTTAGTGAGGCCGAAGACAACTTGAAATTATTTCAAGAGAGTGTAGATGAACAAAGTATCATAGCAAGTGGAGCTTTTGGAGTAAACCAAAATTCTAATGATCCTATTGCATCAGCTTCACCACAAGTGTTCGTGATTGAAGAGGTCCCTATCAGCTCAAATTCATCCTCATCACCAAAGTCCGAATTACTAGAAAAGATCCCAATTGATGAAGCCTTCTCATCGAATTCAAGTCAAAATTTGGAAAACACTACAAAAACAGATACGTTGGATGAACAAACTACTTTTGAATTTAATACTGGCTGCACCTCAAAGTGCACAGCATATTGTGGAGGATACACATGCTCACCCAACTAAAGATCATGGTTTTGAAAATTGCTGGTTAGTATTCCTATTGCAATGAAGAAATATTTTGTGCATATATTATATCAAGAAATACATACATACTATATATATATATATAAATATATATTATATATATTTATATATTATATTAATATATATATATATATATTATATATATATGTCACGTGAATATCATGCTACCATCTGATTATATTGTTTTTGTTGCCTTCGTAACAAGAAAATATCAGGGTTATGCATGCATAGGAGCCGTAATGCTCATTGAAAATTGAAACATTTGACTTATAGTTGCACCTCATATTGAACAAGAACCATCTGTTCCTACAAAGAGCCACTGAAAAAACCACACTGTTGACAACTTGAGGGAACCCATGGTTAATTACAAGGAAGTAAAAGGAAAATTCAAAATTTTATCAAGCCATTGAAAGTGAATCCGAAGCCAGCACTGGTCAGGACAACAATAGTATAACTGGAACCATGGTACCAGAAGACATCTTTTTGCATGCATCTTTCCTGAAATAGCTATGAAGTTTCTATAGTTAGTTCCTTATTTTGTTTTATTTTCTGGACATGCAACATCTAGTTTTATTTGACTGCTGTTGCATAGTATTCCTTATTATATTGTTTTGATGAGTCATCTGTTACCTATTAACATAATCTGTATCATTTTCAAAAGTGTATTGTTCAAGCATACGCCAAAGAAAGAAACAATTTTATTTAATTGAAAAGGAGTGAAAAAACAACAGATGACTTGACTAACATATGCTCCATTTGTAAGAAAAAACAGGAACCGGGGAAGTTTACTACAGAAGCCAATACTGTCTACAATGTCAATGATCCAGTAGTCAGTGATATGGAAGGCGAAGAGAAGTTTAAGTCTGTTGAAAAAAGTGAAGGTGAATCTCAATCCTTAATCAAACAGGCGATTGTTTTGGAGCCCCCAGCACCAGATGAGGAAACTAGTTCAGAATTTATAGAAGATGATGATGAAAAATCAAGAGAATTGACAGAAGGTGAAGCTCTTCTTGATCCATCAAAATCATTTGATAAGATCAAGAATTCAAGAACCAAAGAAGAAACTGAAGATTCAGGAAAACTAAATGAACATGATACCATTTTTCACCTGCCAAACTCTGCTTATACTGCATGCAATCTGGAAGGCACAGAAAATGTTGGAGGTGAATATGAAAATTTGACAGAAAGTGAAGCAGTATATCCATCAAAAAGTGCTGTTGAAAAGGGATATCTGGACGTCTCTTCAAATATCAAAGAAGAGGTTAGTATTTTGCATTAAATATCATCTGGCTTTTGAGAAGAAAAGGCAAAAAGGAAGATATAAAAACTCAGATTATAACTGAAAAAAACAAACTGAATTTCTTTTAGTTTTTCTGCTATCCCTAGGAGATGTTGAAGCATTGACATACACTCCCTTGTTTCCCCCAAATCTGGGAACAAAATTTTTACATACCTCAATTGCTATACCCCAGCTATCACACATAAGTAACTGCACTTTAACAAGTATTTTCAGTAGTCATTATTTTTTGCAAATATCGACTATATATACATAACCACAATTTTTTTCATGACTCTCAAATACTACAAAAAAAGAAAAATAGATATTTGTTTATAATGAAAAAGATGAGGCATTATACTCACCTTCGGCACCTTTGTCTTTGACATTAAACTGGAACCATCTAATCATCTTCAAGTGAAGTCTGCACCAGAAAGTTGATTGATCATATGAATTTCACAGACCTGCCAAACCAGGTAAGGGCCATGATCAATGAGAAGTAATGGAAAATTTCCAAGGTGAATCTGAAGAGTTGGTTAGAGAAGATATATAATCAGAAGGATGAATTGGCCAGGGTAAGATCACTGAGGAGTCGCCAAAACCAAACAGCATCCAAAGTGAGAGTTCCTGCCCCAGAGGCAAATGATGGCCATGCAGAGGCTACCAAAAGGCTCAAGTCAGCTTTACATAAATTATAAATATATATGTTTGGTCCAGCTATAGCTTGATCATGCCAAATTGAAAAATACTAGTTTGAGCTGTACATGCACTAATCTATATATTTGCATTTATGGGTAATTTATTTTAGGCTTCTATTGGACCCAACCAAAAAGGGACAGTGGAAACAAGATATTTTAACTAGTATCTTTGGTTCTGCTGTCACATATCAGCTCGTGTATTATTTGAGAGTTTGATGTGTCATCTTGCTCTCCTTGTTAAATAGTTTTCCTAGAAATATTATGCGTCTGTTTAAGTAATTGAAAGAGGACCATCTACTTTCTTTGACCCAAAAAAGGAAGACCATCTGCTACTACTTGGATCTGTTTTGGTCATTGAAGAACAATGATCAGCAAGTTGGGTCTCATTAGGAATTTTATGGAAGATATATCGTTGTACTTGTGAGGTTGGTCTTTTATTAAACGCTGTTAGAATATATTAAGGGATTTGATTACAATCAAATCAAATCCCTTAATATTCTAACAAATTCAGAGTCCGTTTAGCCTTGTAAAATTGCAAGGTAAAAGTGTATTTTTAAACAAAATCACGAAAAGTATCTTGTTTGAGAGTAAGTGTTTAAAAAAATGACAGTTTGAAAATGCAGGTAAGTACATGAGTTTTAAAAAACATACGGTTTTAAAAGTCAAACTGTAATTTTAATGGCCAAATTTTAATTTTATCAATTGTTTAACTGTTTTTTTTAAAAAAAAATTTCTAAATTGAAATTAATATTTTTTAAATCATAAGTTTTGAAAACGTAAAATCAAACAAACCCTCGGTATGCGCATGACAAAAGGATTAATATAATGCAAATGGAAAATCTAAGTATACAAGGGATATTAACATACATGGTCTCCCAAAACATAGAGAAGCTGCTTTCTTTTGATTTTTTTGTCAAATTTATAATTTGTTTATCAATCAAGTGTCAACAAAGTATCCGTGTCATGGGGTTGCAAACTATTTCTGGGATCAAAGATTTTCTCAAAGTAAACAGAAACAATGTTTAAGGATAAAAAAATTAATGTCTTAAAAAAACTGATTGTAGGAAAACACATTGCATAAAGTGGTGATTGAAGGTAAATACCAACGTATAAGTATATGTCATCTCTTGTCCATTTCCGTATCAGTAATGTTAGAAATCATATTCTTATTTCATAAATTATTTCACAATGTTGATGTGGCAGTCAGACTAATCTTTAGATCAATTATTATTAAAAAAAAAAATAATCTAAGGGTTGGTTGGAGCTGCCACGTAAACATTGTATAATAATTGTGAAATAAAAATAAAATATACAACATTACTCTTTCTGTATATAAAAACAAATCCCTCACAACTTGGTTTCTAGTAGCACTCCTTGACCTCGT
This sequence comes from Betula pendula, assembly GCA_900184695.1. NCBI lineage: Eukaryota > Viridiplantae > Streptophyta > Magnoliopsida > Fagales > Betulaceae > Betula > Betula pendula. Next base: position 77,967 of record FXXK01000385.1, read on the forward strand.
TCAAATATAAGTATTATCAGGGATATTATAATTTTTACTATAATTTCTTTACAAATTGACATTAAAGTCTATGTGACACTTACCACGTTAACTATTAAAATGTGAGGAAAGTCACATGGCAGTCCACATGACATTTATTATGTTTATAAACTAACCCTATGTTTACACACTAACTTAGCAATCTACATAACATTTACCGTGTCAATCACTAAAATGTACGTGGACTATTATGTGACAATTCACATGGCACTAAGCACGTTAACAAATTGACGTGACACTTATAACATTAGCTGCTATAATGTGGACTATCGGATGAAACTCATTTTTATAAAATACTGTCACCTAAGTTTATAAGGAATTATAGCAAAAACTCTAGCACCTCGAGTATTTTCCTAAGGTCAAAAATCAAGAATCAACTATGCATATGCACTTCGTTTGTTATGAATTGGGGAAGAATTTATTCTTGTGTGATTTGCGATAATATGCCAAAAACCACAAAAGAAAAGTTTTGTTGAAGTTGGTGTTGAAAAATAATTGTCTTGTCTATTTACTGTAACTGTTCAATTCAATCCAAATTTAAAATTGCGATTTTGTAGATAATAAGTATGATTTTAAACTAAATTACAAAAAATAAATCGTTTGGGCACTGCATTTATCACATCAGCAACTAAAATGTAGACTATTGGATGACACTCATTTCTATAAAATACTGCCACCTAAGTTTATAAGGAATTGTAGCAAAAACTCTAGCAGCTCGAGTATTTTCCAAGGTCAAAAAACTTAAAAGAGTTAATTCGGTTTGACTCGAAGTGACTCAAACTTGATTATATAAAATTTTAATTCAAATTCACTAATTTTGTATTAAATTCCTGAGTTGTGTAAAAAATTAACGACTCTAATTTTTACAGAAAATGATCTTTTTCATTTCAAATGAAATAGATAGTATCCAGTTAGTTTGAATTGAGAGGTAGAGTTGTTATTTCAATTTTTTTTTTTTTGGACAATTATACCTCTCAATTTATACTAACCAAATCCAAATGGAAAGGATACGTGGTTGCCAACTTGTCATGCATCCCTTAAACCTGTGGTATTTGTATTATGCGTTTTTTGTTCTTTTCCTTTGTTTGTTTTCACGTACCTTTTCTCTTATGGATACGACTTTTTTAGATTTCCAAAAAAAAAAAATCTAGACATGCATTAGTGTGTGTGATTGTGGTAAAAGCTGATCATATCAGACCTATCCAGAACCCAAATCGAAAGAAAGGGCCAATTAGCTCGCTCTCTCTCTCTCTCTCTCTCTCTCTCTCTCTCTCTTCTTCCCCTTTCCTCAAAATAGAAAATTAGGAAAAGAACGATTCATCCCTCAACGAAACGCCACAGACGACGACAGTAAGTAAGTTCATGAGCAGGGGCTTGTGGCCTGCAACCACGGTCACCAATAAATCTGAGGTGATAATATGCATGTGCATGCACTTCGTTTGTTATGAGTTGGAGAAGAATTTATTCTTGTGTGATTTGCGATTTAATATGCAGAAAAACCGCAAAAGAAAGTTTTTTGAAGTTGATTTCTAAAACGAAACAGAATACAGGTGTTGAAAAATAATTGTCTTTCCTTAACTAATGGGGATAACTTATCTATTTACGATAACTGTTCGATTCAATCCAAAACTCCTTATAACAGAGTTTCAAAAAAAAAAAAGCCTAGCTAGGCCTTATCATCATTATCCACTGTAAGAAAAATATTAAAGGTAAACTTGAACTCGCATATTTGCCAATTAGTCTTATTTTCTTCGGCTTAAACAGACATTTTAATAATTGGCTTCTACAATTAGCCCGAGTGATATCCAGTTTTAAACATACATACAATGAGGATTTGTTGGCCTTAAAATCCTCTCTTTTTCCATGTTTCTGGGGTTGCTTACTCACCCTTGATTTTTTCTTAATAATAATTTATCCTTGTGAGATAAAAATGTGGTTTCTATAATTACTCCATTTGTCTTTTATTTTTGGTTAATCCTTTGTCAGTTATTTATTTTTCCAATTAGAAAATTTTGTTAAATCATTATTTATTCTAAAAGTTTAAGCCGATATAAAATAGTTGATTTAGTCATTTAATTATATTCTAACAAATTTCTATACAATTCTTCTTTATTTTCCGGTCTATAATTTTCTGTCATAGAAATGTAGTTTTTAACGTTGTTCTTAACAAAAATCAGTATTTAAACTAGTGGGGGGACATGGATAAGATCATAATAAATCCAACAAAATAAAAGGAGTTACGATATGTGAGAGATTGAAGGATTGAGAAAGACAGTTAAGATAAGTTTAGTTGACAAAATCAAACCTACATTTCACACTCCTTCTCCTCTTACTCGATCAGGTGGTTAAAGATATAAAAGGGTAGCCCACAATCCTTAACCCTGCACTTCAAGCTAGCTACTCTTTCTTTCCCTTCTGACGTCACAGCTGAATTAAATTCAGCTTTGATCAGTGGGGTTAAAGTTCATCGCCGCCCGAAACAAACAAAACTGCGATCATGCCTGCCATGGCCTTTACCGAGTCCGGCGGCGGACACGACTTCCCTGCCAAGCTTACATCGCAGGTCATTGTTTGTACCATAATTGCAGCCTTCGGCGGCCTCATGTTTGGCTACGATATTGGCATTTCCGGTACAGTACTTCTCGACCATATCATTACATGCATGTTTCTGTTAAAATATAAATTAAAAGATTAAATTCATGTCTTCTTTTGCAACAAATGGTGATTTAACATTCTTTCTTTTGTTTTGTGTTTAACGCAATTTAATTTCGTGGATGCAGGAGGAGTGACATCAATGGATGATTTCTTGATAAAGTTCTTTCCTGCTGTGTACCATAAGAAGCACCAAGTAAAAGAAAACAACTACTGCAAGTACGACGACCCGTATCTCCAGCTTTTTACGTCTTCACTCTATCTTGCAGCCATTGTGGCTTCGTTTGCTGCCTCCATTTCTTGCAAGAAGTTTGGTCGAAAACCAACAATTCAAGCCGCGTCTATATTCTTTGTTACTGGAGCCATTTTAAACACCATTGCCAAGAACATAGAAATGCTCATCGTTGGAAGGTTGTTTCTTGGCGCTGGCGTCGGATTCGGTAACCAGGTAACACTAACATCCCAAACATTTAATTTGGTTGTTTCTTTTTACAAACCCTTGTCCATCTAAACGTTGTATAATAGTTTACAAATAATATTATTCATAATTTATTAGTCAAAATCCTCAGTAACTTCTTAAGTCGATCTGTCATTGTTTTTTTTTTAAGACTTGACTTACCACCCATAATCCTCTACTCTAAATTGATGACTCCACTCCAAATTGATGAGTCAAATTCTCAAAATACAATGTTTATAAAATTATAAAAATAATAACAAAAAAATCATAAAGAGTTAATATTGCAAACTTCTCAAATATGATAATCATATATAAATTGACATTTGTTTTTTAAGTTTAAGGATATAATTGTAACAGTAATCAAAATATCATGGGTTGTAACTGACTTTTTTTTTTAGGAGAGTAATCTCTTAAACTTTCAACTCTTTTGATATGCTCCGATCTTTAAAAATCTTATTTTGTATGTTAAACTTTTAATGTTTGTTGCTTATCCCCTCTATTAGGATTTTCTGTTTCCAAAATAACTCTCAGTTTTTAGAAAAAGAAAAAGAAAAAAAAATTTCTTGTAAACTTCTGAAAAGATAAATTGATATTTTTTTAAAATTGAAATGTATAATTGTAAAAGTGATAAAGATAAAAATGTTAAAAGAAGTTTTTATTTTTTTTATTTTTTTTATTTTTAATTTTATGATATCATAATCATTTATACGTGTTTGTGTGGGTGTTTTTTTTTTACTAATAATATGCATTCATGGGAAATGTCGACCGTACAGGCAGTACCATTGTTTATATCAGAAATCGCTCCGGCCAAGTACAGGGGAGGCCTGAATATCTGCTTTCAGTTTCTGATCACGGTGGGAATTCTGTGTGCAAATCTGATTAATTATGGCACTTCGCGGATGCACCCATATGGGTGGAGGGTGTCACTAGGCGGCGCTGCAGTGCCCGCAATAATCCTTCTCATCGGATCCCTCATGATCGTGGAGACACCCACGAGCCTAATAGAGCGCGGGAAGAAAGACGAAGGGTTGCTCACTCTGAAGAAAATAAGGGGCGTCGACAATGTCGAAAAAGAGCTCGAAGAACTTTTGCATTCGACTGCAATGGCTAAACAAGTCAAACACCCGTACAGAAATCTCATGAAACGCTCGAGCAGGCCTCTGCTTATATGCGGCACGATATTTCAAGTGTTTCAGCAGTTGACTGGCATCAATGTGATAATGTTTTATGCACCGGTTCTCTTTCAAACCATGGGCTTCGGGAGCAATGCAGCACTCTTATCAGCTGTCGTTACTGGTTTGGTTAATGTATTATGCACATTAGTTGCAGTTTTCACGGTTGATAAGTTTGGAAGAAGGAAGCTGCTTATCGAAGCTGCTATTCAAATGCTCATAGCCCAGGTAAACATATAAAGTTCATGTTAATTAATTAGATCTTCCAAGCTACATATATGATTTCATTATTGGACTAAAATAGACTGATTTTAGAGTCCCGGCCTGTAGAAGTTTAATTTTAGACTCACCTTAAATAACGATATTTATAATGAGAAATGTTAAGGCATTTATCGAGATTTTTTTTCTATTCTTTCATTTTTTATGATTATTATTCGACTTATTTATCTAATGGTGATTTTAAAAAATATAAAAAAATGGAAAAAAGACAATATAAGAAATAAGAGTGTTGAAATATATGCGGCGGAAGAGAGAGAGAAAGAGACACAAGGAATTACGGAAGAGAGAGAGAAAGAGACACAAGGAATTACGGGTGGTTCGATGTCCACCACTCTGAGGGCCCTTAGGACTATATTGTGCTTTTTGTGTACAATACAAAGGTCTCTATTTATAGGATACTGAGTGAATATAGATTTGGTAATCAAATATCCAAAATTTGATTACAATCAATATTACAATATCAACCAAATATGAAATATTCTAACAATTATATTTTCCGGTATATTCTAACAAAGAGGAAAGGAAACATTTCTCATAAATATAATATTGGAGCTTGATTTGATGCCACTGCAGTAGATATGAATGTTTTGGGCGATTAAGTTTGTACTAAGTATGGATTTTACGAAGAAAAGAAGAAGAAGATAGAAGTTCGAATTTTTTTACATGACTGAATCCACATATGCATTTGTACTGAAAACAAAAACAAAAACAAGTCTATTAATAATTATAAAGACGCCTCAAACAATTTTCCCAGATTCATTTGTCAATTTGTTTAATTTGCTTGACTAAATTCATAATGCGTTGTTTGTTTCTTGCAGACTATAATGGGGGTAATACTTCAGGTGCATTTGAAAGCTACAAACGTTATGCCGAGTAACTATGCATTGGTTGTTCTGTTTCTGATTTGCCTTTTCGTGTCTGGTTTTGCGTGGTCATGGGGTCCCTTGGGGTGGTTGATTCCTAGTGAAATTTTCCCGCTGGAGACTCGAAGTTCTGGATTTTTCTTTGCCGTTAGCATGAACATGTTCTGCACTTTCCTTATTGCTCAAGCATTCCTCACAATGCTCTGCTGGATGCAGTCCGCCATCTTCTACTTCTTTGCTGCATGGATTGTTGTAATGTGTTCATTCGCCATCTTCATGCTGCCTGAAACAAAGGGAATTCATATTGATGAAATGAACGAAAAAGTATGGAAGAAGCATTGGTTCTGGAAGAGGTACTTTGATGATGATGGTGACAATGTTAAGGGGGACCAGGATATCAAAGTTCTACCAGAGAAAAATTTAGCTTGATTAAGAATATTAGTTGTTTTTGTAATTTGGTTCATCCCATTTTATCCTCTCTTTTTTTTGGTTAGTTATCATTTCTTGATCCATGGTTTTGATTCTCAGAGTTGTTTTTCATTATATGAAATCCGATTTAGTATGCTTTTTGACTGTTTAAAAGAACATGCTTAATTCTGATACTATGTTATATATAGAAGTTGATCAGTTGATGCTATGTCAATAATGTCACTATGTCAGGCAAAATGAAAAGAAAAAGAGAGAGATGAGATATCCATTATCTTGTCCGCCCTTGGTCCAATATTGTTGTAGTGTACCACTTTTTTGGATATGGACTTCTATATTGTAATGTTCTTTATGTTCACAAACGTTTAAGTGGATATCTGTCTAATTTTTGTCCATAATTTGGCAGAAATTTACGTCAAACAAATTAAAACCTGTGTTACCAAACTTTTCTTAAAAAGTAAAAAATAAAAATAAAGAAAAATAGAAAATATTAAAAAAAAAAACACAAACTATTATGGGATGACTCGGTCATCCCTCTATATTTTTTTAAAAATATAAATATAATTTTTATATTATTTTTTAAGTTAAATTGAATAAATTTGAGT